>BGZK01000635.1:0-330633 GCA_005406025.1 Eumeta japonica | reverse complement strand
TTTAACGTAGCTGTTCTTAATTTGACCCACATTAATCAATGATCTTCTAACCAATCACTTCTTTTCATTCGTATCATGAACAATTAAAATGTAATAATTTATCGCTCCCTCTTTGTACGCTGTTCATATCTCACTTAGTATTTTTTAGAACTTTTCTTCCTACTACCCTGTCTCATTTATTTTAATTCCATCATTAGTTTATCTATTCTTCTCAGCTTTATGCTTAACGTATTCTCGTGTTGTATCAAACTCGAACTCCCAGTAGGAAGATTAATTCTAACGGGTTGGATTTACCAAAAAAAAATCACTCGCCGCGTCCGCCAGACGCGAAAAAGGAAACCGGCCAGCGAAAAGCCTCAAAAAAAAAGACGAATTTTTTCGGACCCACCAAATGAAATGCACATCGAGATAACATTCACCGGGGATCAACGAAGCGTCGCGGCTGTCGCTCCCGGCGCAAAAAGGGAGCGCGTGCGCGGAAATGGGCGAACTATAGCCACTGTAGTTGTTGTATCCGATAACTGACGGCGCACACGAAACCTACTATCTGATACGGCGGATGGAAAGGTAGTTTGTTTTTCTTTTATTCTCATGGAAGACGGAATTTCGGCAACATTCGTATGAACAGAGAAACGTGTGAGCACTTTGCAATAGACGTCGGATGATTTAATTGATGAATTTTTAAAAATTACTATTAAGAAAATCTACAAATTAAACATAATGTAATGTGCAAGGTATAAGTTTTTAAAATTTCTCGCTAGTAATGTTTTCTAAATTAAATTTTTACACTAAATGGTCTAGTATTTTATAGAGTCAGAAATGAATAGAACAACAGCACTTTAATACGTAATATCGCTTTTCAAAGATTTCTAAAAATTAAATAGGAACTTTTATTGTATTATATGTATTATAGGTATGCTATTAAATACTTTTCGGCAGCTCAAAACCAGATTTTGTTAATTTTTCTATCCGTAGATGCTTACAGCGCACATTGGTGCCGTACGAAATTCAACTGGATTTGTTAGTGTAAATTAAAAAACTGTTTTTCTTAGGGATATTTTTCACTAAGAACTTAGAACTAAGCTTTATTCATGCACTCATCTTTAGTCATTATTAATAAATTAATTTTAGCTTACTCATTCACGGCTATCTGCATTCAGTAACAATGATGTTTCGAGCGAATGTACTTCTATATAAATTCTACATGAATAGTAGATAAAGGTCTACCTGGGTTTTATTATTGGTTATCTTCTGAAGAGGGAAAAAGTAAGAAATCATCTTTTTTAACAAGAGCGTGTTTACACACTGAAAGTGAAAAATGGTAGATATACATTAATTTAGCAGGACAACTTTAAAAACCAAATCCGTGGCAAGTTCTGAACAGTACTTAAGCAAATTTCATTATCTGCTATATAATTTACACTTTCGTATTCTTTCATTACTTTATATAACGTTAAGTAAATCCATAATATTAAATGGTCATAATTATAGTTGCTAAGGTACCTTAAATTATATGTTTAATTAATAGAAACAGTTGAGAAACATCTAAAACTATGTTAAATAAAAAAAAAAAAACCTCAAAAAAATAGTAAAACAACTACACTGAGCTATCAAGTGATGGTAAAATGATAGTGATGTTTGAATTAATTGTGTATCCTATTAAATTTTACTAATATTGTGTATATGATATTCAGTTATAGAAAACCAATGTAGTAAACATACAAATTACTAAAAACATATTACTTAACTCTTCAAAAAAAAGTTTTGCGTTACTTGGGAAAATTTGAAATGGTCTTAACATTGTAATTACATGTACAAAAAGCTGCTGAACATGGGTGATTTAATAATGACGATGGGTGATTTATGAGATGAAATGTGAAATTGAAACGATTCTTGTAAAATGAACTTAAAATAAATTAAGACAACTACATTTTTGACGTGACAACGTCTTATAAATTGGTTTGCCGGGTGACACTTCAAGAAACTGCGTTACGCTCCGCTCACGTTATGCGCTCACAATGAGAGCGAGTGAGAGGCACGCGTCCCTTCCACTCGGGCATGGTTAGCCCGCCTAAGAGCGAGAGAGACAGACAAAAAGTGAAAGGCACGCGTTCCTTCCACTCGAGCACAGTTAGCCCGCCTAAGAGCGAGAGAGACAGAGCGAGAGAGAGAGAGTGAGAGAGATAGGCATACACACCGGTTCATGTCTTGCGCTTCTATTTCGCTTAGGCGCCTGCATACAAGTTTACGTTGCCAGTTAATTGTAAAACGATTGTGTAGTGATAATGTGAAGGTAGTTATATTTGTATATAAATACGTATGTATGTGTATAGGTAAAATAAAATTTTGTTAATATGAAATTCAGTGCGAGATTCTTTGTATAAATTAATGTTTTAAATATAATTCTTTGTATAAATAAATGTTTTAAATTGTTACTATTATTTCATCCTTCTTCCTACTATACGAATGAATATTCACATTAAAATGATTTTACCACTCAAAGTCGTTGTCACGTAAAACTTTCGCCCGTATACCGACTTTACAGGCAACCAATTTTTAAAAACCTATGGAACAATTAAGTAAGTTATCATTTCTCGTATAAGTATTATTAATTATTAATATATATTTATTATTGTACAATCATAACCTGCAACTCAATAAGCTTTTAAAGAATAATTTAGACTCGAACCCTCGTTCTCTGTGTTTATATTCGTATAAAAATATGAATTTACCATTCATTTTAGCCATTTGGTTCATTCAGTCATTTCATTTTATTATCAGTATGTGAATAACGAGTACCTATAATATTTAAATTATTATATGAGTCTGAAAAGTATTTATTGATTCACTAAATAAAATAATGCAGTATGACGATTCATTCAAGTTGGTCAAAGACTATAATCTCATAGTTGATACACATGAATCTTCTTTCTTCTGATTATCTTGTTGTTTTCGAAAAATAGTGTTTGGAGTGTCCGACGAGAACAAATGTAACTCTGAAATTCCTCGGGACAAGAAAGACTTAATGTGTAATAATGATTTTAGGTGTAATTTTATCTCAGATTTAAATTTAAGTAATAGCATAAAACCTATTTGACCGGTATGCCTGTATACTAAGGAACCATTTTCAAAAGTAAGTTACTGAACATTGTAGTATCGCCGATTAATTAAAATTAATTGATCACGCAATTAATGCAATTAACACATTTAAGAGTTATTCTTTAAATGTTATTTCTTATTCAAGAGTTACTGAGACGACGTAGTGAGAATGCACAATAAAATTGTGGTGACTTTTAAATTCGTGGAAACACGTTAGTGCATAAGACATGTTGTTAAAAGAATGTCTGATGATGTATGAGTGACTGTAATCATTAAAAAGCTATGCAAAATTTAAGTTCCACTTGTCGAAACTTAACTTTTGCATAGCTTCTTTTCTTGTTTTTTTGGACTAAAAGACGAAAGCCGATATAATATATTAACGGACTGTTGTGTAAAGATTGCGAGAATAAAGTGAAAGTATTTGGATCAGTAGAGAATTGTATGTTCGATAATATATATTTTTTAATCGTTTAGCATTTAATGGTGAAACTTTGGTTATAATACACATTTTTTGTGAAGAATGTTGTAAAACCAATTGTTATGAGATAACTGAAAGATTTATAGAGAACTTTAAGATTGAAATAGATTAATTACAGTATAGATCTATTCAATGCTCTGCAATGGGTGTTAATTTGGAAACTGTGTTCTTTCTTCTCGAGAGTATGATTAATTTTATATTCATCACACTCAAAAGTCTCAGGTGCTGTATTTCGAATACAACCCTGGAGCCGGAGATGTATCAGTGCAGTACGCCGGAATAATGGCACAGCATATAACAAAGCATATAACAAAAAGTTTAAATGGTCAGAGATTTAAGGAAACGTGCGGATATTAATGGCGGAAAAATTATTTCATATTTTACATGTGATACAAGATACAATATTTCATTCATGAGTGTGTCTTCTAAAAGTGTCTGCTTACCTTTGAAGTTTTTTTACCGAACTAAATATAAAGTTATTTTCATTGGAACTTGAATTTATAGTTACCATTCAAGGAAATATTATGCGTAGGAACAATTTTCATGTATGACACACTTTTTATGAACATTCCGTTTGTATCTTAGGTTTTAGAGAAGAGAATAATATTCATATTTTACAAATAATAAAAAAACATGAAATTATTAATTTCAAGACACATTAAAGATGCTATCAATTACAATAAAATATCCAATGATCGCCGATTTACTACTCTAAATTTATATTGATTGACTGCAACCGACTTAAATATATGATGTTCAAAATTTAACACTACATAGAAAGTTATTCATGGATATTGTAGTGTACTGATATAAATACGGATTACACGAACATTTTTTATATATTTTTTTTCATTTATATATGATATGCGTCTTAATAGTTATTTCATTTTTTAATAGAAATCTTTTTAATATCTAATGTAGTTATGGCTTTTCTAAATATATTAGAAAAAATAGTAATAAAAGTACGAAAGTGCATTTTACATTTATAATCGAGTATTTAATTAATGTATGTTGTTTTCATGCGAAGAATGAAAAAAATCGTTATATTAAATCAGTATCCTAAATTAAAATCTTTATAATCGGCTCACGCAAATTATACGGTGCGGACGCCTGCGCCGTGCGCTCGCCACTTTGATGAATTTTCGAACGTGTATTCTTGTCTAATTAATTTGAGCCCAAAACTGGGTGGGATTATTTAATATGTTCAAAACGAAATCACTAATTGAGCGCTTAGTATGTAAATACACACAAACGGTTAGTTAGTTTAATCTATATTAGGTCGGTGAAATTCACTCATTTATGTTTCCACTTCAACTACTCGATACCTCTAAATTCGTTATAAAACTGTTGCAGGTATATCATAATTCACAAATGTTATTAAAAAGATTCATTATTGATAGTAATCAATAATCAATAATCAATTAGTATGTGCAGTAGCACATACTAATAAGGTCAGCCCAATAAAATCTCAGTTGACATAATTCATTTTTAAATTTTGTACTCAAAAATTGTGTATTCCGTTATTATACAGAATATCACATGTTACTGTTGTTAATATGTATATATATATATATTAATGAGTTTATAGTTTTAATATACAGAAGTCGTTGTGGATTGATTTAATTTTATGTAAATTTATTTTATAGGATTTTACGTCTGTAACTAATATAAATTTTAATTAAGCGAGGGAAGCTATAAAAATTTTGAAATTTAGTTTTTAAAATTTTATACTGCTTTAATATAATATTACCTCACCAATATGTATTTATGTGACGGTATATGCTATTGGAATAAGCGTCTAAAGAATATGAAGATAAAATAGAGAAAGGTTATCAATCTGTGATTTCTATTCATTCGACTCACTTCTTCATTTTATAGCTCTGCTAGACGCCTTAATACCTTATATTATTGACTTCAATTGTAATTTGTGTTTTTTATATTACCTTTCCAATCGTACCATGATAAATTCATTCAGTAATGGGATAACTCTGTAGTAAATTTATTGTAACCGCTCTTCAAGAAAAGTAGAAACTTTTCAATTTGACATTGACATTATATTGGAATAGTAAAAATAGCTGTTGTAGTAAATCATGGTATATTTATAATCGTTGTTCTCTACCACATCAAATAAATAAGTTCAAGGAAAAACGTCCCCAATCCGCATTTTCGTAATGCTATCAGCGTGATATCCTCAACTGATTGGATCCTCAAAATGTACGGACAGCGGGCGTAATCCGATTTATCCTGGGCCCACTCTGTAGCGGGATGACCCTTGATTGCGGCACGATTTTTCTTTAAACGGGCCAAATCTCTTTTATTAACGCTTCGTGAAATTTTCATGGATAAAATAGGCGATAATACACGTAATACGATTGTGAGAATCAATTATTGTGCGTCTACACAGCCGAAGGTACAGGCTGTGATCATTTGTTTATAAACATATAAAAAAATTGGCTTATCGAGGCATCACTTTCAGGAATGATATTAATTTCATGAACGAAAAATAATAATTTAAATAAATAATTTAAATATTAGTAAACCATAATATACACGGTATATATACATATCGACACTTGGTTTGAAGAACACGGTAATTTTTATTTATCATGTTTTCAAAATAATTTGATTTACAGTAGTATTTGCAATTTTCGGTGTAAATAATATATTTTTATTATAAGTATTAATGATTTTGATAATATTTTTTTTTGTTAGTTGTAAACTATAGTTTACATGTCGTTGAGATGTAAAAAAGTTGTATTGAGTTATTATATTTCAAGGACATACGAAAATATCAAATCAATCATATAATTTGTACGAAGAATAGATGGAAGATAGTCACCCTAATTAGCTACTAGAGATCGGTATTTAATAATATTTCAAAATGAATTTGATATAGATTTTAACACGGTACGATCTTCACATATCTATTTTGCTTCACTGACATCTATCAAACTTTTCATGCAAGCTCGTCGATTTCGGGTGCTAAAAATTTTGCCCTTTTTTAATATGCCACCAATATGATCTACATAGGATTTTCTAGGGCGACCCTTGCCGACCTTTCCATCACTCACATTCGCTCTATAGATTCCTTCAAACCAAAAAAAAGCAGTGTCTTTTATATGACATTCAGGCAAGAGCAAAAAGCACATTTTCAGGTATACAAAAATCGTGACACTTAACTAATAAATATACAGTAAAAATACTTAAAGTTGCGAATAGAGGCTCGGGTTTTTAAAAATATCAGCGTGGCACGTTGCGATTTGCAAAAAGAGTTTTGCAGACACCTCCTTCATAAATGACCTCCTTCTATTTAAAATTTGATGTCGGATGTTCGGAGGTTTTCTGTTATATCCAAGTGACGTTATTGGAAAGAGAGGTGAAAAGTAAATAAGTAGTTTAGTTTAATATGATTTCATAAAATAAAATCAATGAAGGAATAACCAATTTTAATTCTATTTAGATTGTTGCGTTGGCCAAAATAGGAACCGCTTCGTATACTTAATATACAGTTAATGCATGCAAAGTACATGCATGCAATAACTATATATTGTATAACTGTACACGAAAATATATGAATATTGAAATAATGCATATTTTTTCGAATTAGGGCATTCCCAGTCTAAAGGAGATTCAGTGTATGCCTTAACGTGGATTATTTCAATGTAGTATGAATTAGTAGTTCGGAACGTATCCCTGACCTTTATAATTTTTTTATAAGAATTTGTGCAACTTAGAAAGTGGTAATAATAATATTAATAATGACGATTAATGAATTATTATTTGCATTCAACAAATAACAAAATTAACAATTTTCTTACACTGTCATTATTAGTAAAATATTATAGGAATATACGGATTTTTTTATGAGAGAAGCTAAATTTGATTTTGTGTAATTAATTTAATTAATATTATTGTAATAAAGCCTTAAAGTAAAGCATTTTGCTATTTTAATTTTACAACATTTAATAATTCAAAATTTTCAAATCACTTAATAGTAATAAGAGGTTACAATGATCTTCGTCGGAATATAGCCAAGTGGTCGAAGACATATAATAGGAAAATCAGTTTAAATTACTTTCTAACGAAAATTACTTCATTTTGAAGATTATAAGACAAGCTCTAAAATCTAAGCATGTCACGCTAACTACAACTACAACACTAAATAGAGCGTCAAATTTTATTTAAGATAATAATAAATCCGAATGTCATGTAAAGGGTAGCCAGAGAGGATACGGGGTAGCCAGAGAGGATACGCCTGGAGGTTGAGAGGCAATCGCTACTTATACAATATGTATGTTTTCCTTCGCCGTTAGCAAGTTTTATTGTAAGTAAAAACGTACTTAAGCTTTCAATGTGTCTAATTATAATCCTCGTGCCTGAATCCATGACCATTGGATTGAATATCTAACGTTTTACTATTGTGTTTATAGGCATTGAATTCTGTGTGTTAATTACTTTTATTTGTATTATCTGTTGCATACAGATTTATTGCTTTAGAGAAAAACCTTCCCTTTTTATATTTACGACTTACGTTTTGAGCAAATACCTTTAATAGTTTATAAAATTTCAAGAACTCTTAGTGTGTCATTAGTTGACAGATATCTGAATCAATTGGGGCAATTTTTTATTAAGTTCATAATTACTATACACTATAAAATCTATTTAATTAACCTTGTGTTTCGATATACCTGTAGCGATTAATTATTTGTAATATTTACAAAGCGGTATTAATTGAAAACCGTAAAATTTTGTTGAAATTTTAAGACTCTCTATCATGTAATTAGTAGTTTGTCAACGAAAAATAAAATTTGACTGACAGTCAAACTCTATTTCGAGGAAAACCGATGAACTGCAGAAAACCAATCGACCTAGTAAGCTACTTCTGAGCTAATTCAGGTGAAAATTATAAAAGAAAACGAATCATGCGCGTAAAAAATCGATGAAAATAGCATCGCTATGCAGCGATCGACGCTACCAAGTGATTTAGGTCGCTATAAACGTACGAGCCATAAACACACATTTATACCTAAGTAAGTCTAACGATTGTCATTAAGCTATCAATTTCGCCAGATTCACGTCGTCGAGATTGTGTCAAATGTGGCTTACACGTATATACGTACCTATGGCACTTATTTAGTAATAATCTATCCATATATTTTTTTACGAAAATAGTCCAAATAATGAAAGTTTTTTAATACGTTGAAGAATGATCTCTCAAATATAAAACTATGATATATTTTTGGCTTCATTCTTTCATGTATTAAAAATAACACGGAAGCTTCTTACACTTTCCACCATATTGAACATATATCTAACCTTTGGTAACCCTTAAAAAACAAACTGACAAGGTAAACATCATTATCCGAAAAAAACACCCTTCAAAGTGTTAATTTTAGACAGCGAGTATAACGACCACGACAGATTACAGGCTTGATAGTGACTGTAAGCGCTTTCGTGGCCATAATTATGATATATTATAGGACGTAAATTGGTATACATAAAAAAATAAATCAAAAAGGTTTTTACAAACACGCTTTCCTAAAAGAAAACACGTAAAACATAAAACAAAAAAGTTAAGTTAGCGAGAAGATTTTACCGATGGACAAAAATTTCTCTGTGGTTCCATCTCCATATGTATGCGTGTAAATAAATACGTTTTTATTTAGAATTATGGGTTCTTATTAATTAACAATAGTTTTATATCATTGTCATGTAGAGTTTGTAGATGCTAAAGTAATTTGCAAAATTTTGAATTCTGGTTTTCTCATGAAGCGATTAGTAAACATATTTTAGGACTCTTTCTTATTGTATTTCTCCACGCATAAGTTAGCATACGCTGACAAGGACATAATTGATGGATTCATCAACAAGTTTTAATTCTTATTAAATTTCCTACTTAAATGAAGAATTTTATTTAATAAATTTAATCCCATATTCCCAGAGTAGAATAACGCCGATTTCAACGCCACATTGAGGATGATAGATATAAATCTGGAACAACACTATCTACATAGTTGTTCCAGGTTTATATCATCCCACATCAGAGGCTTACCCTCTTCTAATCTTTTTTAATTCTAATTTAGGGTCTTGGAAACTTAATCCTAGGACAGTGAGTGGGTTGGGAGCTGCTTAACGTACGTTACAACTACAGGATATAAAGAGAGTATAGAAATGTGTTTTAGTTTAATTCAAACACTAGACCGATGTCGCTGAAGTCCCATGTAAACAGAATATATTTATTAACACACATACGCCTGAACTATATTATCAGTTTATTTGTAAAAGCAAAAGTACATGTAAAATTTTTTTTAACAATCTTAAAATACACTTTATTTTTATTGTCTTAAACCTAAATAAACTTGAACCATATTTACATTTAAAAATTTGAATATCCGTACATAGAAAGTTAAATATAAAGGTGCAACACGAAGAATAATAAAACTTGATATTTCTGAAGACAAGAACTATTTTACAATTTGTACTTTTAAAAATAAAAAGTTTACTTGCAAAGAAATAATTTTTTAAGACTTTCCTTTTAGTGTTGTGACCAGTTAAAGCTAATATCAATAATTGTTCAAAATAGTGCTAAGAAATGTAACAATTAAAATAATTCGCAAAATGTTATTAAAACAATATGTTTAACTATTACAATAAAATGCGGTATTTATTTACATTTTCATATATTTACTACCGTCTTTAAATAATGGGACTTACGTTACGTTCTTGAATTGATATATATCAAATTAATACATTCTTATTAAGCAACAATATTTTGTTATATTTTCTGATTCTAAATTTGAATTTTAAGCATAAAATATAAAATAAAAGTATTTAATCATGTTTTACAAATGTTTTTCAACGACAATTTTTTGCTACTTTATCGGTTTTTTGCGGTTTTTGAGAGGTTGAGGGATTCATGAGCCTAAGATGTTTCAGGTTCGGATCAAACAAATCAAATTACAAAAAAATTCTCTTCTATCTCGGTCTACAAAATTTTTTTCACCAATATAATGATAATTCTTTGCCTTTTTAACAGTTTTCAAGGTTTTTTTACAATTTTTATAGAGTTAAAACGGCTTATGGGGTAAATACAATTTGAATTTGTATTCAGCGGATCAAAATACATAAAAATTATGCTTGGTTTATATTGAAAAAAATATTTATTACTATTCATTCATTTTTACTGTTTTTTACAATGTACTCTAAATTTGAAGGTGTACTGCCGAAACTCACTTGAAATTCGGATTTAGCGTGTTGAAATACATGCCTGTAGGTAGGTGGCGTCCGATGTACAAACAACTTTTTTTTTGTGTGCCGGTGAAATTTACTGATTATAGGTAGAACTACCTCATCGTGTCATACTTAACACTAGAATCCGTAGTTTGTACGTTATAATCACGGAAGACGGCATTTTGAACAAACGCCCACTAAACACAGCTTCGTTCATCCGTCACTTGCTCATATATCGGCCGTGCGCGGACCGCCTGCTTACCATTTCTATTCTCTATTGTCTCTGGTTATCACCGATGCTTCAAGACGGACGGCCGAACATGCTCCCCGAAACATGGAGCGAGTGCCTTAGTTTCATTTATATTAATAACAGTAATATTACTTATTTATCCGATAATAACTTTGGAATTAGCGTGCAATTATCACTGTACCTATCAGACTGGAGCCTGTCTTAGGACTGTCGTAGGTCAGTATAATTTTCAGACTGAGCTTGTGTTGCGCGTTTTTAGGACATAACTCTTTGGCTTGCAATTATTTTAGTTTAAATTTTCAAACAATAGATAAAATTAAAAATAAACAATAAAATTACAATAAAACCCATAAAAAATATATATCTGCGCGTACGTACCTGCGCGCTTACATACATTCGTCTCTCTCTCTCTCCCTCTCTTTGCGTTTGGGTGCGATATTTGCGCCCGTGCGCGTGGTGTGTGTGTGTGTGTGTGTGTGTGTGTGTGTTTTGCGCGTGTGTGTGCGTGCGTGTGTGTGTGTGTGTGTGTGTGTGTGTGTGTGAGCATGCACCGTCAATGCGCTGACGACCCTGACACTGATACAGTGTCTGTTGTTTGATATTGTGTAAGTTTTGAAGAAATAATGTGACAACTTAGATTTTTGACAGTGGAACCGGAATTCAAATTGGGAACAGAATCGGAATTAGAATCGTGATTGATAGAAGAATCTTTCGATTTTATAACAAGAAGAAATTTATTCTGTGCTTACTCAGACGTAGCAGTGGGCGAATACTAATTAGATGTACCTATTTCGATTGTAGGTATTATACCAATATATGTCGACCAGGATAGACCACACAAACAAAGCCAATTAAACTATCTAGCTCTGGTTACTGTCACTTCTGATTGTGTCTACGAAGCGATAGAAGGCCGCATCTCGACAGTGGCGCTCCCAGGCGACGTTCGTCTGCGACCACACACAAATTGCAAAACTTTCCGTGGTCCCTGAACTATCACACTACATAATTCTAGCATTATGTCTTTGCCAACAAATATAATTACCAACATTTTTGCATCCTCTTGCAATCGATCAATAGAGCGAATAATGTTAGAGAAAACACAATAATTTAAAGGTGACTATCATAATTACAAAAACGTTACTAAATTGACATCAATGTCCTTTTTGCCTGAGATTATAAAAGATTTAAAAAAAGAGTGTGTGTACTTATGTACACGCGTTAGAAGTTATACTTCTTTGGCGTATGAATAATATTTAAAATAACTCAAATGCAGTAGTAATCGACAATAAATATTAAAATCAATCAAAACGATTTTGTTTAATTGAAAATGTTTTATTAACGTAACAATATAACAATACAGTACAAATATATAATCATTATTCATTATGTGAATGAGTCAAATACATTTAAAAGAGTGTGTGTACTTATTATTCAATTATTTGTTAGAAAAATAATAAGTTCGTTAGAAATATATCTATATATTATACTTACATGGTTAACCTCTAATATTTAAAAACACTTCAAATTTTCACAATTTTTCACAACACAATGTTAAAAGTTTACAAATAATGTTTATATATATAATAAATTGAACAAAAATAATAATTATAGAAAATTAATACTCAAAATTGATTATTCATATGAATACTATATTTTGCAAGAACTGGGTTATGAATATAAGTACTATGTAATATATAGCATGAACACTCTGTACTATGTACTATATAGTATGAACACTCAGTATTGTAACTATATTCAGTGTTGAAAATATATTTTTTTTATTATTTCTATTCTGTGGCTAACTTCATCATGTCGTTTGTGCGCGCGCAGCTCACAAATTCACTCTCATCCAAACGCACCAAAAGAAGTATAACTTCAATAGCTATAAGTTTGTTATTAGTTACATTTTTATTAATGTGAAACATAATGAGATAACAATTATTATTGTGAATATAAAAAAGATATTGATAATGCAAAGCAATTTTAATATAACCTTTTTTAGTTTTGATTCGTCAAACAGCTAAATAATAACAATAATTGGGCAATGGAACTTTGCTCGGTCACTTTCGAGTTTCATAAGTTTCGATTTCTTTAAGATAACTTTCCACGCGGAAAGTTGGTTGTATTCATTTTTTTAAATAATAAACATTTAGGTATACAATATGACGCAATTGCACAATTTACCTCCGTATTTAATTTACTTAATACCATCTGTAATTTATGTCATATAGAGGGAATTAGATAACCAATAACTTAGAAATAATGTAATGTAAATGCCTCGAAATTCTACCAAGAGGCGTTAAACATAACAAGTAACAACGTTTATAGTTAATGTAGGTAATATTAAATTTTATAGCTTAAAATTTACGTATTTAATGAAAATTTATATATTTAAAATATATTTAAGAATTGCTCACTTACTATAAAATTTATTCAATAAATTCTATTATGTTCCATCCTACAAATATTTAAATTCGTCGTGTTCAAAATGTTTTTTTTTTCTAATTCATTTTGATTCGAATAACGAAATTATTAATTCATAAAGCCAACGAAATATTTTATTTAAACAAAAATGTTTTCCAATAAAATAATATTTATGCAAATGCACATTTTGTAGTCAGAGACTTCTTTTCCACTTTACATTTTTGGTGTTATCAATGTAAATTGATGCAGGGGCATTATAAGTTTTTCATTAAATTTATTAAACTTTTCCGCTGTTCAGGAAAATCGAGATTAAATTTTTCATTTGCTCCACCGACCGCAAGCTTCTGTAAGCTTATGAAATCTTATAGAGAAAGGAATCGTTGATGATGTGAGCTAATGAATGGGAGTTACCTTAAAACTCGATGGACATCCAAAAATTACATCATATAAACATTATTATTTTTTAATGTCTCATTAAAAAATAATAATGTTTACGTGAAGTAATTTTGCAATGACGGCTCTGAATCAAATTAAGACGGTATGCAACCTTTCACCCGCAACTCTATTGATTCCTGTTCGCCTTTTTACTTGTGCTTCTAAGCTTTCATACGTAAAATGATAAGTCGAACTCTAATGGGATCACCCTTGTGTCTGTCTGTGTATTTATCTATCGGTCTGTCACAGCCTATTTTTTTCGAAGCTACTAGATGAATACAGTTGCGATTCTATGCGATAAGTAGAGGTCTAGATCGAGTTGAAACCTAGGATGAGAATCAGGATCAGGACGATGATGGACATGGCATCATCAGTCGACATAAAATATGTAGGGATCCATTCTATATCCATATGCGTGAAGCCGCGAAAGAAAATTACTTACAATAAAATTTCAAAGGTTTGATTTTTCTTTAGGGTTTCGTGAGAATTATTAAAAACACATTTTTAACTAATTACAAAAAAATGGTATGGAGATATATTCAATCTAAATAAGTATATTCGATACATTTTAATAAAGCTTACAGCGTTAGTTATTTAGTTTTTTGTTTGATAATGAATTTTGAGCATCATATATGAAATAGTTTCTGAATGCGAAAAGTATTACTATGATTTAAATTTTCTGACAGCACATTGTGTATGGCGTGCCTAAATTAGTTCTATAAAATAATATGAATTAAAAGATAGGTATCGCCTTTTTAAACTACGTAAAATATATTAAATTATTTCTCTACACTTCATGAAGAATAAACCACATATACGTTTCATAAATTTCTAACCGCTTAGAGGTCATTCTGAAAAACATGTCATTTCAATTTTAATAGGCTTTAGAAAAATGGTAGGATTTGAAAGAAAGAACATAGAGATGTAAGAAGTTAGTGGACAAATCTGATCTCCGTTAATCAAAGGTAAACAAATAAATGGAGATCGTTTTTCAGGCCCCTATCTCGTTCTGTACTTAGAAAGGGTTGATGTGTCACCTTCAATTTCTAATTATAAACATATTTTAGTTGAAAAGTGAGTTTTCTGTGAAAAATAGTTAAAGATCTCTTAAAAATACAAGTCATAACGCATTTAATTCGGGTACAATTCTGAGAAAAGTATTTTTTTATTGTTAAAAAGTGTCGTATGAAAAACAAACAATAAAAAAGGACCGCCGTTTTTTGGAAATAACTCAGAAAGGCTAAGAAATAGCAAAAAAATTAAAAAGGAGCTTCTTGAGGAGGAGAAATAGTTTATCAAAAAAATCCCAATTTCCAGAACTTCCATTAGTTATAATATTAAGTTGACTCTGAAAATAAGCTTCCGCGCCGTCGTTACAGCGTGATATGCTCCGCCGCTAATGAAAGTATTCCATACAAAATAATTTTGTTATAGTATTAAACATAAATTTAAAAATTTGGATAATTTATAATGTCATTTGGATACTTGAAGGAATACAGTTCCGTTGGGAAAAAATTATAAGTCTATTTTTCAAAAGCTTATACAATTATTGATTAAAAAATTTTTTCGGACTTGTGTTTTTATAAAAGGCGACATAAAAGTTTTAATAACTGACCTATAAATTTTTGCTTCTTGGAGCCTTTATGATATAAATACTAAACAAGATTACGTCATGAGTGTTTATAAAAGGTTTTTACTTGTTTAATTTTAAAGTTAACTATAAATGGTGTATTTCAAAATGTTTTTTTTCCAAATTGATGTTTTTGCATCTAATGATGCTTTTCTTATCATTTAATCTTATTGTCTTGAAGTTATGTAACGGAATTAAATTTTTTTATTCATTTTTAATATTAATTGCATATTTATTTCTATTATAAAATCAAAACGCACGACGAAATGAAGTTTCGGTAAAACTGTGTAAGTTTTATTTACGTTCCTATTTTGTTGAGGTATACATCGACAAGAATTTTTTGAATTTTATTATACATATGTAATGCCGAAAATTTATAGAATTGTTGTACCTGACCTGATCCAAAAACCTGATTAGGAAACACACATTTTCACGTTTTGAATCTATGAATAACTGCATCAAAAATGTGAGCATGGAGTGCTCTTTAAGAACTGGGTTCAGAATAAATAGTTGATGGACTATTAGGACCTTTCAGATTTTGTACAGATCCAAGGTGATAACGGACTTTCTGTGAGAAATATTTATACTACTTTATTAATAATTTTAGAAGTCGTAGTTTTAGAGTAGTCAAAGAATATGCACAAACACCGAGCTAATATAAATAAACCTGAGTACAGAATTAGAAAACAATAAGTGGCAAACATGTCACACTCAGCACAAACAAGCGGGACTTAATGCGTTCTAAGATTTCAACCCAAAAACAAATTCATTTAAAAATTTACTCACGCGTGCGAAGTGAAACGAAGCGAAGTGGGCGGTTAGCACCAGGGAAGGACTTGGTTAGGTTACAGAATAATATTCTTGATTATATTTTTTTATAAATTAGCTTGCGAGTATAGTTCACAATACAAATGGTTACAGGAATAATGTCAATTAAAATATTTTTATTTTAAATCTGCGTTACTACACAACTAAATTAATTGTCATATGTGATTTTAGATCTTACGAGCGTTCTTAGCCGATTTGATAACTATAACAAAACATGTATTAATCGCAAATATAAGACAGATTTGATTCATGAGCCTCGTAAAGAATTATTTAACTAAATAGTAGACGACGATGATCTCAATTGAACGAACATTCGGATTGGTCAACGAAGAGTCGTTTAAAAGAAATAGATATCGCTCAGTTAGAATGACTGTGAATAAATTAATCCATATCAAAACCGACAAACTACGAGATTGTTAATTAATTGACTAGATGGTTGCTTCAAATCATTATTTTAATTAAATGTTACCAGTATTGACAAGCATTTATCATTATATATTATCCTGTAGTTTATAACTAAAACTGACCGATTGTAAGTAAGACATGTCTTTTGGATGTATCTATACAAAATTAGCTCATATTTTTATTACTCTATGCTGTGTACAGCTTACGCAATTTAAAAATTTTAAAAATTATTTTACACTTTACAACACATAATAAGTTTCCACTAGATAATTCGATGGCACTAGGCTATACGACTCAATAAATAAGTTGGCCCACTGAGCGTCAGAACTTAACATACCGTCCAAGGCCGTAGCTTGCTATAGGACTGTGTCCTACAATAAATTATAGTTGACTAGGCAACCCTTGTAACTCCAAATTGGGCCCCAAATTAACCAGCCTAAATTATTAAATGATTAGCTAGGAGTTAATCATTGAAAGAGCTACAAAAAGGTTCGTTTATGCTGGCTTATACAGATATTCAACAGCCATTTCATACTTCGATTAAGGGTCTTTTAATTTGTTACGACAGCCTTATTATTTTCTGAGCAATCGTTTTTTTTTTAAACCTAAAAAAATTACAAAAATGACTAAGATTTTGACGTGCATTGTCTTCTCATTTTTTTTCGATTCATTGTTTTGTACATTATAGCAATGGTGATATTATTGTTTGTACGAAATGATGAATATCTAGTTTAAAATAAGATACAAATTGCACATATGTTTTGTGATGTTGATGCTAATTTATTGTAAATAGTTCATAGATTGTAGTATTTTAATTTCAATCCTATGTATTTTAGTATTTTCTTAGTGTGTTTTATTTGTCTGTTCCGATAGTTTTCTCACATGTCGGTGTTTTATGGGTATTTTGACATGTATATAAATCTTTGCAACTTCGATGATATATGAATTTATGCGATGTTCTCTATTGTATTTGTTTGTGTGTTTATTAGATATATATTTGAAAAAGCAGCTTAAAATATTTTTTTCGTAATCGCTAACAAAATTAAAAACTTTTCAACCAAATTGAGTATAATATAAAGAATTATAAAAGATTTCTGAATATTCAATTTTCATCAGATATCCACGATTTCAGACTCTAGGAAATTGTGTTAATAGTGTGTGTGTGTGTGTGTGCGATTATGTGTGGCATAGTACAAACAACTCACAAAATCAACGGCACGATCGAAAGATATACATACAATAAATGATTAAAATAAAAGCATTGAAATAAAAATGCATTCATTATTTTACTACAAATCGATGCTTTGCTTTACATTTCGTGTATGCACTGTAGGCTTCAGGGAAATGATACTTAATAATCAACGTAAAATCGTAGATGATGGTGAGAGACAACAATTTATATTTAATAAGCGGGACAAAGCAAATTATTGTATAGCTGCAGGACGAGAGTTACGTTATTGTACATGTTAATATATTTTGCGTTCTCTATATTTCTTATAAGTACATGTTTGAATAATGTTTTTAAGTGTTTTCTTTTACATATAAAATATATAAAGACAACATAGACTATATATCACATAGCTTTCAAAGTCAAATTTATCTCCGTTCTTTGAGTGTTGCGATTCATACAAATATCTAAAGTAAACATTTCTACGTCTCTGAGACAAAAAAATTTTAACAAAAAAAAAACCAACTCAAAATAAAACCTATTCCAAAACAAATTGATATGCACTAAAATGTAAAAAAATAATTGCATATTCTTCTACAACTTAATAATCAACTTACATTTTCTACTCATTAATATGTAGGTACGATCTATGTGTTTACCACGCAAGAAAGTAGGTAGGTATCTATTCACTTCAGATTTAACCAACATATATATATTATTCATAGGAATAACAAACAATGATTAAAATATTTTTAATGTTCTCCCAAATAAAATGAAATTAAAAATATTAGACTTAAAAGTCAATCAAATTATTACGATAATACAATGTAGTTAGAATTATTGTTATTATAGTCGCTGTCAGCCAAGGAATCACTACAATATACCCTAATAGACACCGACTCCAAAAATAACAATAATTTTAACTACATTATACTATCGTAAAATTTGATTGACTTTAAGTAGTCTAATATATTTCATTTCATTTCAATTAGGTGAACACTAAAAATATTTTGATCATTATTATTCATAGGTATATGTTGGTTAAATTTGAAGTGGATAGGTACTACCTACCTTCTGCGTGGTAAACACAGATCGTACTATTAATGAGTAGAAAATGTTAGTTGATTATTAAGTTGTACAAGAATACGCAATTATTTTTCTACTTTATTAGTGTATATTAATTTTTTTTGGAAAAGGTTTTGTTTTGCAATCGGTTTTTTTAGGTAAAATTTTTGTTTATTTTTTTATTTTTAGTGAATCAAAAGTACGCTAACTAATTTGTCTGAGTATGAGTAGAGCTACTAAATGTGCTGCTCATAGATCACACCCTTACTGTAAGCCGTTAAAGAATTCTATTGATTGTCATATTCGACTACGACAATTACTTGACCATAACGACGTTACGGTAGGTGACTCGAATATCCGAATAGCTTATAAAAGATTCAGCCGAGTATTATTAATTTTCTCCTAAGAATTGAAGAGTTCCGTTACTTTGTCATGGATTCCATAATTAGAACCTAACCAAACTCTCATCGAACTACCCTTGAAGTACATCCTTTGAAATAAAAAAAGAATTATAAAAATCAGTTCGCCCAGTCGAAAGTTCTAAGGTAACAAACGTAAAAAAATACAGTCGAATTGAAAATCTCCTCCTTTTTAATTTTGAGGTCGGTTAAAATATCGTTTCAACAGATAAACAGCCGCACATGATCAAAGTGTCGATTTTGCTTTACTTTGACTATCAACCATTGAAAAATTATTAGGTGACTTCTGTATTTCCCGTAAACATTGTAATGTTGCAAAAATATTAAGGAAACTCTGACATTATAATTATGCAAAGTGTCTATTATAAAGTCGCTAATTGAACGTACAATGATCGAAAAATGTTTCCTTACATGCGCATGAGTATTATTTATAACACTTTTCGCTCCTTCCAACCATATTGCGCTAGAAACGTCAAGGCGGTTATATGACCCTTCCTTCGACGCCCGATAACAATATACTGACAAGAAAAAGTTTAAACGAGCAAAATATATTTAAATGAACAAAAGTTTTCATGCTCGCTTAGACAAAATTAAAGCCATACTACAATACATTTATTAAGCAAAATTTACTCGCTTTTACCTGTTTTGATCGTGATTAGCTTCAATGACAAAATCAAAAATTCATTACAAAATTAAAAATAAAGAACTATATATGAATCAAAATTCATGGAATTTTGTAGTATTATTTTTAATTTTCTTTTAATTGATCTGTTTCTTTTAACATTTCAGATGGGTAAAAACAATTCTTTCAGAACGCATAATCATATAGAACAATTTGGGGATTATGATGACATAAAACTTCCATTCTATCTATATTTTTTTAGATTTTACATTAAGAGACAAGCAATCTATATAGATTGCTTGTCTCTTAATATATACTTTCATATGAAAGTATATCCCAATGTTATGGAATACACTTTGAAAATACTCACAATGTATAATTCTGCTTTAATGCCCTCACTGTACCCAATAGAGAATTTTATATTTGTTGATACTGATACTATTTTGTCGTATAACGGAATATAATAGCTGACTAGAATATGATGATAAAGAAATTAAAGAAATTAATACATTTAAAAAGTTACACATATTGTTCTCGACTTTACTTTAGTTTGATGGCAGTACACTTTTCATCTAATCAATGATTCAAAACATATTTATCATACCGTTTTTATTGTTATTTAATTAAATTGTAAAATATAAATTCTTATAGTATCAGTGAGCTATCACTTATGCAAAGGCATTTTAAAGAGTGTACCTCACTCTTCAAAATGTTCCTGTCTAAATGTAATAAATAATGCCAAATACGCCCGAGCGAAGTGTCATGTAATTACGATGCATTGCAATTTTAAATTAAAATGGGCGAATGTCGTTCGGCAGTTACCTACCGTTAGGCCGCCGAGTTACCGCGCGGCCCCTCGGCGGCCGTAATAAATCTGCGTTGTCGCGGACAGAAAAAGCCGGGTCGGGGACATTGTGTAATAACTGGATTTATTAATTTCACGCCCTTCACACTCGCGTCTTCGGCAACGAGCTTTCGCTGAGCGCCGCTATCGGAGCGGGAGGTTGTTACCCAGCAGTTATAAATGGACGGGAGTGCGATATCGGTCTGTGCTGCTTGATTGTTAATTCGTTTTTTAACCGACTTGAAATTACGTTGAAGTTATCAATTCGGCACGTATGTATATAATATTATTGGAACTATAATACTTTGACATTTGATAATCTATTAGGGCTGCCAAACAAATATATCAAATTTTATAGGCGTATGTATGTTTGTATGTAGTATATATATACTATGAATCGGATTGTGATTGATTTTATTTTTAATTGGTTTACATTTACTTCAACTTAGAGAATGGTGCAAGTTTAATTGGAAGCTGTTCCATGGTTTTCAAAATGTGTAGCTGGTAAACAGGCTTGGTAAACCTGTAGCTCGGAAACATCTCCAAAACTTGGTCAACGGGTGTATCTACGGCTACGGGTACGGGTGTATCGTCAAACATCTTCAAACTTCATTTGGTCAAATTCTACTACATGTAAGAAAAATAAAAATTACCAAAATCAAATTGGCTTCACGGTACAAATCTGCTACGAAAACCAGGCCACCCGATACGAGCTACTAAAATGAGATAATGTTACTGAATGACAATTCCAGCTTTAACCTAAAATTAAAAATTATGAAAGAATAAAGCAATTAAACAAATTAAATCGACTTCAAAAAAATTGATTCAAAATCAGGAAATAATATTTTTACATATACACGAAATTAACCAACAAAAACCGAATCAAAAGTAGGTACGAAACAAATTAAGGACCTTACAATTTTTTTGAGCTCTATTTCAATACCCAAAAAAGTATTTATTACATATAAAAAAAGAAATTGCGCAATATTAACGAAAACAAAAAGTACAAATATGTTATTAAAAGTACTACTAATACTAATACAAATACTACAGAAAGGTAGTTAAGTATGCACTAATTTCATATGATATGAACTTAGTGCAGACTATCAACTACTACTACTATATGATATACAAGCACGGCTATAACTTAGCGCATTGGCCACGCACTGTGGTAACATTGCAGTCATAGTAGTGACGGTGGATTTCACATATAAAACGACGCCATGAAGAGATTTTTCTAAACCAGAAACTTATATTCCTACATGTACAAAAAAAAACTAGTTTGTGTACTTATGTACGCGCGTGAATAGTTGTATTTCTTTGACGTAATTAAAAAATTGTTTTTGATTGAATGCAAATAATTAACTACAATAAAATAATGAAAGGAATGAAATGGGATAATCAACACGATTGATAAAGTTTAATTTAAATTTTTAAAATTGATTATAAAACTAATATTCATTTTCTTACACAAAGTGTAATATTAATTTTATTCTTTTATTTGAAATTATGACAATTAAGTAAGCAAAAAAAGAAAATAACTTAAAATTATTTCTAAAGGCTTGATTTTTTTTTGAAAATTATAAATAGCTTAGGCCAAATATTTCCGATTTTTTGACGCCGAATCAAACGAGTCCAATTTCGAAATTATAGGACCACCCACCACCGAGACAGGTTGCAGGGACGTGTGACATCACAGAGGGAAAGTAGAGAGGGTAGGAAATGGTTAAATCAGAGAGGCGGGAGAGAGGATATACCTCGGGGGCGTTTGGTCGATAACTAGGTTTCAAGAAAGTTAAAAAAAAAAAACTGGAAATAGAGAATAAGGAAAGGATGTAATGTTGGGGGTTTTAAGGAAATAGGAAATATATTTATAAATAAACAGGAAATAAAGTAAAAAATTACCTCTCAAGTCACCAAAATGGTGACCTACGGAACAACTATAGGAAAATTAATAAAAAGTAGGGGTATAGTACTAATAGTACTATACTAATAATTATAAAGAGATGAGCGAGAGAGAGACTAGTATTTTCAAGGCACCTGAATGGTGAGCTAAGGATAAATTTTAAAAAAGAGCGGAAAATAATACCAATCAACACACAACGAAACACAAATTAACGTAAATATCTTTTAATTATATTAGCCATCTAGAGGCAATCCTTATTGGTACATCAGTTATTAATGGTCTGAAGTTGCTCGCTAAGCCGCTTGCGGGAACTTCATACTGTAGTTTTCGTATCAACCCGATAAAAATTAACCCTCATCATTTTTCATAACACCCCAAAAGCAGTATAACTTTAAAATACGTTATTAAGGAAAATGTTTATTAATTCCGTTTTACATCGGACATATCATTTCTATTTCGATTGAGGTTTAGCCCTTTTACACGTTGGCGTTTTCTATAAGTCAGCAGCGCCGCCGCTGATCGTGCCGTCATATAACCGCGCCAGTATGCTTCGCACCGAAGCCGTTTAAAAACGCCAATGTGTAAAGGGTTTTATAGCCGATGGATTTGCTCGTACCAACCTCAAAAAAATTCTAGGCCCCTGGTTTGTTTCGTAGCTACTTTTGATTTTATTGGTTAATTTCGTGTATATGCAAGAATATTATTCTTTTGTAGTAAATTTTTAAAATTCAACAACTGATTTTTAACTGTCCCAATATCCAATAAACAAACACAAATAGGAAAATCTAAATGAAATCGAACACGGAAGTAACCGGCTTTCCATTACAAAACTATATTTCTGAAAAGTGATCACGAGGGTCAGGGAATTCTATCCATTGATCCTTAACGATTTTTTTTTTAAAAACAAACAATATCTCTTTTAATGTATCAGTTTCACGACCCAATTCCACATGTATGGCATCCAATTCCTATTGAGGGCGCGTGCGTTAAGCCTTCCACGCCAGCGCGTGCGAGCTGCTTTAGAGTGCCCACCACTGCCACAACTAGCTCCCCGGCTGGGTATGTACTCTTCGCGGCATTAAAGAAATGGCTCAATTTTTAAGCCAAATACTAATTAATAATTTATCTGTAGTCAGAGCTAGAACTACCTTTTGATTTGAAGGTAACGCGTTGGTCCTTGACCAGCGCCATGATTCACCACTTGTCTTATCTATATATACTACAATATACATCTGTGGTTCTGTCTTTAAATGTAATTTTTCTGTTGAATTTTATTGTAAATACTCGTTTTATGACTTACGGACCCCGTTTCTACTATTTATAATTTTGTTCGATTGTCTGCCTATTTGTCTGTATGTCACTTTAACTTATCAACGGCTTAACAGATTTTCATGAAAATCAATATGCGGGAAATTTAATTACACAAATTATAAGCTATACACTATTTGAATACAGCTTATGATAATCAGAGAAAAATATATTACTTTTCTATTTTTGGTAACCATATTAATTTCTTCCTATATGTTTGTTTGTGTATGGAGGGTTGTAAGAGTATTGGTGTGTGTGTGTGTGTGTGTGTGCGTGGGGTGGTTAAAGGAAAGGGGGTATGGGAATATGGCGTATGGAGTCTGCGGATGTGGGGGTGCAAGTGAAGCCACTGGCATATTTCGATCACAAAAAAAAACAATCACTTCTAAAATTTCGATTTAAGCTTAGCAAATCGAGTAGGTAACGATAGTATTACTTTGTATTAGCATCTAATATTACTAGCCCACTCCCTCTCCCCTTTTCCATATACCTGATCTTCCTCCATTAAATAACATATTCCCTCCCAAAGGTCGGCAACACCGATGATTTCCCTGAAGTTGCGAGTGTCCATGGGCCGCGGTAACTATCTACTCTAATGGCTCGCGTTCTCGTTGCTCCTCTATTATGCTATAAAAAATACAAAAGATTTAAAAAGCGTAATATATGTACTTCAAGCTTATTGAAGTATCACAGTTTTATTGCATCAACCATACAATGATCCTTTTCTAGTTGTTATATGCGTATTTATAAGCTTTCAATTTCTTTTGACAGATCTGTGCGTTAGTTTACATTAGGTTAAGTGCATAATTATTGTTATTTAATAACAATAATTATCATTGTCCTTAGAAATATAAATATTTGTCTCCATTGTCTTACAGAGTAATACTCTATGTTGTTCTAAATTCGCTCTGTAAGAATGAATAGGTCAACTCACTAGTTATTACTAGTGAGTCACGGACTAATATGCTAACAAGGTAAGACGAAACATACCTGTATAGTATTAATTATACGTATATAAAAGTAAAATATTCTTATAATATTACAACAGGTATGAGAGAGTAGACAAACTTACTGAAATAATTTAGTGAAATGACCCTAACACCTTCCTAATATATTATACATTTTGTCCCGCAATCGGATACATAAACCGAGGACCGAGGACGAGAACGAACTAAACTGGACTGGAAATGCAGTGTGAAGGCATACGATGGCACTCCTTAAAGGCAAACAGCACGAATATGTAGATCGAATTAAAACAGATATTATGTCAATCCTTTGTTTGCTATAGAACTAAGTGGCAACACATAGGATCCCTGTATACAGGAGTAAGTGATGTGATATGATCCATTGTATGCAGATTTTATAGTATATAACTCTTGATATAAAGAATAACACTTGTTTATTAGATAGTTTTATTATAAACCTTTTACATAGTTCGTAAGTAGGAGACACTCATCACTTGACATTTCATACTACTATATACTATATATAATGTACACAGTGTTGCCAATATAAAAGTACTAATTATTATCAACACGCCTCCTTACTTTTATATTGCAATCAATAGATAACACAAGTAATTTAAATTTTCAAATTAGCTTAAAGAACAGGTTCAAGTAACTTAACAGTTTTATATAGATCAACTTACACTAATATAATATTCTTTAATTTTTAATGTTTAAGAATTTTCTGAATTTAAGAAATTTAACACTTCCCAAAGCTTTAGTTAATATATCTGCAACATTATTTTCAGACTCTATTTTAAGAACTTCAATAAACTTTTCTTTGACATTTTCATGAATATAATGATAATGCACCTCAATGTGCTTAGAGTTCTTAGTAAAATTTCCATAATTAGCAATGGCTACAGCGCCTGAATTATCTTCATACATTTTTTACTGGTTTACAAATTTTAGTAAATACATCATTAATTAGGTTTATTAAGAAATTGATTTCCGTTACTGCTTCAGACAGGGCAATATATTCTGCAAAGGTGGACGATTTGGTTACACAATTTTGTTTTTTTAGATTTCCACAAGATAACATTCCCATACAATCTAATGACATATCCGGTAGTAGATTTTCGGTCTAAAACATCTCCTGCCCAATCAGAATCAACATAGCAGTCTAATACATCAGTATTGTAATTTTTATAATATTTTAGTTTTAATGACTTAGTCAAAAACAAATATTTTAACACCCTAAGAGCATATTTATAATGTGTCTCATTACAACAGTTTTGAAAACGACTTAAATAATTTACAGAAAAGGAAATATCCAGTCTAGTACCAGAACTAATATATAGCAATGCTCCTATCAAATTTCTATACTTGATGTCTTCATTTACCTCACATTTTTCTAATTTTAAATTTATTTCCATAGGTGTTTTGTATAATTTAGTATTTTCAATATTATAGCGTTTTGCTAAAGACTCAATGTAACGTTCCTGACTCAAAGATAAAATATTGTTTTTTTCATAGTTATACTCAATGTCTATACCAATATAATTTTTCACTCTACCTAAATTTTTCATTTTAAATCTATCAGATAAATTGTTTTTAATATTGTTAATTACATTTTGGTCTCTGCAGCAAATTAACAAATCATCAACAAATAATAAAATGTAAACAGTTAAATCTTTCTCTTTTTTGAAATATAAACAGTAATCATATTTGCACCTTTGAAACTCTAGTTCAGTCAAAAAATTGTTGAAACATTCATACCATGCGCGTGGGCTCTCTTTTAGGCCATACAATGATTTATTTAGCTTATAAACTTTATCAGAGCTATCTTCATAACCTATTGGCTGCTTTACATAGACTTCAGACAAAACTTTACCATTTAAAAATGCGGTCTCTACATCCATTTGATGGATTTCCATTGAATTTTGACAACAATATGACAATAAAAGCTTTAAGGTCGGCATTTTTGCTACAGGAGAATAAGTATCATCTACACAATCAATTTGTTGAAATCCCCTAACTACTAATCTGGCTTTATATTCACTTTCACTCTTCTTTTGTATACCCATTTCACATCAATCACTTTTTGTCCTTGGTTGGCTTGTCAACGAGTGTCCATGTTTTGTTTTCCACTAAGCTGTTCATTTCTCGATCCATGGCTGCCTTCCATTCATTTGCATCATCACAGTTCATCGCCTCCTGGAAGTTTTCTGGGCTCATAGCATCGCAGTAGTTTACACTGATACAATAATAGCCGAACTCATCAGCAAATCGCGTTGAGGTTTAACTTGTCTTTTGATTTCTTTTTATCCATGTCTTCATCAATTTCTATATCATTATTACTGTTTAGTTTATCTGTATCATTTCTTCCCACAGATTCTGAAATATCCTTGTTAATTTCTTTTCCTCTTCCAAATTGTCATCTCTCATCTTGAAATCCACACATTGTCACGTCTTCTTCTACAATATCACAATGTCTAACTACTATTACTCTGTTGTTGATTAATACTCTATATCCAGTGTCTGTATATCCTAGTAAAATTCCAGTTTCTGCTTTCTTGTCCCATTTAGATTTCCTTCTCTCTTCTGGTATTCGTACAAAGACTCTACTGCCATACATTTTCAAATACTTTACTGTAGGCTTCCTTTTGAAAAATATTTCATATGGACTTTTCCTTTCAACAGTATTAGTCAAGGTTCTATTTTTGAGGTATGCAGCTGTTTTGATTATTTCCGGCCAATACCTTCTTTCAACTTTTGCTTCTGATAATAAACATCTTGCCATATCCATTAAAGACCGGTTATACCTCTCTGCAGTTCCATTTAGTTCGTGAACATATGCTGGACAAGGTTTTATTATGATTCCTTTCTCTTGCAAACTGAAAACTCTTGAGTTTATATACTCAGTGCCATTGTCACAATATAATTCTTTTATCGTCTTATCAGTGAGATTTTGTACTTCATTGACATATTGCACTAAGCAATCATATACTTCATCTTTTGTCCTGATACAATACACTTTAACCAGTTTGCTGTGGTCATCTATAAAACTTAAAAGTATTTCTCGCCATGGTCTCCTACTGTTTGATGAGGACCATTCAAATCTGTATGAACTATTTGTAGTATATCATCTGCCTTTCTTCTGCTATTATTAAAGGTAAGTTATGCATTTTATTTTCTATACATGTCGCACACTTAAAATATTCCCGTTCAATCTCTTTAGGCAATCCTTCCAATATTTCATTTCTGCACATAATTTCTAAATTATGGAAGTTTAGATGTCCCAATGTACGGTGTAATTTCTCTTTCGCAGTCATTTTACTTTTACTTAAATTTGCTTCCAGGTTATTTTCATTCACATAACTTCTCATTTTATATAATCTTTCAACTTTAATTGCAACCCTATCATCTTTCTGTATGGATTATATATTTTGCCAATCTCCCTTTGACACAATTGTGTTTTTGTCTGTGATTCTTGAGTAGCTTAATAAGTTTGCTTTCATTTCTTTAACATAGAATACATTTGTCAACATCACTTCTGATTTTTCTCCATAAACTAGAAAATTTGCCTTTATATTACCAACCTTTCTAGCTTCTAGTATTCTTCCATCACCAATTTTGACTTTCACAGGTTTCTTTAATGTCTCACAAGATTCAAAGTATTCATCTGTGTTAATGATATGGTCCGTACAGCCACTGTCAAGAAGCCATTCTCTCTCTTTTTGTCTTGTCCTTTTCATTTGTTGTAGTATTATTTACAATAGTTGTATGAAAACTATTTCCATATTGCTCATAATGATCAGTCCTGGGTCGCTCATTATTATGATTTCCTCGTCCATGAAAGTTTCTTGTATTATATGTATCTCGTCCTCTACTGACAGAATATCCACGTCCTCTACTTCCAAAATATCCGCGACCTCGACCTCTTGTGTATGTACAGTACGGGTACGACAGTCTTTTGAAAATGACCAGGTTTACCACAATTATAACATTTTGTGTGTGATGCTGTCTTGGTTTCCGCTCGAAAAGCATTAGAGCTGTCATGTGATGTCTCATTTGATTCTTCTTCAGCCTTTTTCAATTTTATTTTGCTTTTCAAATAATCTACTGTTCTGTCCTTTTCTGGCAGCACGTCAATCAAGTCTCCGATATGACTATAATTTTGCGGCAAAGATTTGAGCATATAATTCAGTTTTTCTTGCTCTGTTATTACCGCCCCGGCTTGTTTCAATTCGTTCACACACTTTTCAAAATCGTCGAAGAACAAAGACACTTCTGCGTAGTTTTTCAGTTTGACATTTTCGAGGTTATGTCGGCATACAATTTGCAAAGCCGTCGACTTTTTTAAATACATTTCATCAAACTTTTGAATGATTTCGTAGGCCGTCTCTAATTCACTTATGTATTCCAATTGTCTGTTCGTTATTGCGCTGTAAATATAGTTGGTAGCCTGAATATCACGATCATCCCATGTGGCGTCGTCGGCACGTGTTTTAGCTCGCATTATTACATCTTTACACTTTTTGAATTGTAAGAACTTGAGAATACGTATTTTCCAATTGCTGTAGTCTGAACCATCGAAGATCGGAATGTTAATATCACTGTTTTTCGCCGCCATTTTCATGTAGATAGTTCTTTTGATATTTTACTTGTTTTCATACAAAAATCATTGTTTTCACTTTTGTCCTTTTAACCACGGACTGCTACCATCTTGATATAAAGAATAACACTTGTTTATTAGATAGTTTTATTATAAACCTTTTACATAGTTCGTAAGTAGGAGACACTCATCACTTGACATTTCATACTACTATATACTATATATAATGTACAGTGTTGCCAATATAAAAGTACTAATTATTATCAACAATAACTATATATGTATAAATTTTGTAAAGAATAAGGATAATTTGATTAGTTACTGGAAGTAAAATCAATTAGAAGATTAAGTTAAATTTTACAATAATGTAATTTCTGATATCGGTCTTTCGTCGTGTGGTCGATTTAGTAATATATTTAATTCTAAATGAGACAATTCCTTCCAAGGTTTTCACATGACTGAAATTTATAAATAGGCCTTAAGGCAAATTTTTTACCCACTGGCAAATTTTTTAGATTTTTGAAGGCGATATTTATTTTTTTCAAGGCATTTTATAAGCTACCTGGTTTTGTTGAAATATTTGTATGCCAATATATTTCACGTCTTACTAATCTCACAAAATATAACCATAAACCATTCTAAACTGCTCGAGTAAGTACAACTCGTAAAAATTTTAATGAAACCGGTCAAGTATTACAGCGGGGTGCTTTAACCTGTCATTCGAAAAAAAATGCTGTTAACTGTGAAAGTTAAAAACTAAATATGTTGCTATCCGTTGTATTAACTTCACAATTAGCAGTTGACTAAGTTAGTCTTAAATACATTGACATTAAATGAATGTCACGAATCCCAATATCTTCAAGATTACGATATTTTGACATGTTTAGTTTTTAACTTTAACAGTTAGCAGTTGAATATTGCAAATGAGAGTTTAACACACACCGCTATAATGGTTCATAGTAATTCTCACTGAACCGCATAATATGGAATCCTAAAAAAGTACGTTACTTTATTTAATTATATTCCTGCCATCCATGCTAAATATTGAAATAAATTACACTATAAGAATTCTTAATAAGTTTCGGGGAACAGTAAAAAAGTGGTCTTGATGATTTTTGCTGTAGATAGGGGCCAAATGTCTAAAAACTAAAATTAAAATCATGTGTCAAAATCCATTTGAAAGTTTAAGCGCGACTCTCGCACCGCGACAGACCTGAACATACACCTATTTATATAAATAGGAAAACGTGAAACGAAAACCATTTATCAGTTTAGTTTTCCAGAAAGGAAACAGAACGGGAAAAAACAAACCGCGCCAACTGCGACCCAGAGTCGTAAAATGAAATAGTACATTTGAAAAAAAAATCACATCGTCAAGCTCAACCCGTACGCCTGTGACGGATTACGATTCGTCCCACGTAGATACGTTATTTGTTTTAATTCGCGCGTCACATTTTCCGCACATTTCCCCCGTTTCCGCCGATTTTCCGCCCGGGGGCGTCCCGGTCGTTGTATCAAAGTCCGCCGGGCTCCACTAGATCGTTCGGCTTGCGTTTTTCGCTCGGCGAACTCCCCGCCCTGCAAAGTTCAAATTTGACCTGCTCCCGATTGCTCGGGCGTCGTGTACATTTCTGCGTTTGATTAAAGGACTTCGCGGAATTCGTGTACGTACCATACGGTTGAGAAAGGATTGCGGGTTTCACATGGGATTTCTTTTATTCATTGCCGAGATGATTCAGATGAAGGATTACTTTTTATATTGCCAAAGTTTGTTTAATTAAGTCTTAAGAGCTGTGAGCGTATTATTAAAATTCGTGATTGTTACAGTTTCATTAAAATATTTAGAAAAATGTCATGGAATTATAAAACTCGTTCAACAAAAATGGTAAATAATTCATCGATTTTCATTCCAAACATTACACTGAAGTCACAAGCATCCATGGCCGGCGGTGACCACTTATTTTCCAGTGGATTGTGTACTTGTTTGCTACTCATAAATGTTGTAAAAAATGTAAAACAATCTGTTTTCATTATTATAAATTTAAATTGCTTTTTTAGTTTTCAATCAGTTATTATGAGGAAAGACATATGTTATCTATATCCATAAAAGACGATGCATGTGTATATGTTCCGTATGGATTCCAAAACGTATGAACCAATTTCAGTAAAGTTTTCAGAAAGTCTTCAGATTAGCTTAGCGAGTGATCCTGGTAGTTTTGATATCTGATAACTTGTTTTATTTGTAAATTTTAAGGACACAAATTGGATCAACGTATTTACGATTTTTTTTGATTTTTTTTTTATATCATTATAAAAAATAACTCAAAAAAAGGGATAAGATAAGCATGCGAGCCACAAGAGTATAGCTGGTCATCAATGCCCATGGAAATTCGCAACTTCAAAGGAGTCACCAGTGCGTTGCCGGCCTCTTGGATTAGCAAGAGCACATCTAATGGAGGAAGGAGTGGAGAGGGTAGACGTTATTGAAGAGAGGTTGTGAGGTTGTGGAGGAGCAGTGGGCCATTGGAACTCTCACTAACAGGATGAAATGGAACAACGGAAACTGATATTTCACGCCTGTTATTCTGCGAGAGTGTGGCATCGCATTAGATATACGTGTTGTTGCGGCAGGTTTTGATTACTTCACTGCGGATGCGTAGCCTCTAACAATGTTTTCGTTTTCAAATCGAGGTGCTTGCACCTTGACCTTGGCTCAGTACGGTGGACTGCTAACCATTGTTGTCATCTTTGTAGTTACATAGCAGTGCTCAGACCATGAGCCCTCCACGGTGGCCTCGAGCCTGTCGGGGTCTGCTAATGACCGCTGTCCGAGACCGGCAGCATAACGTGCTCTCCGAGGCAGGAAAAGTGTTGTGCGATGTGATCGAAGTTAAAAAACTCCTCAATCAATTCGCCCGTGGTCAGGCCGAACATCCAGGTTCCGAGGCGACGCCCTTAATCGGTGAGCCACCACCGTTAAAATGTTACCGAAGCCTCATCCAATCCCTTACTGTCAAACCTTACTGCCAAAACAATTCTCAACGGATTCCGATGTCCGAGCTGTCCTGAAAATTGACCAGAAAACTTAATCTCAGAAATTTGACAGGCTAATAACACTTCGGCCTTAGCAAACTTACCTAATCCCCGTCAGCACCCAGGGACTCAAACGGCTATCATTTATTCAGTACGTAGGCCGCAGGGCGGGGCTCCTATCATGTCAAAGATCCACCAGTCTCCACGAAATGATTTTCGTTGAGATACGACATCGTGGTAAATCGAATAGTACATTATTTTCAACGTTTCAATTGGAATATCTTGAAATCTAAACTGCCGACCTCTAAACGTAGGTCGTTGTTTTTGATTAATTTCATCACCTAGTTAGAACGCTGTATCGTTTTAGACATTATTTTAGGAATTATTCCAATTGAAATATTTTTGTAGCATATTTTTTAAATAAAACACGATACTATTATGTATGAATTATTTAAAAAATATATTATTCAAAAACACAAAAATTAATTAGAAATTACTTTTTAGATAGAATAAACGCAAAACTTTTGTATTTGCTCAAGTGAGTTGGGTATTTTCATGTATTCAAAATCTTTTGATTTTATTGTTATTTTCTACAAGATTCGTTCAAAATCCTACGCCAAAATTTTTTAGACAATAAGATAAAAAAAATCCAAGCAAATACTAGGCATAACACTTCCTATACTGTTTTGAGCAATAACGTCTTAGGGCTCGAAAAACACCAATTATTTTGTTTCCATAATTATTTGAATGTAACAATTCTAATAAAATAAAATAGCAGTCACAGTATAAGCAATCGTTTCGAGATGTATTTTACGTCAAACACAAAATAATAATACTATTTAAATCAATAAGCATGTCTTGACAGTGCTTAGTTAAAAGCTAATCCGATTTAAGTAATGAATACAAACTGGTATAAGGGGCTATATTTTGAAATAATTTTTAATTAAAATATCTCACTGAATACTGTAATGAAATTTTCAAATTTTCAGTTCCTGGACAAGAGCTATAATTAATTATGACACAGGTAAAAGCAATGGCCCAGTATAAAAGTAACCAAAAAAATGTTTTATAAATTGTCTATTAAACAGATGTGAATTAGGAAATAGTGTAATGACATTATATAAAATACATTTTAAACTCTGCTTTGCACGTATCAGATTATCACATTTAGTTGATATATGTATTTGATCTAAAAATATATCTTTCCCATTGTCGATAATCATTTTTAATCTTTTCATATGCATGATTCAGTAGTTGTTGTTAACATTTACATCCCGATATTTCAGTAATATATTCTCTTGATCGTCAAGAAGCAAAAGATGCTTATGTAACTCTGTTCTATCTAAGTCGCATTTGACTTTACTATACCCAGGTACGTATTGTAGACGAATGCCTACGTGTAAGCTAAGGAACGTTAACAATTGTTAGGTTCTATCCCTTAATGAGATACCTCCAAATCAAGCTGACGTGCCTCTTCGAGCAAACAAATTGTAATTTAGTAGGCGTTCTCTTTAAATAATACGATCATTATTTATGCGAATTCAAAGCAACGCAAAGCCATGCTCCATAATTTTAAGGATATATTACGAGTTAATATTTTGCACATGTTAGGAACGTCTTCGCTTTCAAATCACATAGACATTTAAAAAATGAAGTTGAACACAATTGATGGTAGTATTCGAAATTCATTCGGGAAAAGTTACCTCAGTAGACTTTCGTCATCCATCAAAGTGACGCATATGCTGAAAACATTCTTTGCACATTAAGATATGACGGTCGTCAACGGCCCGCGTGCTACTCCTGGCTGCACAGCCACAGGAACGCACTGAGGATCGTAGCAGTTCTTGAACCCATAAAACTTCGTTCTGTCCCAGCTTCAATTTCCTCAACGACTCTTAACGTTGTTCCATGCTGAAAGGAGACGTTTGAATATACAATACTTGAATCATGCGGTGAAGTTAATTCCGCAGAAACGTGTTTGGAGGAACTGTATAATATTTTTCTTTTAATTTAAACAAAAACCATTCAGTGCCTAAATTTTACTGATGTGAGGAAAATAATAAATAAAATAAATTCTGAGACCTACGGCGTGTGAACAGATAGAATTAGTCTATCACATTTTGTTCCTTAGCGGTCGTCGTCGGCTTCGCTTGTACAAATATAAATTAATTACTATAATTTATATTTGAGGAAGATTGCATGCAGATAATTCGGATTCATATATCTGTTTCTATCTAGGCCTCGAGTTGACCAATGCATTTTTAAATATTTAAAAATATTTAAAAATGCATTATCGTTTTCAAAATAACATTTTTCTGCTACTTCGTTATTCTGTACAATAAATAAATGTGCTCAAAATTTAGAGCATTGAATGAAGAAGCCAATGACAATGACTGACATGTCAATAACAAAAACCGCATTCAAAAACTTACTCATGCAATAATCAGATGAAAAATAGTGATATCTTATTCGTCCAATGATTGCGACAATTATAAAAGTTTAATTAATCGTTTTATGCAGAAAATAAAAATAATATTTTTAAAAAATTATTGATATTCCAAATAATTAGCTAGTTAATATCGATGGTGGAAATCGAGTAGAATCGACTTTTAGCCTAAGAAAGCTTTTACACTCGGATCTTGTGGCTGCATTGATGACAATTTCCGCACTATGACATCGTAATAAATTTGACAATTAAACCATTTCATGCGAAATAATATATTGTAGGAAGTTTTGCCTGTTTACCTGGGTTAATATAAACCTGATACAAGCTATTGATGGTTGATTGAGGAACAGTTGATTAATTAATAATAGGAAGAGAAACAAAACAAACTATAGATTCTTATAGCTCCTGAAAGCTTTAAATAAAAAATAATTTATTGTATTTCTTTTTTCAATATTTTAGCCGCACTAGTATCGGTGATAAAGGGGAATGGTTAATTGAAACTATCTACTTTAACTTTATAAAGATATGAGTATTCAGGACCGTCACAAAAAGAGCTTTTATTTGATATGTCTTATAGTACACTTTGCTAAACTTTTTATTTTAATTTCCTTACTTAGCCCTGGAAAGTGACTCCTTATGTTTCAAATTCATTTAGTCACGTTACACGACTGTGTTTGGGCTACAAACACACATTTACATATATGACCAAATGTCAGCTCAATTGGTCCAATAGTTTCGGAGCAAATTGGCTATGACAGATGGGCAGACAGACAGATACGCAAGTGATCCTATAAGAGTTTTTCTCCTTTCAGGTACGGAACTCTACTAATATCTCCGTTACAGTCTAACTACATTGTAAATGATCAATATTAAACTTCATTTGTACCGAATCATTTGCATATGTTTTAATTAAAAAAAAAAATAGTTAACTAAAAAAATAAATTTAAATACCTACCATTAACGCGCGAGTAGGCGTTTATCTATCGACCGTTTATCCAATTATCGAACTATTGGTTCAATTTATCCGATTATCGTATCTAAATGTCATTGACTATTACACAAACCCTCGGAAATACTCATCGCTTTGAACTTTCGCTGTACCCACGTAGGCTATAATCAGATAGCGATGGTCGGCATGGCTCTCTTTACATATTAAAATATACGTAGTTTTTCATACGATAACAAAGTATTTCATTGCGGGTAGTCGCGTAATAGATATTTCCGCGTGGTCCGCCGGCCGCGGGCGCTCGTGAATACAAATGGGCCGTGCGGGTTGCGCGGGGGCAACATGACGCCAATAAATATCGCTCGCTATCAACTTTGCTATGCTATATCATCGCTATAATATATGCTGATAGCTGCACGATTTGGCTTTATTTGTTGTTTGTTCGTGAAGATTTCGCTCTCGGAGCAGCTGTTGCGTGCTAGCTTCTGTCGTTTGATGTATGTTCTATATTGATAGTTTTTAATTGAATTCAAGTGTATTTGTTATTAAGAATTTCGCGTTCTCTCTTTTGATTGACTTTACAAACGCCAAGGATTCTGACTTTGTTTCTTTAACCCTTTTCAAGATTTTTCTTATAAGAGACAAATCTTAATTATAATTTACCGGCTGCTTGATTTATAAAAAAAAGATCAAGTGGAGTTTTCCATACTATAAACCATATGATTAAACGGTCGATATTTAATAAGTATTTCTATTTACATGTGGTAAGTGAAAAAAAATTTAAAAAGTTGTCGTAGGCTAAAATTTAGATCTGACTCCTTCGTATAAGTAGGTTAGCACAGTAATAACTAGAACAATTGTTGAACTTATTGGCCCTAGATTTTTAAGCAATTTATTTTGTGCACATTTTTTTTACGAATATTTTCTGTTTACCGTAGGAATTTCACAGCTTGAGATTTTTGTTTGTGATCTTTTACAAAACATGAGGGAGGTTCTATTTACTAATTTTTCTTTTACAAAATTGTAAGCGAATAGTTTTAGAGATAAAAAGAGAATGATCGATTTTCGTACGTTATCTTCAGTTTTCTTGAAATCATACAATTAAAATTAAAAATGTCTTTTTAATTTTAATAATGTGTGTCAAATTAAAAGGGCACTTAATGTGACACATAATGAATATGATATTTTTTGGTACTCTAATTTGTCCCAAGAAACAATTTTAAAAATCAAACATCATTTACTCAAAATTAAATCTTCTAGGCTCAATTAATTTAGCTTTTTAGTACTCTTATTTATTATACACATCTTAATTCTAATCAACTCATCATGGGTTCGTTTCGACAGCCCATCAAAATCAGTCCAAAAGCTACAAACAGAGCGCTGCTATCAAAAATTTCCACAAATCTGCTCCACTTCCTTATTACGGTATTTCATCATATTCATTCGTATTAGATAAACCAGCTCGTAAACAACGCGTCTCTACTTGATATGCCATTGAGTATACCACTGCTGACAATCCCAGTGGTCGCATTAGTTCAAACTCCATAAATCATGTTGGTTGTCTTTAATTTCATACAGAATTGGGCTCAGATTGACTTACTTGCAAGTTAAACTTATAAATCAAAGCTTGTAATAAGTTGCAATCTTCTAAAGATCAATACAACAACGGAATCTATACAGAGATATATATTATCTTTGAACTCCAACACCATGCGACCGATCACCATAAACATTGGCATGTACTTGTATTTGTCCATGGATAAAGTTATTGTGTTATGCGCTTTGTTGTAACTTCCCACCATGTGAAACTGCAGCATATCAGCTTCTACATCCTTCAACCACTCACCATGAAATTTGGCATATATATGTGTTTTTTTTATTGTGGAGAATTTGTTTATACATTTTCCTTTGTTGTCACTTTCCAAAAGATGGCCCTTCAACTTGTCAGCTTCTACACCGTTTAACTAATCACCACGAAAATTAGAAAGTGCATCTTTTTTTTTGTGGAGATTTTTCTTCTATCCTCTTTGTTTGAATTCGACACCAGATGGCGCTGCAGTATACCAACTTCTATATACAAACATTCATTGTTATACATAAAAAGATTATAAATATTGTTTATATGTTTATCTGGTACATAAAATAAAATTTAATTCATCATTGAAAATATGAATAAATTATTATATAAACCTGATATACACTGGCAGAACAACCTCTACCGGGGTGTATGGCAACAAATCAACAGACTTTTCCCTGTTTAAGTAGATACAACTTCGTCTAACTCAATATATATCGCCTACTGACGTAGTACAAGTACAATAGAAGTGATTTAAAAAATCTTTCGTCCCTAGACCTCAGAACAAATATATGGTATTACAATGAAAATAAGTTGGAATATAAGATTTATTGTCAATACTAGGGCTCAAGACGTTTTGCTCACAAAATGAGCCTCCTTTCGTTTTTTCTTCCAACTCAAACACGATATCTTATGTTTTTCGGAAAACTAACTTTGATATACCTTTGACAAACACGCACCAAGATCAATGTTTACGTTTTGTAGAGTGAGCTCTTTTCCATTAAAGATTTTCTAAGAAACTATCAATACATTCGTATCTTGTAAATTTTCCTTATCGTCTTACTTCGGAAACGTATGTTTGTTATGTCTCAAATGGCTGTACTGAAGACTGATGATGAACAAGTTGCAAGCATGTTGCAAACAGAATGTAAAGGAGTGGACACAGTCGTTCCATGTTTCAAAGATTACGTCAGTCCTATGGACTCGGATGTTGTCGCCGCTTCAGCACCAACGACTGTCAATGATCAGCTCCCAACCAGCCTGGACTAGAATGAAGAACTAAAAGTTCAATCCCTTCAATACGAACTCGGTTTGCGGGAGAGCGTGCTCCAGCATTGAGACGGCAATAAAAAATATACACCTATATATAAACAGCCGAATGTTAAAATAATGTTATTTTTAAAACACTTAACCTCGATAACTGCGTCAATCATATAATCATAAAATGTGGCTTACGTCTCAGTCACTCGCCGTCGCGGCCCAGTTGCATAAATTAATGTTCTCATTAAAGATAAAGACGTTTCGTGCTCATCAACAGTAAGGCGAAATAGGCTTAAAATATTTTACAGGCCCGCCAGCATAACGTAAAAGTGTAAAACGCTTCTGGAAGATTAGCCGTGAGTATCGCTAGGCTCTTTTAATTTATTCACGTAATGTGTTATGCGAATAAATTAAGCGGAGCTAGAATTATTTATCGGCTTGGTTTTTTTTCACAGTGACGGATGAAAATAAAGTTCTTTGAAAAGAAAATGAACGAAAAATACAGAACTTTCAAATAACTGTATATTTAAAACGGGTGTTGATAACATTTGTCTTAGGTGCACGGTCTTACAGACAGCTTTGCATAACCTTGAAGTCACTTATTTTTGTGTATGGTCGCAATTCTCAAAAATAAATGCAAAACACATAAAAGAAGTAAAAGATTAAAAAGATCTTCATTTTATAAATCTTGTACATAGAGACGTAGTTACGTCTCTATGTTTACCGATAAAATCCCTTCACGAATTATTCGTGAAGTCACGTATCCTTTATCCCTAAATTAATCACAATTATATCAAATCAAACATATAGTACTTATAGATTAATAAGGTCCATGCTATTAAACTTTCTTTTACCTGAAGGTAATTCAAGTAAAGTCAGTCCTGTGGTACGAATGTAAAGTAATATTTCGTTCTTAATTGAACAGCGATACAATCAACAAAACAGACTTGCCTGTGCTGTAAATTTTAAGCAGTAAGTACTTAGTAATTTGTGTTTTGGCCTATGATTAGTAATAAAAATTTAGTTTATAATATAATTAGCAAAACAATTACAATCACAAAAGCATAACTAAGCAGAATTCGAAATGAGAAAATGCGCAGAAGTACCAGAGTAGTTATATTAGCGAATTGATACAGCCCACCACAACAAGCAAGTTGAAGTGGAAAATGGCAAATGGGTTGGTGGTATCGATCGAAGAGCCCCCGAAGAATGAAAGCTCTTCGCTTGCGCCACGGGCCGCTGGTAATCAGCTTTGACACTCTGCTGTTAGGTGCGTGGACTGACGGCCTAAAGATTGCTGGCCAACGTCGGTACCAAATAGTTAGGGATTACGCATAGTGGTAATCTTTATAGAGGTTCATGACCAACAGTTACACCGACCGTTTACAGTTAAGCAACAAAAGTCTGGACAGATTTTTTTTTTTAATTAGTTAATACACAGCTTACCGATTGCTCGAAACATACAAAAATGGGTATTGTCCGAAAACGAATCCCGAACGGTCGTATCAAAACCAGCGAGCGCGACAAACCCGGAGAACTGTTTAAAAGCTTTCCGTTTGAAAGCATGCGCAGTAAACCTCTCTAAAGCGCCTAAAGCGTTTCTGATCTTCATATTTCGCCCGATGCACGGGCAATAAATACCCGGTCAGTGTTCCGACCGGTAGTTACGGCCGGGCCCGTTGCTGAATACGGATTACCTTCGGCGACGAGGTCGCGTGTGCTGCTCTCGCTGTTATTGTATTCGTGAAAAGTTCGCTTTTTTTTAGGGTTTCGTCTGTTTTTTTTTTTCTATTTGGAAAACAGATTCGGCGCGCGGCGAGCATGCCAATGTGATGGAGTACCGCGTTTGCGTTGTGCGTCCGCTGGTCTCGTTGACTCGATGTCAATATTCACATTTTACATGTTAGAAAATATTAATTTTTACTATCTCATGCGCAATTCTACGACAATTTAAGAAAAAGGGTAAATTTGTTTAATACGATTTTAATTTGAACATATGTAATGTATAGTACTACACAGTAAATTAAGAAAAATCAGTCAGCTGATAATAAATATCTAAGAGTGTCATATAATACTCAGCAACATAAATAACTAAATGTTTTTTAAATTGTTCACGAACAAATTGATATAATTTATTAAACATTGAGGATATAAAAAACACATTGTTGATAGCGGAAATGGCAATGTAAGATAGGCCAAGACCGAGGATAGGAATTTCAATCGGAACCATGCGTGTAACAAGATCAAGAAGTAAGGACAGGAGCGAGACCCGAAACAAAGAATGAAACCGGAGCTGAAATCAAGAGTGAACATTGTATAAAACCGGAATCAAAATCGGGATTACAACCGACACGAGGATTTTGATTGACATCGCACAATTTTTTGGCTTCATAGTCAACTTGTTGTATTTTTTTTTTATGAAATCAATTAACGCTACGCAATACATACTATTATCAAAATTCCTTTTGGTTTTGTTTATATTGAATTTTAACAGTGACTACTTAATGATACCACACAATAATATTTGCAAATAATCACTACTTAAACATTCAAATTCAATATGGACAAATAATCAATGTCTTTATATCCTTTATTCCTCATTCATTAAAATTTTCAACATTAAAGTTCAGCATGAAATCTATACTAATAGACGATTATTTAAATACTTCATGATCTAAAGACACGCAAGAACGTTAAGATTAATATTGATTTTCGTACCTTATTCCATTACTAAAATTAGGAAAAGTTAAGTTCATTGTTCGTTGTAAGCAATTTTAATACAGAAATATAAGGGAATATGGTGAGTAAAAGAATAATCTTATAATAAGGCTACTTCCACGCCGTGAAATTACGTAGCTGGTCTTTTTCATATGGTAATGAACACGTTTTATAGTGCACAATTATTTGTGATACCGTTAGCCACAGTTAGCCATATCAATATTGATTATGAAATAAATAGTTTTAATGCTGAAGATATATAATAAAAATACAAGTCAATATATTAATGGTTAACTGGTCCAAAATGAGGTACTTGTTTTAAAATTCTTGAGCCTAAAAATTGAGATACTCATCTCAAAATTTTCGATTAAAAAAACTCAAATACATATATCGGAGTTTATATCGCTAAATACAGCGTCTAACTAAAACATTTTATTTTAATTGTATGTTTAAAATTAGTGTTTTGAAACCAGTTTACAAATGTATGATTATGTAACGATCACCCGCCCACTTTTCTGGGCGATGTGGGTTTAGAAACAAAAAAAAAACGTGTGGCACTTGGGGACTGCCGCGGTAAAGCTATTGCATAGCATTTTTTATCAGCTTATGCAATTATAATTATTTATTTATTTATGCAGTATTTTTTTTTCTTTGAAATTGATTCAAGTTTTTCATCAATTTCTTCATTAATAAATGCACTTTATTTATACATATTTAAAACAGTTTGTACACCAATTTTACGCGTATAGCTATTCACCAGCAACTGCTATTCACTGTTGTACATAGGTACACCTATGTTTACATATATACCTACATATATACTTATGGGGCCCATGCGGTGAGTGTGTCATTATAAAGATATGATAGATACCTATACACCTATATACTTTCTCACAAACAGCTGCTTACGTATTCGTCCGATTTCGGAGCAGCTCGGCTCGTAACGTACATACACATTAAGCGAACGCTCGGCCGAGCTACATGGTAGGCGGAGTGGGGGGGTGTTAAGTTTTATTTTCGTTGCGGAATTTCTTGATTCGGTCGCTGCGCTTAAAACCCGTGATAAAAGCTATGCAATACCTTAAAAATAACATGGTGAAGGATGTAACAGTTTTCAAAAATTAAATCTGTCTACAGTCTACACACAATTTCGCAACGAGTTGTCAAAATTCTAGATCCATATGCTCAGTAATTTTTAATTAATACCCGGTCAAAGAAAAAATCGTTTTCATTTTATATGTATACTAGCTTTTACTGGTGGTTCCGCCCGCGTAGACGTATAACAAACACCCTAATATTTTTTTAAATTGTCTCATCATGAAATCGATATATCAATCAATATTTCATTCTCGATTCCGATCGCGAGCCCGTTTTTGCCTTATAGAAAATCTCAGAAAAAATATTTTATTTTAACACTGCGAATACAGTACCTATGTCCTCCGTGCTCAAATATAGCATTCCAATTTTGGTAGCGATTGGTTCAACGGTATAGAAGTTGGTATGCTACAGCGCCACCTGGTGTCAAATTAAATCAAAGAGTATAGCGCAAAAAGTTTCCCCACAAAAAAATACATACACCTGCTAAATTTTATTGCGATCGGTTAAACGGTGTTGGAGTTTAGCGATGACATCTACATCAGCACATTGGATTTTTATAACAGTTAGCGTGATTACGATACAATGACCTACACAAATATTGTGTAGCACAAGAAAAATATTTATTCATAGATTTCTTTATGAACAATTCACCGAAACACAAGTCAGCCGACTAGCCGGGAAGTATTTTTCTATTCCAGTTCATAACAATGCACCTAGGAAGTGCATGTGGTTGAAAAATTACTAACTGTTATTTAGGTCGTAAAACTTTTATGATTAATACAATCATAAAAGTTTTACGACCTAAATACTCCTATTAGTGCCGAGAATTACTTCGTCTACACGCACAACTTTATATTCAGAAAATTTACCATTGTGCACACATTTATTCTCATTTTTTCTATTATCTTTTTTATCTAATTGACAGTAATCTACCTAATAGTGATAACTATAATATAAAATTTTATATCAGAGCCACTCTGTAGCTTAAAAATGAATATATTATAAATACACATTATTGCATTATTTTAAATGTTTTTGTTATTGTAATAAAGTAATTAAATTAGCATGCTAATTTAATGCATGTATGATAATAATAAAAAAATACTCATGGATCATTTTGACGGCTACCGGCGTGTTTGTCGGTTTGTTTTCCAAGCCACAGTCTTTTTTTGCATTGGTTCTTTACGGTAAATTCTGGACATTGTAATGAAGTGCGATTACAAATGGATAAATTGTAAAATTAAAATGTTATGAAAAACCTATGTCTAAGCAATGGAATGACTAAAACCTAAAAAAATAACAAATGGGATTGAATAAATGGTTTTCTTGAAGATGTTCAATCAATTCAATCCATCAATTAAGATCTTAAAAAAATCATCGTTCATCATTAAACGTTCATCATGTAAATTAATTAATTGCAGCCGATATTAAGACAATTTTCGTGCTGCAGAAGCGAGTTCTTCGTGCTGTTTATATTTCTAGACAAATGACATCTCTCATAAATGAGCTACATGCATAATATTAACACTACACATAAGAATGATCTTGCTGTTCGTAAAACCCGTCTAAGCAAAATTAGCAAAACATTTAATGGGCGATGTGTACGCTTTTACAATAAGATTTGAGCTGAAATTCAAAACTTGCCATTTTATGAATTTAAACTTTTCCTTAAATAGAAGTTGTATGACAAGAGCTATTATACTGTGTCTGAATATCTTAATGAAAAAAACCCATGGGATTAAACTGCTCGGCTATCAGGTTGCTTCGTGTAATTTCTATGTATTTTACTAAATTATTAATTACTCAATACTTTACATCGATGATTAAAAAAGAGCAAAACTTGAGTTTCTTGCCCATTTTTCTCAAAGTGAATCTGCATTTGGAAAGGGTGGTAATGTTAATATCGAAAACGATAGTTTATGACGCATTTCAAGAAAAAAATCTATTGTCTTCGAAATAAAGCTGTTTTTGATTTGATTTAATTCGAAACGCCATAAATTTACACGATAAAGAATATCAACGCAACGAAAAATAATACATGTGTAATACAATAATACAATTTTTCTTTACGTTTAATTTACTATAAAAAAAAGTTCTCATAATTCCGCTTTTAAAAAAATTCAATTTCAACTAACTGCTAGTAAACCGTTCTGTGCTATAAGCCATCGCATTACAAACCATATCTACTTTAATGTTACTCAAATCGCATAAAAGAGATTTTAAGGTATTTGAAAAGGTTAACGAGCATAAAAGCCACCAGAAAGCAGTGATTATCGCCTTCTATAGTGGCTCGCAGCCCGAATACAGTCACTACGGCATCGCCATTACAACTTTCGATTTGTAGATTCGTAGAAAATGAGTTCGACAGACGGACAGACAAACACGAGAGTCGTGCTGTAGGGCTTCCACTTTGTCATCGGGTTACACAAACCTAAACAATGTAATATGGCTTGTCGCTATTTTACTGCATATTAATATCATATAGATATTTCAAAACTATATAACCCGCTGAACAGTAAATACACAATGGAAGGTACAATTTATTTTTCCTGTATTAAAATTGAAATAATGCACTTAACACTAATTGTGTTTGGTCTACGTGCGCGCACGCGTGTGTGTGTGTATTTTTTTTTATTCCTCTGTGTAACGCAGTATACCAAAGAGAATATCAAATTGTAATTACAGCCCTCTACCGACGGTACAAACAGCACAGGAGTGCTACATTTATCACTTGGCTGCATCCTCTTGTGTATGATAAATCCCATGTGCGGCCGGAATCCGTTTACACTGCAGGCCTCTATTTCTAGGTTTATGTGTGCGATTTGTCATACACTGACATTCCTTTGTATCGCTTCTACGTAATAAATTTAATGATCATCTGTTAAGCTATATGATTAAATGTTCACACTTATTCTACTATTTCCAATGCAATGCATTATTATAAATTGGATGTATTATCTTTCTATGCAATAAATATAGTTTTCCGTAAATGCGATAGGGGTATCATATATTTTTGGGAGGGTAGTTGTTTCTGTCGAGTGATATATTGACAAGTAATATACAAATTTCAAACTAAGGAATGATCTGTCTATTAATTTACATTTTTCAAATTAATAAGCTACAATTACACCGTTCTATCTACAACATTAGTAATTATTTATTGGAATATCAATTTATGGGACCGTTTGCATCTTTATGTGGGTAAATCTAACGGCGAACGTTCACGCGAATGTAATTCACTGTCTACCACGGATCCACGTACCATAAAGATATCGTGATCTTATATTGTAAGTTAACGGACTATGCGGTTAATTCTGTTATAGTTAAATTAAAAAAGAAAAACATTTATTTATACATGTTACCAGAAAATTTATTCCATTTCAGCCAGTTGAAACCTTGAATTGTACTAAGAAAATCACACCAACAATAAACCAACTGGTAAAATGAGCAAAAATTTCGACTCTTGGTTGTATTTTTTTGTGACTCCACCACGCAATCGAATTGCATATTACTTGACAGAAATCAACCTATTTTTTTTAATGTCAATCCAATTAATATTAAGCTGATTCTAATATTCATTTTTCCACCTGAATCAGATTAATTAAAATATTTGTTTATATCACCAATACTGCCTCTTAATCTATCATTTTGCAACTTCATGTATTCAGGTAGATTGCCGGCTACGATTTATTGCGAGTATCTATGTAACATGTTACCGAGCTGGAAAGTGTTTTATTTAAAAATTTATAAGACAACACATGGTTAGGTTGGTAATGATTCGTTTACCAAAGTCGCAAAAAATATTAAATAAGTATAATAGACCTTATATATATAGTAGTATAAGAAACCGGACTACCATAGCCGTTCAGATCGCTCTATGGTAGTCTAGCGTTATCCGGTCTCTCACAATCATATACTATTTTTGTCGGATTTATAAAGTGTACATTGTCAATGGTTACGTACGTTATCAAAAACGTTAAAGTATGTTTGTATTGATGTTTGTCTTACGATGACAGCTGGACGGATTGCAATTGGGATTTGAAGATTCGACGCGGAATCGTTTGTAGACTTTTTATAATACAAAAAATATAAAAATACTTTTGTATGGACGTTTGTCATACGCTGACGGTAGACGGACTGTAATTAGGTCTTGATCATTCGACGCAGAATTGTTTATAGATCGTTATAGGCTATTAATAATATAAAAAGTAAAAGTATATTTGAGTTGATATTTGTCGTATATACGGTAACGACTAGATGGATTGTACGTGTTATCAAATTTGGCATTAAGGTAAATTATATATTTAAATAGGAAATAATAATAATACAATAAAATTATATTATATTAAATACCGAGGTTACATTTTATTTAAAAAATGTATAAATATTAATAAAAATGGTAATCTTTAATTAGTTACATCCATGGCCAAGAAGGACCAAAATTACCATCAATAGCGCTATTGCCATAGCGCTACCGAGATCTAACCTAACAATGGCATCAGAATTGCCATTTATAACAGGACCGTAATCGAGAACGGAATTGACAACGAGCATGGCTAATATTAAAAATGAAGGGATTCAATCTATGCACACAATTATTGCTTAATATTAGTTTACGCTCAGCGAAGCGGACGGGTAATTACAATAAATACACACACACACACACACACACACACACACACACATATATATATATATATATATATATATATATATATATATATATATATATCCATTACCCTTCCGCTTCGCTACATATACAATGAAAATTATTTTTTTTTCTCACGCAATCACGTAAAAACTACTGAACGTATCTGTATGGGACTTTGACCGATCGATGCGGGATCAATAGAAATGGTTTTAGGATTCTTGTTATACTATGTTTGTTTTGATGTCCATTGCAGTGGAAATAGTGATTTGTTATCATTATCATTAATGCTCAAGGGAGGACCAAGATTGGTATCGAGACCTGTATTGGAATCGAGAACGGACAGGGACCGAACCTGGCAGTGGAACCAGAATTGACATTGAGAACATGAGCATGAACGTGATCACAATTGATAACAAAATCAGTTGATATAGAACATGAGGGAATTCATTTTCTGTCCACCGGAGCGAAACCGGGGACAAGTTTTAATAATAAATAAAATAGCTAAATTTAAATTTACGCCAAACAAAGCGGGCGAGTGACCACTAGTTTAAAATAACGAATGATATTTCATTTAATTGGCCTAAATTGAAGCTGATAATGCAGACGCCTGTCATTATTTTCTCATTATTAATATGCGCATCCTACTCATTTTTATGATAAACATATTCAAATTCAAATTATCTTTATTTCGTAGGGTATAATATAACATTTGAAATACGTCGTAACATTTTAAGAATTTTCATTATTTTAAAATTACTTCGTTTTTTTTTAAATTACCACTCGTTTGCAAAGCTTATCCCTCTTATCTCATTTCATCTTGTCTATCTTAACTTATGCCTCTAGTAGAAGGAGCAAGAAACTTGAGAGTAGATCTTTTCAAAACAAAATTATATAAAATTACAATCATATATAAAACTATTACAAGAAGAACAAACCTGTATGAAGTCGAGCTGGTTATGTCCAATTGTACTCTAAATATTCATCGATTGTATAATGCCTTTTTTTGCAAAGTATTTGCTTAATAAAAACTTCAAAGTTATATAAGAGTAAATTTTGTATATCTTCAGGAATCTTATTAGGTATGTAATCATACATAGGTATGCGCATGTTCAATAAGATTGCTGAATGGATCCCCCTAAATGGATTCGCGATCTTATACAGTCGATTCACATGTAAATACAGCTCTGTGCCTTTACGTTTCTAAAAACACTGGTGCGCTCGATTACAATGCAATTATGCCGGCCGTTCAGAAAAATGTTTCATAAAACATAAATAAGTATGATTCATTTTGTGCTGCAATTATGTTTATTTATTTGCTTCTATGGCGCGACGGAAAAGCCACACGGAGGTGTGCGGTTACGAGAATAGTTAGCCGTCCGCATGCTCGCCCACCGCTACGCCTACACACCCCTCCCGACACGTACGGGATTCTACCCAGTCCCAATTGTTAGAATGTAGCATACGCCTGCGGGAGCGTGTTACATATGGATCCGCAACAGCGCCCCCCTACGGAGTGCGGCTTTTTGTTATTAAAAGGAAAGGTATAATTGAGGTATGTCTTTTATTATTGTGTAAACGTATTTTTTTGGTGGGACATGCTGTTATACTGGCGTAACTTAAAAGTTACAATCTCAAAACTCAAGGACAGATTTTTAAACTTACCGCTATGAAAATTAAAAAAAAGCTCATAAAATTGGAAAGTTATTGTTTTCAGTTCGATTTTTTTAAAATCAACTTTTCACCGGATCTTGACGTTTTAGGTTTCCAGGAATCTATTTCAACCATTTTCTGACTGATGTCTGTATATGTGTGTGTATACCTCTTATATCTTTTGTACACATTAACCGATCGAAACTCAGTTTTCAACAATTCGTAGGGGTCGGCATCAAATTAGACATCTTAAAACGTTCAACTGATTTCGACCAGTAGATTTTGGGGAATCTCACAAATTAAGGTATTCATAGAAATATTTTGGGAAACAACTTTTAAACTACTATACCGATCGATACCAAAATATAATCAGTTCTTTTGTCCAGATAGTGGTACTGACTGCCAGAAACTGCATAAAAATCGATTTATTTATTTTGCAAGAATTGTTTTTATAAAAAGATCTCTTTACAATAAGTAAATTGCTCACCGATAGACTTTAAAATATATCTTGATGTTCTCCTTAAAAAAACAACGTCGTTCATTGCTAAATTCATTAAATGTGCTGATTTATCCAAAAGATTATTCTTGTAGAAAAATTTTTCAAAAAGTGTCTCCTTAGTACATTTTTTGAATTGCTCTACCGATAAATTCTAAAATCAAACCAGTTAATATTTTTCAAAAGCAACGTTAATTATATTATTGCAAATTTCAACAAAATCGGAGTGTTTATTAAAGAGATATTGCTAACGAAGAAAATTTCTTATTTCAAAATAGCATGTGAAATTTTTGATGGTTTAATACTTTGTACTTGGTCATCTGTTTATAAAACCGCATTGGATGCCATAGAGCAGATCAAATACTAACAATAAATTCGCAAAATATATTAATTGGAAAATTTAAAAAACAGTTTTTTTAAAATCGTAAAAGGTGACTATGATCTAGCTTGAAGTACTGTGCGCACTCTATTAGCATCCAGATCTTTTTAGAAGCCAGTTTTATTTTGCTCTCTAGAAGTTGCAAAACTGAACGTTGGTCGATATGTCGATACCAACGATACTCGATGTCCCTAAACTCGGTGCGGCTTGAAGACAAGTGCTTCCAATGAACGACGACGGAATGAAAGGGGATTTCTTAGCATAGATAATTGCTCAAATATGTATCTTTTCGAGATCGAATTCGACAAAGTGAAATGTACCCCATTCCAAAAATTGTTGCCTCGATTTTAGACACGAGTTGATTTCTACACCCATTAATACGGTCCCGAAAACTATTAGCATGGCCGGAGTGTCCATAGTCCTGTCATCTGCATAGAAACTAATATTACCGAATATATCTAGTAAATTATTGATATTTAGAAAGTACACCGTAGGGGACAATACACAGCCTTGAGGGACATCTGCATTCACGGGCTTTAAATATAAAAATATGCGTTCAATTGCAACCTTGATGCTTAGTCACAGAAAATATTAGGGTATTTTAATGTTGACGAAGCAAAATTTCCCTTGGTAATCATTTTATATTATATGTTAGGAGACTTTCTGAGATTTTAAAAATATTACTTAATTCGATGAGTATCAGATCTATGAAATCATAAATCGATGAATAGCACCTTTAAAGTGCTTTTCATCGATTTACGATTTTAATACAAGTAACATGAATGTCCAACTGTACTGATGAGACCAGAGGTACACCCAGGTTGAAACTGTTTAAAATATTAAATGCTAATCTTAAACAGCTAGTGGTACCGTTTTAGCTAGCATTCAAGGATACATGGTAGATATAGATACCTATATATGAATTTGTTCATTTATAGATATCTCTTCATTGTAAATTATCTCTTCAATATGTAATAGACCAAATAATGAAGACATTTTGTTCTTAATTTTTTTTTTCGGAATGTCATTTACATTGGATTCAATATTGATATTGATGCTCAATATAACCGCTTAAGCGTTAAGAAAAAATAAATCCAAGTATTATATTTTTTATTAATTCCAATCTATAGTGAAACACTTTCATTTTCTAAACACTCCTTTAAATCTTTTAATGTGAAAAAATGCATTCAGTGCGTCATTTTAGTAATATCAAATAAAAGACATGGACACAGAAGACGCGGATCATGACCTTTAGAACCGACCTAGACCGATCTGCTTACTGTTATTGAAAATGCAATATTGCCTCAAGGCGAACTCGTTGTAATGATTAAATATTCGATTTGATTAAATCGATTTTATTAAATCGAATATTTAATCATTAATCGATAAAATTAAACAGTCAGATTTCGATATTCGGGATTGAACATTGAAAGTTTGACAGCATCGAGACTTACTTATTCGATTATTTTCTAAATTCTCTGTTTATATCCATATGAATTCACTAATGTATTGTTTTTTATTCAACTATCTCGTTTTCATTATTGTCGAGGTCCACACGCTCAAGGTAGAGCCTGATAAACTGTTTTGCTTTACCCCGTCTAAGCTTCTATTCTTTACATATTCAAATTTATCACGGAAACCACATTCGTGGGACTCAACACGAAGGCCGGATGTCTCATATGCTACCTACATAATATAGAGTTATTACAATACAAACATTGTAACCGACCCCTCGTCAGATTTCGATATTCGGGATCTCAATTAAAGAGCAGCAATGAAAAGATTACGTTTATTCGATCTGTTTCTCAATTATCTGTTCAAAGATTTTGCGTACGTTCACTATCGTATTAATTACAATCAATTCTTTCTTTTTTATAGCCATCAAGATCCACCTATCCAGGCCAGAACCCGATTAACTCTATTTTTCCACTACTTCTTTTTCTTCGCGCTGGTTAATATTCCATTCTGTTCCGTTTACGATTGGAATTTGAATGCTTACGCATGGAGGCCGGATGCGTCACATGTTAGCAGGTAAAATATACTAAAAGACCTCTCACTAAATTTCAAGTACAGAAATTCAGGAGCTCTTAATAAATGTTCATTAAAAAGTTCCATGTAAATTAGTGATTATTTAGTGATCAAAAAGTTTCCCTTTGAACCAGAAAATATCAAACTCGAATCCTTGAAAACAACTGACAAATGGACTAATGAGTTTTTAATTTAAGTCAAACTTATCTACCTCATCTGCATTCAGGAGTGTTTAAAAGAACGCGTTAAGCCATCGATCATATATTATCACCATATTGAGAAGGGTCAGAAACAGCCCCTAAGCCTAATTTGGCCAGCGTGGTCAACCTAAGATTCGAACCTTTATATTAGAAATGAAAATATCATAGAAGGGTATGCCTTCGGTAATGAAATAGTAAAAACCTGATACAACAAGTAAATTATTGATCGAAGCTTATATTTTACAAAATTTTCTTCGTCATTTCATGTTATCAAACCGACCAAACTTATTATTATATATATTATACCAAACCGACCAAGCTTATTTTTTTGTAATGTCCAAAATAAAGTACAAAAAACTTTAAAAAATTTAACCATTCTACAAGCAAATTGCATCTTTTTTCATGGGTGTGCTAAAGAGCGTTACGCCATAGTCATTTAAAAGTTTGGCCTTTAGGTTCTCCTTTAAGGATTAAATTTAATTTTTTTGAGTTATTCAAGTAAATTTAGTTAGTAAAAGCTGCTGAGATTTATCAAGGTGCAATTCCCTGTATGAAATGATGCTTCTTCAGACACGTTATAATTTCTTTGTAATTGACATTTAAAAACATTACAAAATGCGAGCGCATGTTGAGATACATTGTAATATTATGTAATCAGTCAATAAATAGAGTGGGAGATATATATCTAGAATCGATAAAGTATACATTTCAGCCAACTTTATTCTCCAATCCCAAACTGCAGACTCATAAAGATGGAGAGCAGGTAGAGCCAAATACGCAAATACGCAGTGTTGTTTTTATTATATTTTAGTACTTTCTTAATAAATTTGAAAAAATATATGCGTCCATATCTTGCGCGCAACTGATTAATCATTAATCTTTTGAATATTTTTTAAAATTAATTAGTATGTCAATAGACAATCATTTTGGCAAAGAATAACTTAGTACGTCAATAAATGTAAATTTTAGTTTAATTTAAATTTTTGCCAGATCTTACTTATATATTTTTTAATCACAGAAAATAAAAATAACTCCTAACGCGTATAAGTACTATTATGTTTTTCTTGTACAATATTGAGTCAATACTACTTAAAGAATTAGAATCAAGATACTGAAAATTTTTCCCTGAACTTAATAATATTGGTTAAAGCGACATAACAATTTCCACTTCATCCGACATTATATTCAACATACCTTCTGTAATCAATATTCCATTCGGTTGGAGTCCTTTTAAAGGGAATCCTGCCATAATGCGTTGATTAATATCTAGGCATTAATTATGCCTCGAACTGGAACTACAGAGCTATCGCTGAAAGGCTCGCTGTAAAATGACTAATGCCTGCGTTATTATTATGTGGGTTTCGAGATGGTATGGTATTGTTATTTTTATAATTTAACAAGTACAATTTATAATATTTTTGAATACGGTTACTGTAAACTGTTTTAGAAAATTTAATCTAATAACAATTCAAAATTTAAAAACTGTGCTCAAAGTGTAAATAATTTGACAAAGGATCTTTGTTTCTAGTAAATAATAAAAATATCTATTCTATGTCTATTCTTGCTCAGTTTGACTAATTATTTTAATATTTGGGAAATTTAAAAAAATCACGTCTCATAAGACTCACTTCCTTTCTGATTAGAAAACAAATACATTCGTATCATAATGGATTTTCAAAAACATAAATTTTATAAAGCACACCACGGATTAGGCTAATGAGAATCAATAAGAAACTATTCTTAGATTAATAAAAAGAATAGACCCATTACGTGAAGTTTTTAGGTCGGTATCATAATTACATACAGGCTCCAAAAACACAAATATGGTTATAATTTTTTTTTCAATTGTTTATTTATGTTAAACAAAACAAATATTATAATAGAGTTTTTATTGACACAAAGATACTAATAATATCTTGCAATTTCAGTATAAATATAACAGAGGTTATTTACAGCACAACTCTAACGGGGAGACCAAATAAATATCTTTTGTTTTTAAATTTTTTGTGCCATAAGCGCGTGCTTAAACTTTCTCTCTCTCTCTCTCTCTCTTTCCCATCGTTAAAATGTGATCATGCATATTATTATATGAAATAGATCTACAAAAAACACGTAAATTACATTTTTAATTTAATAGCATAAAAAACAAATTAATCTAACGCATCAAAAACTACAAGGAAGAGATATACAAAGTTCCAGCGGCGGACGGCGGGCGCGCCGACGGCAATGGGTACTTCTCACGAAAGCCGATGTTTTCGCTTCATTACCATGCAAATGACAAGTTGTCAGTTTTTCTAGAGCGATAACATTGGAAAGGGCGCGTTAAGGGCCCTCTCCTCGTAATTACGCCGACGAGTTATATTGTTCGTTTACGTGCTCGCCGGGCTCAGACGATATCATAGTTCAATATTAGGGCGCCCCTTAATTACGACGTGATTAAAGGGGAAGGGGTGACTTAACCGAATTCTGTAAATTCGCTTTAGTCGCGGTCGTGAAATGTCACAAAGTATTCTTAAACTCTATGGCTATGGTTATCATTTTTTTTTATTTGTAATATTCCTCAAAGTGATCTTTTTGAGACGGTTTGAGTTAGCAACTATTTTTTCTGATTTTTCTGAAATCGAACCCATAATTCTTGTGCAAGGATAGTCACAACAAAGTAAATAATTTAACGAATAACTTTTATTTTGATAATTTTCATTATGCATTTTCCGCTTTGTAATATCGACTAAGTAAATATTGGCTGATAAATGTGATACAACTAACATATTTTTTTATTTGTTAGTAATAATAACTTAAATGAAATGACAAAATAAATTATCAAGTAAAACCATATTATCATAGTAGTATCTATTTCCCATAAATACAATTTTGAGGACAGGCAACTAAGCTGTCTTGTTGCGGAACACAGTTGTAAGCAGCTATCGGCGACTTGTCATGTTGCGTTTAAGTTACTGTGAACCGTCGATGTACATCAAGAGCACCATCTTTGGCTATCAGGCTGTCGAGAGTAGGGTTGTGGAGTTATACGAAAAAAAAACTTACAAATATCCATCATCTTCACGGAAAAACAAATTAATTTGTATTAACATAAGATAATTATTACTCTAAGAAATGATTAAAAGACAGATTACATTATTAACGATCGCTATTGAAATGCTATCAACTGATATATAATTAATAATAAAAAAGACAATAAAATAAATGAACAATAAGAAAACATCTCTCGTGGGTACACGCCACCGTATACAAATACATACAGACTTACACACTCAAGTAAGGCAGCCAAGCACGGACGATATGCAAGTATGCAATTATGCAAGTAATCACGCATGTCGGACTCACGCACATACGCACGCAAATCCTACACGGACGCATGCTAGCACGCAGTGACAAGGTTTCACAATAGCCTTGATGCAAAATGAAAATTATAACTGTGGTTAGTATTAATCTTGATGGTATGTCACTCATTCATGATCCCTTGATCACGTAGTTATGTGGTTCATAGCCCTCCCACACCGATTATTCTATAGCATTTCTAAGGGGCAAACAATCATGACAGTCCCCAAAGAGTAGGTTATTATTGCCGTCCGTGAACACAATGGGTGCGTTGCCCATCTTTTGGGAAGGAATAAGATGTCTGACGGAGAGGAAGTATATAGGCTGATGGAAGGGGGAGTGCTCCACCGTAACTCTAACTTTCTGGACGAAATAAAACAGCGGAAGCTGCCATTTCACGTCTGCATTCTGTGAAAGTGTGGTATTTTAATTGTCGAACCGGCCTACGATCTTATTGATGGGTAAATTCTCCTTCACTGTATTTGGTGGGACTTATTTCGTAAAGGTGTGACAAATATGAAAGTAAAAGTATGCTTTATTCTTTTTTTTTTATGCAATTTGGCACAAGTACTGCCAAATGTTAGCGTTATTATGACGTTTGAAGAAATTTGTGGTAAATATGTAAAATCAGTCCAATCAATGATTGATTCTTCTCTTTGAATACTCATTTTTGCTCTTTATTGAGGATAGATTTTACTCTTGATTGGTGACTTTTTACAAACTTTTATTTGGCATTACCTGCCGCGGTGTCTACATGTGTATCTGTAATCTAATGTTGCAAGTAAATTTTAAATCGCTCACTAACGTTTAATTGAGCTGATATTTGACATTTTTATGTAAATTTGGAGACAATACAACAATCTGATACAATCGAGCTGATCTAATAACAGAGTCAGGGGGTGCATAGAGAGATTCCTCGGTGGTGAACAGCACAGACAATGAATTTTTCATATGCATTTAATGTGATATCTCATTCTAAATACCATCATGTCACAGCGGCTGCGCCCAAATTTGGCTCGGACATCCAATCAGCTGACAAAAGCTTACTTCCTTATAATTCTGAGGGGGGGGTATAAAACCCGTAAATATAAATATTCGAATTTCAGTTCGATTCATTTGTTTTAGATTTGGATGTGGATTTTGATTTAAGTGAATGAGTGAACGCCAAGGTGAGCACATGCCGAGAGCTGTATGGTATGAGGATGTGTGTATATACATCCTCATACATATGTATGTGTATATATCATTAATTTTATACTTTAGGCCACTGGTATTGAAGGTAAACCCTGCTGTATTGAAGCCCTTATCCTCAACGGACCTCAGAGGGAATGGACTGTTTTTATCTAATACTCATGGGAAAAACATGATAAGAAAAGTAATAATTACAAAAAAAAATTAAGTAAAAAGATTAAATACAAGCCGGTATATTATTAAAATAGAACCAAAAAGCTATAAATAAATAAACTAAAACAACCTTAATATAAGTTTGCTACTGTTGAAAAACAATTAAAAAATTAAAAATAAATTTAGCTTGTTTAGAAACAAGAGATTTTCTACATTTTAATCTTTGATCGACAATAAAGTTATTTCTTTTTTGGCATACTCCTTATATTATGAAAGCATTTGATAAAAAAGAGCAGGAGAGAAAAATTGAGAGTTTAACACGTTTTTTTCCCTGATAAGTCTGACAAAAAAGACGAATTTTATTTTCAAATTCGCTCACAATAATATGAAAATAATTTCCATTTTTTTTCTTACATGTGTATTTTAATTTATTTCAGATCCAGAGAAAAAGAATCTAAGGTTTTCACGCTTGTAACAAAGTATAGCACTGATGGCTTAAGGCACCTTCGAAAGCCTGCAGCAAACGGTTTATTTGGCTGAAGTTAAAAATTATTTGGTCATTTTACCATAAACAAGTCATAAATAGCTCATATTGTTGGGCTATTTATTTTAAATATATAATATTATAACAGAAACAACTCTTGTACAACACCTCACATTTGATGCACCTCCAATATTGTTTCTGAACAAATTGAGCTTTTGAAGTTCTTACTTTTACCATTAACTACATTCAAAACGACTTTTTTTCTAAACAACATGCACGTAGTCTCAACTTTCTGACGTAGACCAAACAGCTGTCACTTAAGCACGCCCGTCTCGCCGACTCCTCGTTAGACCGACTAGATACAGAGCACTTAGCGTTATTAAAAAACTTGACAAGTTTGATTCGAACACTGACGATTGTGTACTAAAATATTACTTTAACGTGTTTCTGGTATAGTTACCGACTAATGATAATCAGAAATATCTTTTTAGAGCTTTTAATCAATTGGTAGAGACTCTCTTGAGGATATGACTTTAGTCGACGATAAGAGTGAATGCCCTATATAGATACTGTACTTAGTAAAATAGCTTACAAATACGAGTTCGTTTTCCTTACAATCTACTAAGAAATTCATATTACAAACTAAGCAGCTTTCGCATATTCAACTTTTTTACTATCAAATCACTAGTAGTTAGCAATAAATATTTGATTTAAAACTCATTTAAAAAAATATTTTCTACTAAAATGAAAGTATTCGATTTGTATTATTTACAATTGTAATGTTTAGTCACTAAGCACTTATTTTACATTCAATTTTTAAATTTGCAATAAGCAATTTATAATTTGAATTCTACAGAAAAACAGACGGACCAAATATCATCTATTGAAAATTTTATAATTTTCTCTACATTCGCGATTCCATCAAACCTATTCTGTTTCTGTGTCAGAGTTCCGGGCGCAGGCTGAGAGCTCTTGCAATATGTATATTGAAAAAATGGACCATCTCGTTAACTCGAAAGCCACAAACCGCGTGGTACGGCACGGGAAACGTTATCATTTTTCGACTTCCACTTTACAAGTATCACGAGAACAGATGCCTACCGTGCAAGCGTTAGTGATTTGAAGTCACCGTAGTGAAGGAACTACCCCCCCTTTTAAATGGAGTTTGTTGCAAACGCGTCTGTGCTGTGCAATAAAATTGTTAAAATAGCGGTAAATATGCCGTTATTGGTATTTGAGATTTGAATTCGTTATATTTATAAATTTTATATGTTCAATCGTAATATTAAATTGACTAATCTACATTTGGTTCTCAGAGTCAAACCCAATCTCCGCCCGTTTAATACGTGTATCTTTCACTAAATAACATATAACATATGTTGTATGTTATTTAGTGAAAGTTGATATATATAGTGTTTTAATGTTATTTTATATATATAGTGTTATATTTTATATATATTTATACACCACGTGTGTGCATGTGCGCGTGAGTGTGGGTTTGCGTATGCGTGTGTGTGTATATCAAGACTGAATCAGACAATTACTGTAGAGTTCATACATATCTGCATAAAAAGTATGTCATTACAAAAAGATTAAACTTATACTTCAGTCATAATTTAGGGTCTTGTTTTATTTAGGAAAGTAAACGTAGGAAAATAACTTTTATTACAATAATCACAGCCTCATTACAACTCGTACTTGAAGAAATAGAAGTATAAAAAGAGGTTTTAAGAACTGCATTTAGAACATTAGTGTAACTAGATCACGATTCCAATATTACGACATATTTTTAGTGCAGTATTTTTCTAGGCAAAGTAAGATGACCTATAAAATTTGTACCTTACACGTCACAAATACTAGTTCACTTCCTTCTGATTTTTAAGAAAATGCTTAACTTGTGTTACATTACATTCTCAGTATATATAACCGAATGACGAAATTAAATTATTTCATAAATGCATTTATTACACAAAGAAATCGACATTAAAATAACGTGTTATTTCATTTTTTTACACTAATAGTTAATAAGTTACATGTTAAATATACACATATTTATATAGAATACATAAAGATGAAATTCTTATATCTTTTATTAAAAAATAAATTTAACAATTTAAATTCAAAATCATTTCGTAAATTCGAAAGGATTAAGGATTTATCATTTACTTAAGGTGACTGCCCAAATGGTACGGAACTTAGCGTTTGATATTTAATTTATCGTTTCCTAAATATTAGGTAACAATATTACTATATATTTGTAACATAATCCAGAATTAATCACAGCTTACATCTATAAAATAATAATATATGCAAGAAATGTTAAGTGGGTTGAAGTTGAAGCGACTTTGTTCAATTATAATAATGCATAGAGTTTTTATAGGGAGTTATAAATCTTATAAATGTTTGTTTATTCGTCTTCTGTGCATTCCTATAGCATCCTATAGCATATGAATCCAAACACGTCAAAATTCTGGTATGTTTTTCCAACCGAAATCTTGATTTATATTAGAACCTTGATCATTTATCTGATCCTGGTCCCTGCGGGCGGAGTCGCGAGCGAAACTTGGTGTTCTATAAAAATAAAAAACGGAACATAAAATCCCACTTATTCATATCCGACAAATTTAAAGATGCAGTTTAAACTTTTACTTCTTCCTAAATTTTAGCGTCCATCACATTATTGCTGAATAATGTAATAACAAGTGTAGAAGAAAATATTCAAATATAAGAAACATTTTGTAATTTTTAATTTCAAATTGAAATATAATATTTTTTTTATTCTACAAAAATTAAGAAACCCAATACCAGACAATTTCCTTTAATGTAACATTATTTTTATTGTAAGCAATTTTTTTTAATATTCATTAGTAATTCTTTGGTTTTTTTTCAATATTCATTATTCAAATATTCTTTTCCACATATTTACATACTCATAGAACGTTCCATGCATTGCTTTCTGATTATTAATATCGCTAAATCTTCCCAAACTTGTTTATGTAATCCGCTATTTGGTGTTTGACAGTGCTCTAAGTGACGCAACAATACTCGGCAAATGCGTGCGAATGTCTCTAATAGGTAAAGTTTGACGGGTAACGCGTTTTGACAGCAGGCGGAAGTGGAAAAGCTTATACAACCAAAGACGGCCTTAGAGGCTACTGCGGAATTCTATCGCGACATGAGACTTTTTTTGTTTCCCTTTAATCAAAATGAAAGTATTGACAAATTATTGGATGAGTCGTTTTTTACACTTTCTACAAAGACAGCCCTTACTTTTTGCACATTAACATATAATCAAACGGACATACATAAACATTTCGTTCACAATACTTCATAGTTTATTGTGTACAGTATCGATGCGACAATAGGTTAGTACTGAGAGCCTCGTCTTCATGCCGTAAGTTCACGAGAGAAATGATCATTCAGATTTTAGCAGAGACAAATTAGGCTACTTATTCTCGGTGAACACGTAAAGAGGTCGGTCGTGGGCGTAGTTATCGCACTGGTTACAGAGCTCGTCAGCAGCCCCTGACTCGCACTGGGTCACCGTGAAAGGCTGTTGAGGTCAAAACCTCTCAACAGTGGTGGGATAATAAAATATGATACATCAGCTTCACCGTGGCCAAGAGTTGTTTCTATAAGGAAACCGCTTTTTAATTGCTTTATATTTCATTTAATTAACATTAAATGCAGTACTGCATATTACAAACGATTACGTGGAAGAGCACATGGTAAACTAGTACTGAAGATATGAAATATTAAAAAAACTACAACTGAAACACGATTAAAAATTATTTTCTATAGAGCTTTGTTATTTAACTTTTATTTTTGCGTACATTTGACATTGTATGATTAATTTTCAGGCTCTAAAAAATTCGTTAAATGCATTCATATCTCGCTAGAAGACATTATTAATTAGGGTATTCATCTACCTATGTTGCTGTTGTTCCCCCGTGTTGATTAAAATGACTTCAAGCTGAAGCAAATAATAATTATAATTAATATTGCAATATACATATGCATTAGAAAATAAATAATAGTACCAAAGGCCTGGGACGTACCTAGTCTTCTACGTGTCAGATGATTATACTAACTGAAAAAATGTACAATTTCGTATTTCAAGAAATAAGTGCAGTACATTTTCAACAGTACAGCATGAGGCTGTTTTCCCGTTTGCCTTGACAGGGCACTACGCGTTTGACAGGCGTGGTGAGCGCAACGCTTTACAATAACTATGAACTGACGCAACTTTTCCTACCCGACATACGTGAAATATCTAACAAAATACCCTAGATATATGTTCATCTAGGGTATTTTGAAAAAAAGATGTATAATTTTGAATAATGTATAGTACAGTACATAAAGTTACAATTGTTAGAACCTTTCCTACCATCGCCTTTTAAAATGACTAACGCTTTTAGATGCTCCTCCAAATTCATTTATTTTTACAGTTAACAAAAAGTTACTTTTAAAATTAATTTTTATTTTCACGTTTTTCTTTTGACGATCGTTCTGGCTAAAGCTCGTTTAAAGAAAGACAAAAAGCAAAATTTATTTTAATAGTGACTTTTTGTTAAATATCAGATTCAAATCAAATGGTGGAAGGGGCTGTTATCATTTTTAATTTATTATATAAAAAATAATTTATTTTATCATTTTCTTTATAATGCTAGTTCTCACGAAACCGCATGAATATAAAAATGGCCAAGAGCCATTAAAGGGTTCCTAAGCCATTATTATAAAGAAATGTACTAAATGAAAAAAGTAGGTAGTTCTTCTTTCCCGCGCCGCATAGTTATAAACACTTTAGTCGCGTATAACTAGAAAAACAAGTAAATATGTCGACTATTACTAATAAATTAGTGCAAACTAAAGTGCATTGGCAAAAGAGCGTATTTTCATGCACTTAGGTCCTTTTGTTGAGAAGCGTAGTTTTTCGAGAATACTCAAAAACAATATACTCGATCATGTTCAGAATATATTTTTTTGTAGTATTTATTAAACGTTACCTTGGCTATGTTTTCGTATTTTTGGACATACTGTTTGAAGAATATAGGGAAAGGGACACAATTTCTGCTACTGTCGGAACGATTATTTCCGAAATTATTAACGTAATCAGAAAAAAATGCTTCAAAACCTTAAAACGTTTTTAAATAAACTGTCAAAATATGAGCCACACGTTAATGTTTGCTTAAAAAAATTGTAGTTCTAGTATAGATTTTGATCTTCATTCTACTGAAGATTATGATTCGGGTTCTAGTATAGATTTCGATCGTCGTTTTACTGTAGATCATAATTGCGGTTCTAATATAGATTTCGATCTTCGTTCTATTGTAGATCATGATTCGGTTCTAGTATAGATTTCGACCTTCGTTCTACTGTAGATCATGATTCCGGTTCTAGTATAGATTTTGATCTTCGTTCTACTATAGATCATGATTCCGGTTCTAGTATAGATTTCGATCGTCGTTTTACTGTAGATCATGATTGCGGTTCTAATATAGATTTCGATCTTCGTTCTATTGTAGATCATGATTCGGTTCTAGTATAGATTTCGACCTTCGTTCTACTGTAGATCATGATTCCGGTTCTAGTATAGATTTTGATCTTCGTCTCTACTATAGATTATGATTCCGGTTCTAGTATAGATTTCGATCGTCGTTTTACTGTAGATCATGATTGCGGTTCTAATATAGATTTCGATCTTCGTTCCATTGTAGATCATGATTCGGTTCTAGTATAGATTTCGACCTTCGTTCTACTGTAGATCATGATTCCGGTTCTAGTATAGATTTTGATCTCGTTCTACTATAGATCATGATTCCGGTTCTAGTATAGATTTCGACTGTCGTTTTACTGTAGATCATGATTGCGGTTCTAATATAGATTTGATCTTCGTTCTATTGTAGATCATGATTCGGTTCTAGTATAGATTTCGACCTTCGTTCTACTGTAGATCATGATTCCGGTTCTAGTATAGATTTTGATCTTCGTTCTACTATAGATCATGATTCCGGTTCTAATATAGATTTCGATCGTCGTTTTACTGTAGATCATGATTGCGGTTCTAATATAGATTTCGATCTTCGTTCTATTGTAGATCATGATTCGGTTCTAGTATAGATTTCGACCTTCGTTCTACTGTAGATCATGATTCCGGTTCTAGTATAGATTTTGATCTTCGTTCTACTATAGATCATGATTCCGGTTCTAGTATAGATTTCGATCGTCGTTTTGCTCTAGATCATGATTGCAGTTCTAATATAGATGTCGATCTTCGTTCTATTGTAGATCATGATTCGGTTCTAGTATAGATTTCGATCTTCGTTCTACTATAGATCATGATTCTGGTTCTGCTAACAGTTTCCATTCCAGCACCACTTGCGGTCTCTATTCCCGTCCCGTATTCGTTTTCTATTGCTAGGACTCGAATGCTGTTCTCAGTTCCAGTATGAACGACACCCTCAACCGTGATTACACTACGTAAATATTAGTGAAAATTACATACAAAAATGTTTTAAAATGTCGATTAAAAAGAAAGTGCGCTGTTGAACTGGAGACTTAGTCCTCAGTAGTGCTAATATAATATATATATATATATATATATATATATTTTTCGTTTTTATATATTGATATTACAAATTACTCCTTTTCAATCCATATTTTTAGCTTTTGTGCCATTGTATTTATTGCTCCCAATTTTTAGTACTGAACAAATATATATTTTTAATAATAATATTATTAACTTAATGGGTTTTGTTTAAAGTGTCTCCATTCAGATAGGCTTGAATTCCACTCGATCTACTGAGCACAAAATGTATTGGTTCGAACATATTTTTTTTTGTATTGCATATTTGAAGAGCAAGTGAGCAAGTGAGCCTTCAGAGAGCAAATGGTCACCACCACTCATGCACTCTCATAACTATAGAAGTTTCCAGTACATTCCGGCTTCTTGATAAGAATAGAATATCTAATAGAGGGGAATCCGGCAGATGAAAGGGGGTAAAGAGAAGTGGACCACAGGAACTCTCACTCACTATATGAAATTTAACAGCAAAAGTTGCTACTTCACGTCCTTATTCTAAAAGAGTGTGTTATTTTACAAGTCAAAGCGGAGATTTTTCGTGTTGCAGCCATGTTACCCACATTATGACTGTATCGCAGAGTTAAAATGGATTAGAAAATAGTTCACAAATAGTTTAAATAATAATCACAACATCTTGCAGAAATAATTTAGAAAACAGGTTGATTAATGCTCAATAGGTGGTGCTGGGTGTTGTTAACATAAAAAGGCATGCAATTGAAATCAAGTATAGGTGTCATGCATAATCACTTATTGGACTAACATTACCGACATCTTCGCTGTCACTTAAGGACTCGAGAAAGAATTGGAAGTATTTCGGAGTAGTGATGCAAATTTAAATACATTTCTATACCTATATAAAAATGAGTTTGAAGTTTAACAAATTTCGGCGGGTACATAAATAAAATCACGTAAGTTTTAGAATAAAAAAAATCCAACTATTGATGTAATATCTCACATAGATTTGGCGAATACTGATACCACTAAACGTGCAGATGAATCTTGCCAATTTGAGATAATTTTACGTAAATTCGAGTCAATCGTTTAATATATAAACACGTGGTTCCGCATGCAAAGCGAATATCGCACGAAATCGCGTGACAAAATTAAGCACCCTAAAAAACACTTTTTAGGTAATTTCAAAAGTGAAATACTGGCAACACGCAACAGCCGACACGCAACACCGAGATGGCTGAACTTCAAATCGCGTTATGGCAACAATATTTACTTTCAGTTAACGAATCGAATCGAAAGCTTTCCAAGAAGCCCATTCGCTCGAAAGTTCTCGGTAAATATATGCGGAATGCGGAACGACGTAGAAAGTTCGTAATTTTTAATGCTGCTAACATATCCTAACCAATTTAACAGCTGTCCGCGAATAGAGAGGTACGAGTTTTTTTTTAAATTATTTTCTCATGTAAATTTATAAATGTAAACAAGCGTATTTAAGATATATACAAGTACCGTAATGAATTGAGGTTATTTTGGTTAGTACTATTTTTAGGGTTCCGTTGACAAAACGGCATAAACAGAATTATTATAATTTCGTCATGTCCGTCTTTCCATCCATCTCTCCGTCCCTCCATATGTCACAAGCATTTTACTCAAAAACTGCTAGATATGTATTGATGAAATTTGAAGCATATATACTTTGTATAAGCCGCTACTTAGTCAAATAGTTAAATAACAAAAATAAATATCACTAGGGAAAGGCACTTCCAAATATGACAAAAATTGAAAAAAAATTTCAGCAAAATCAACCTGTGACATGTATTTCAAAAGTCCTTTTAAAAACACTTTAAAGTTTTTAAGCAATTCTCTTTGACCACGTGAATATTGTCGGAAATAATCGCTCCGAAAGGAGCATAAAATACGTATCCTCATCCTTTAAACCGTATGTCCAATAAATATGAAAAAAAATACAGAGATAATGCTGAGTAAATATTCCCAACAAAAAGACATGTTAAAAATACTTTTAATATACCGTTTTTGAGTTTTTGCCGAAAAACTGCAACAAAAGGACGTAAGTGCCATGAAAATACGCTCTTTTGCTGGTACACTTTAGTTTATATCAGTTTAAGAGTAATAGTTCATATTACTCCTTATTTCTCTAATTAAACGTGAATAAAGTGCTTACACCTAAACTGTAAGGGAAATAAAGAGAAAAATAGCAAAACAACATCATTTTTTACATCTATAGTGCATATCTTCGTAACGGTTACGGGACCCTACGCTGAGTATGCTGCGACATGCTCTTGGCCGGTTTTTTTTTTATTGTGATAAGAGCGTTGTCACAGCGATGTACTTGTATTAAGAGAACACGCTGTTAACCCAAATCAGAATTATTTCTGATCGAGAATTCGAGAATTGATTTATAATAGAGGCCTTATGTCGAGAGTATTTTTTTCTTACCCTCCTCGACTTCATGCCGCTTATCAATTTTTCGATTATCTCTTTTCTTTCTGTATTTACTTATTTTTTCTTGATCTATACACAAATACAATATACATACATTAAATATATGTATATATAATATATATTATTGAGGGTTTTCAAAGTAAACCACAAATTGTTTCTCTAAAAGTACAAAGAAACGACATTTAAATTTCACTAATATCGCCTCCTCAATTATATCCTTTAATTTATCTCTCTACAAATTTTTTATAACAATAAATTGTACAAAATAATCTGAACATCATCCGCCATTGAATCGCGCGTCACTCCGATACGCCCTGTACCAAATTCGAATTAATGAAATGTCATTTCATTACATATCCCCCCCTAAGAGGGAAAATTCTCATCAATATATTTATACACTGTACCTATTAGTTATCTTCATATTTTCTTATCTCGTTGAACAAATCAGTCGTGTTGTTGAGTTCGTCCCTATTTAACTTATTCAAGATAAACTCAGGTAAACCTGTTAAAATGAGGTCTATCATTATTTTGGAATCTATCGAATTGTTTATCTCTAGTATAAGCTGTTCTTTTTTATAGCATAATCAATTAACAGTCCTTCTTAATACTTGAACGTGAGAGCAGTTGTAACTATGTCCCATCCTCGATTTTTAAGAGTTTTCAAAAATTTGTCTTTCCATTCATTCCATTCAGAACTTACTGTTAGTTTTATCATCATCGAGCTACACCAATTCAAACAAGATTTTTCTAAAAATAACCTCAATATATCTATTTTTGTTTCATCTTTTGTTATATTAAAGCGCTCACACTCTTTTACAAATTTCTCTATCCATTGCATTGCATTAGGATTCTTGCTTGTGAATTTTTCAATGATAAATTTCTCTGAAACATGTTTTCGGTTAAGTTCATTTTCTTTCTTTGTTGTAGATTCTATTAACTCTTAACTCTTCCAGGAAATTTTGCAAACTGTCATCTTTGTCTCTTGACTGTTTTGTGCTCATTTCTTCTAAACATTGATCTAAAAATTGCATATATTACCTTCCTCATCCATGTATGCTTTCTTTAGATCTTCATCCAATTTTATCCATATTTTTCTCCTTTGGTACCTTTTCTTTATGCTATTTTTTATTCTTGAGAAAGTGTTCGATTTAATATATATATATATATATATATATATATATATATATATATATATATATATATATATATATATATATGTATGATGAATCATCGGCTTCAGTTCATCAGGTAAAACATAACATTTTCCTTATTCTGTAGATATTGAGGTTATGGCTAATACATTAGATTTGCCCTCATTTGAGGCTATCATCGTAAACTCAAATTGCAGCCGTTCCATCTTCTTTTAGTTAAAGAAAATGTCGTTTTATAATATATATTATTGAGGATTTTCAAAGTAAACCACAAATTGTTTCTCTGAAAATACAAATAAACGACATTTAAAGTTCACTTATATCGCCTCCTCTATTATATCCTTTAATTTATCTCTCTACAAATTTTTTATAACAATAAATTGCACAAAATAATCTGAACGTCATCTGCCATTGAATCGTGCGTCACTCTGATGCGTCCTGTACCTAATTCGAATTAATGAAATGTCACATCATTACACACACACATATATATATAATTAAGTTTAATCCAATAGAATGGCATGTAGAATACAGTATGTAAAACAGTTTCTTGTTAAATAAAACCTATGTTTAAGGAACACCTTATTCAGAAAATCAATATTCAGACTGTAGACGAGAAATGAGTAACAAAGTGTAGATTGTCGATAAGCCGTCGGTTCTCATTGAAAAATATGAATTTATTCGTTTTTTAAGCTTCATGTCCAAATTGGTAGGAAATAAATTAACGTATGTTTGTATATATAGTTTATTTATTGTTATTTTTCAACGCGTAAACTTATAAATTTGTTAAGATTTTATTGAGCATAAAAATTATATACTGTGCATTTTCTTGGGATTGTGTGAGTATATTCGTGACGTACGTGTGTGCTGTTTAAGTGAAATTTCAATGATAATTACCATAGCAGCTTTCCGCTCGCGGAAGCACCCACGTGGGCATAAAATGTATGCCTTCACCTTTTATATTGATCGCTCTTCACTAGCCATCCCAATTTCTATCCCGCCCTTATTGTGGTCCAAATAGTATTTCTGATTTCGATCCCGAATATAATTGTAACTCTAATCTTGTTCCCACATTCGATTTCGACCCGGACCTCGTCTCCATTTTGATCCCGGTCCCGCGGCTTTATTACGTAAAAGCAAAAATCGATTGTGATTCCGAAATCAAATTGCGAATCGAAATTGTCGGTAATAAAAAATGTTATTCTTATATGCAATTTTGAGCAACTTTAAATCGTTAGATTAAATTAAAAACTTACACATTTGTTGAGGACCGATGACTATACAATAATAGGGTATATTTGGAGTGATCTGATGATGAACGCAGAAGGTAGGCACAGGAACTCTATATCGGAATAACACATCCTAATCGTGTTTGAGCTTGTTAGAGTTGTCTTGATAATGAACTCTCATTATGAGTGATTTTTAGGGTCTGGTGATGGAACCGAAAAGTAAGCACTAGTACTCCAAAATAGAACAATATAGCCTAGCCATGCTTAGGCTCGATGGAATTTCCTTCAAATGCCACTTTGGCCATAGTTGACTTCTTGAGTCTGATGATGGAGCCGAACTGTTGGCACCGGAATTACACAACCTTCTGACCGTATTTGGGCTTGCTGGAATTGTTCTGAAGTATAATTTAATCATAACTGACATTCAGGGTCAGATGATAGTAGCACTGGAATTCCATAACATCAAACCGTATCCTAGCCATGTTTGGGCTTATAGGAATTGTATTGAGAAACAATTTGATCATGAGCGATTTTCAGGGTTTAAACATGGAGCCGTCGATTCAAGCGGGAACTCAAATATGGATCAACATACTATATCTGATCTAGTACTTCACGACTGGAATTCAAAGCAATTAAAATAAGTCAAAACATGAGTAAAGTAAGTTGTTCTGTTATGAAGTTATAATGGTAACTTTTCAACTCCTCTCGACTTTCCGATTCCGTCATCAGATCTTGACAATCGATTATAATAGTGTGCTCATAACAATCCAGCAATTCCAAACAGTCTAGAAAACGTTGTCTCAATGCGGAGTTCGAGTACCAAACTTCCAGCTCCACTATCAGACCCTGTAAGTCAATCGTGGTCAAATTGTATTCCACATCAATACTAACAAGTCCAAACACGGATAGGTTATTTTGTTTTATTATGGAGTACTAGTGCCTACCTTCCGGCTTCATTATCAGACCCTGGAAACTAATCACAGTCAAAGTGCATTCCAATAGAATTCCAACCAGCTCGAACACGGCTCGAATACTTTGTTCTATTATAGAGTACTAGTGCTTAACTTCCGGCTCCATCATCAGACCCTAAAAATCGTTCATGGTCAACAACAACATTATTAGTAGAAAGACAATTAGCATTATTATATATCAAGTTGGGAATGGCTGAAATAATTTAAAAATCACACCAAACCAGAAACCGATTTGTTTTAGATAATAAGGCCGCCGGTTCTCGATTCTGTTTCCAATTTCACTGCAGTCACCGATCAGGGATCCGATTTTTATGAGGCTGTATAGAATGTTAGTATCATAATAAAATATAGACTATATTACTAGTGGACAACATAGCTGAGAGCAAAACGTTGTTTAGAGTAGGTGTAGTAATTTGGCTTCATAATACAAATAAGAACGAAGTCGAGGACAAATGCTAGTATTTTTTATAAATTACAACCTCAATGTTATTTTGATGTATAAGCTATTTTACTGTAAAATGCAATCAAAATCTGTTCAGAATCGTTTGCGTGAAAGAGTAACATACAACCATACATCATTACGAACTTTCACATTTATAATGTTATAAAGATTATTTATGTAATTTTTGTATGCTTGAATAATAAGCAAGTTGCATTTGGTAGTAAAAGAAAATAAACAAAGTTAATATAAGTGTTGCATTATAAAATAATAGCAAACAATAATTTCTAGCACAGACGTAAAATATGTATATTTTCTTAATGATGTAACATAATATATTGAATAACACAAATTACAGTAAACAGGGAAATATACCGACATCGGCATCAGGTATTTATAATGTACGCCGGGATATCTCCGGTATTTGGAATTTATTGGATATCCTAATGGGATGAATCGGATCGGATTTCTGTATTGTGCGGCGCGGCCGCGCCCCCTGCCGCCCTTTGTGCGCGGCGCGGGTACGCCGGCTCGCTGGAAGGGATATATTTGATTAAATTTAGATAATAAAAACAATCATTTGCGGGCGCGATTGAATTTTCCATGGGAAACGATCCATCAGATAATTTTAGGTATAAAACTTTTAGAAATCGGATATAATATTTTACGTATAGCCATCTGCAATCTGCACGGGTTTGGCAAAGACTAGTCTCTATCCTCTGTACGTTGATATGGAGGCTCAATTTCTAACCCCAATAGAAGTTGAGCCTTTGCACGTTTACCTATTGCACTCGGCTTTTCCTGTTTTAGGTAAATTGAACTCAGCGACCAACGATTCTTACTATGGATATTATTGGAACAAAATACAGAGCATCAAATGTTAATAAAAAAAAAATAGTGCATGGAGTCCCTCCGCGCGGAAGAAGTGAAACTTCTTAACGTGGAAATTAAAATAAGAAGGGGTAGAAATTGATTTTTAGTGAACTCATATTGTTTCTTTAAGACAAATTTTATTAACATTGCTTACAATTCACAATTTATCGCATCTTTTAATTATCATTTTCGAGTGGAGAAATATCCAAATCTATTGGAATATTGGACGCTACTCGTTACTAACGCTTGCGCTGGCCTGTAACAGGTGCATGCGTTCGAGTGCCACGCATTCACTCTCGCTCTGTCTCTTTCTATTCCGCCTCCCCAGAAGCGTTGAACGTTTAACACAACAGTGCTTTCATACCCCCTCCATGATAGCGTTAAACGTTTAACGCAACCTTGTTGGAAGTTGCATTAGAAGTTTAACTTCAAAAATTTTATGTATCAACAAAATTTATGGGGTTTTTAATAGCCAGGACTAAAAAAAAATAACACCCTAGAATCTACTCTGCATCGAGGCTGGGCACGGTGTTCACAGATAGTGCTAACTCAAGCTAAATGAATTCTCATAAAGCTCGTTCGACAAACATTTCAAAATTACATTAGATACTACTAAATGTTTTTTTTTTGTCGTTTTTGACATTTATACCTACTATTTGCCAAAATTTATACCATCACGTCACGCAATCTGTACAACATTCTGTCTCTTATCTATCATAAAATACCATCCTAAAGTATGGACGGACATAACAGATCACAATTTTGTTTTTAGACAAAGTAAACCATCATGAGAACGGTTTTTTATATAATTTAGTTCACGACGCTCTTTCGCCGACCAAAACAACAATGGCGTCGCTGTCGTTGCCGACGGCCGGGGGCGTGGATAAGATTTTCTATTCTCCTGCTGCCCGAGATAGTGATGATGATGACTGATAGCTCGCCAGAAACGAAAGACTTTTCTTACAGTCTTAACAGCCATAACAGAAAAATAGCGCCAGGACTCGCACCTCGGGCTCGTAAGCCGACCACGAATCCTCAGCTTGACCATCCCTGGCACTACATTTTCCAGTTCCGTTCAGACGAGCAATGCTTGTCTGTAGTACAAAACACCAAATTGAGTATTTTATAAAAAAAAGCTTCAGCTAAAACATATACCTGTGCCACGTATCCACTTTCATCATCCTAATCGATTCTCAGGTGCGTTACAAGTAGGCGCTCATCTTCGATGGCAACACTCACATGCTAGTAGCGGCATGGATAGTCTAAAAACCGAATTAGAAGAGACCTTCGTCCATATATTTAATAGATGAAAAGTATTTGATATTAAATTTAGTAGGTATTTTAAAAAATATATCGCTAGTGCGTTGACTGAAAAAATCCTTGCCAGACTACTATTAAAAATTGATAAATGCCCCTTTTTTTTTAATATTGCGCTTTTTAGTTTAAGGAACAAATTTGTGTCACACTATCACAAAGCAGTGATTTTTGCTAATTTATTAAACAGATGTGTGTAAATTACTAATATCGACTTATCTGTTTATTAGTTACGCCGACCCAATAGTTACGTGAAAAAAAGGATAGACAACTCAACTGTTACATATTTTACAGGCTTCGAAGTGTCGATTGGTATAAAATTTCTTCGTTAAACTAATGAGTGCGATTTAAAAAAAAATAGTTTTCAAATTTTTAATTAATCATAGTCTGGTCAGAAATTTTATAGCCGGTACTTGTGATATATTTTTGAACATTCTCAAATTCATATAAAATACGTTTCAATCATTAAACAGATAGGTGAAGGTCGTCTTTAATTCGCATCCTATACTAAGACGCACCAGAAGAATCGTTGGTTTTGGTGTGCAGTGGTGATATACCGCGACACCACCAGGTATATTGCGACCTCGTTATGTATTTTGGATACGCTCCAACATATGTCGATTGCGCTACAAAATAAACGTCTCATTTGTTTGATTTAGGGCATGAAAGATAGCGGATATGCTCATTTATAAAAAAACATATTCGCGTTTGTTTTAAAATTATTTAAAACAATTCGCAAATAATAGACCATAAGTCATTTTATTTTTTCACATTTTCATTTTTCAAAAATAAAGGATGATTTCCTTTCATGTACATAACTCAATTATTTGTTTTTTTTTTCAAATTCAAAAGATACATGAAAGTCCGACTCCTACCTTATCAAATTTTCCTTTTTACATTTGGTTACTCGGAAAATAATTGAATTCGTTACCAACTATGCAATTTATACAATACTCCTGAATCAAATTTTAAAACTACAATCGACTATTTCTTACAAAGACTTCGATACAAAGTATCCGTTAAGTAAATGTAAAATAGTAATGCTTTAATTATGCTAATTCTATAACAATTTTTGTACCCAGAAACAATGACAGATAAATTTTCTTCATATATCTTTATTTCAACTTCCGATCAACTTAACTTATATTAAGTTCTATATAAAATAAAGAACAGAGAATATCGTTAAATTAGAATCTAATATTGTTTCGACTCTAAGGTAAATGACTATAAGTAAGTTACCTAAACAGATCACAGGAAACGGGCATAAGTAATTTTAGACTTAATAAACTTGCCCTTGATTAAGTGCCAACCAACAAACACTGCGCATTTACTGCAAGCGACGTGAATAGTATAAACATTTTAGTGAGCTCTTTAATGTTTTGTGCAAATGGTTTGTTGCGCTCGTGTCCTGCTTTCATTCCCATTACGAACTTATCCAAAATTGCTTCTTCCAAATTACTAAATTCGCAGTGCGCGGCGAGCCCGCGCAGCCCACTGCGTGTAACTTTCTTCTGAGCCTTCAGCGACATAGAATTTCTGATGTTCGGAAAATCCACACATTTGAGGCGTAAAGCGCTCGTCCAAAATCGATACTATTTCCTTAAAACTTTTTTCCTCGATCGTTTCTGAAAGCGCGTACTTAGAAGTATCGCCTTACGTTTTACTCCCAATTAATCACTATTTTCGGTAATATTGTTGGCTATGTACCATTGCAAAATTCTATTTTTATACATTTTCCAATCGTCAACATTTTGATAAAATACTCCCAAACTTGAAGAATAAATAAGAATACAAACGCCGGCTGAACGCTCACTGATTAAATGCGCGGATCGCGCGTAGACGCAGCTCACCTGAAACGCATACACATATACATAGACAACATCAACCATATTGCAATAGAATAAAATCTGCAATATCCCACATCACCAAGACCGTAAAGTCGAAAACGAATTCATAAGATTTTCAATATCCATCCTAAAATTACTTTCACTTCAAAAACTGAGATAATCGCCTGAGAGAGTTTGCAAACAAAATGAATTAAATCTTTGAATAAAAATGCTTAGTAATTATTATTTTTTAGATTGATTTTGAAGTTTTCAAATCAATTTTTTACTTTATAAGTAGTTATGCAGTCATATGTATAATGATAACTTATTGCTTCGCGTACTCGCCTGCAACGTAGGACTCATACGTTGGTCAGCAACAGCGAGCATTACTTTGGCTCGTTTGCATTCTTGTATAATAGGGACATTCACGCAAACAACAACTTAATTTGGATGACGATAAAAATTAAGATCCAGGGAAATACTGAAAAAGACGATAATTTTATAAAATCAACGAGTTCAATAACTGAGAGCTTAAAATAGCAACCCTGATATATCAATAACGGAGATCCCCATAACTCAGAAAGCTTATCCGTCGGGCGAGCATTGTGCTGCCGCCGGCGCGCGCCCGCCGGAGTAAGATGATCAACTACTCGTGAATGGTGCGCTTATTGTTACGTTAACAATAACGTTATTCCAATTAAACGGTCGCGGGCGGAATCCGGTCGTCGGGTCGACGGATCTGAGGAACAATGAATGCTGTAGTATTGTTGAAGCGGCGGCGAACAATATTTGAGTGACTTCGAACAAATGTTTGGACAAGCACTTGCACGTGCCTCCGGGTGGTGGTTCAGCGCGGGCCCGCGACCGCCACGCGGCGGCGCTTTGAACGCCGCGTTTTTTTTTCCGCTGATCAAAAATTGAGAAATTACTGTTTCCGGTTCGGTTCCCAAAGTTTTTATTAGACCTTGACGTTGTAGAATCCTATGAATCTATATTTCACCACTTCCCGAGTGATCTCTGTACATGTGGATAAGTATGTGTGTGTGTGTGTGTGTGTGTGTGTGTGCGCGCGCATGTGTTTGTAAACCTCTCATAACATTTGAACGAGTTAACCAATCGAAATGTAGCTTCTGATATTGGAAAGTGGTTCAGACAACTTGGACTTTCTTGGACGTTCGAAAGATATCGTGCTTAGAAATTTAAAAAATAACATTTTCTTAATTAAATCTAAATTTTGCACTTGAAGGACACAGAACGTATTAAAACCACATTTGTGAGCTGTAAGAGATTGAAAAAGTACTAAAACTTGAGCTCAAGTAGCTCAATAATTACTGCTGCATATATATCTTTGAAAGAGTTCAGCTCCATGGTAGCAAGAAAATTAGGGTTAACCACTATAGTCAACTGCAACTACATCGGTACAATTTTTGAGTTCGAAAAATCTAAAAATTTATAGACAACTATATTTTTGAACTCGAGAAGCTAAGAAGAAAGTCTGTAAATGGTCAAAATACTATCACATTTTGACTTTAAATCTACTATTTCTAAGTTCATCTATTTATGAAAAAGATTGCTTAATTGTGTCCTCGAAGAGATAATTTTTGTTAATCCAAAAAACATACTAATTCGAATAAATGTTGAAAAATCTTACAATTTCAGTTCACTTTTGAATTGTTTTGTTGAACGTCTAATTTACATTGGTCACTTAAACTTGTTTCAATGAGAATTTTGCCAAAAGCATGTAATTTTAAGAACGACTCTACGACGTCTTTTTCTGAATGAACGTATTTCTATGTGGCATTTGTTTAATTATACAAATCATGCATTGGTTTGTATGATTTCTCCCAAATAATTTTGTAGCCACGTACAGTACACATAGATAGGTAAATAACCTATTGGTGTGGATGTCACTAACCGGCCAGTTAAATTATATTATATTTATTACTAAGTTATTCAATTACAGTACCTACTTTTTATGTCAAATTTATATTCACCATGGGTCGCCCGACTATAATGATTTGCAATTTTTTTCGGTAAGTAAATGTTATTGTTATAAATTTCATAACTGTAGCTAAACATTTTTATTAATTGCGCAACGGAATATTACAATTAATAAAATTTAATTAAATTCATAGAGAACATGTGACAGATCTTTGTATTATTTATGAAACGCTATTTAAAAGCACAGAAGCCTTCAGATTAAAAACAACCAATTACGCCTATGCGAAATAAATAGTGTACACATAAAATGAATCGTTGCAGATGTGGTTTGCTAGTAAACAGCTTTTGATTTAAAAATTATTCGCTGTCCTGAGGCACACGAAATTTGTACCTGTTGCCGCTGGCAGCTCCACTGTGCTTTTAGCTAGCCCTTAAACCACTAAAAATGCTTAACCACACCACGGAGGGTGTCAATATTAAATTGTTTTATAATTCGTGATGTTTATAATTCGTCAACGGTTTGATCTATCAAAGATATGGTGGCGTAGGTACTGTCTTCGGTGCTGCAGGTCATACTCGCTGACTTTAACGATAAGTTAGCACTTAACGTACTGACAAAATCACTATACTTATTACAACGTGAAATGCATGCTGAAATTATCACTTATTCGCCTATGGCAGTAAGCACTATAAACGTAATGTAATAGCTGGTTTGGTGGAGGAAATATAAATAGAAAAAATCCCTTTTGCCAATTTAAAATTTTGTAAGTATAGATATATTTTTATGATGCTAACTTTTATGTTTGAATTTTTCTGAAAAATCCAAATCAAATTTCGGTAAAACTTTACGAGATCACATTCCCATAGGTGATAACCCATATACGCACTTCGACCTACCGATTCATTGACTTAGATCTCAAATTACTAAACGTTGATCGTGGTCTTGAATGGTTTCATCTGTAAGCTGAATATTTCATTCGGCGAGTTTCTGTTTGTAAATTTTTCAATAGTTGAACATTCAATTTTCCTTGTTATTACATATGTTAATTTAAACCAAAAAAATTAGGAAACCAGCAACTCTCACAAATCGCGAACGAAACGCGAATCGACCTCCAAAATTATACCGGCGTTTGCTATTGAACTCTATTAATCTCACCTAACATCTCAATTTCCAGAACCGGTCTCAAAGACGTATTCTTTATGATACTGTTGACTCACCGAAAGACAAAAGAAAAATTGAAAGAATACGACTAGCACTAACGCTCTGAACGTGCCGTAAAATATGGTTTACTCTATTTTTTAATTTTTCAAAATAATTTTGGCCCTTTACGAAATTTCGAAAAGCTTCAATTCTCATAGCGGGGAAGTATAACATGTTCTCCTTTTTTTAAGGGATATAATAACAAATGAAGGATTATCTTTTTTTTTTCTCTCACTTCTATTGTAAGTCTGACTGCTAAAGTTTGCTGACTTTAATAATTTTAAGTCAACGGGAAACACCATAAAAATAGCCCGGTTGAACCGGTGAATGCCACGCTCTCACGAACACGGACGTCAAATAGCAGCTTGCGCTATTGCGATTCGTTCAGTGAGTGAAAGTTCCGTTGGCCCACTCCCCTCTCATTCTTCCAACGATCCTATCGCTCTCCATTAGATATCTTACTCCCTTCCAAGAACCCGGTATTGCACTGGTGGTTCTTCAGGGATTGCAAGCGCTCATTGACGACGGTGACCGTCTGCTCTCTGGCGCCTTGCTTGCTTGTTTATCCTTCGATTGTGTCATAAAAAAGCAGAATGTATATTTTAATAAGTGATTTTGCTAATTGCGAAATATGTCACAAAATGGCCGTATTTTTGTTTGCTTTTTATTTTTAAAACCTCCAACCGACAATGGACCTTAGGGAAGCATCCATTAATTACATAAATTGTTTTACTTTCAACTTTAACCCCTCTCCCCTCTTGGTCAGATATTTATGGGCCGCCTTCACTGAAATTTACGCTATAGTTGTTAAAGGACTAAATTTAATTTTATTAAACATAAAAATAATATAAGGAATTTATTTAAATTTAGTGAAATTTTAGTTCCGTACACAGTAACAAACATTATTCTGTTCTAGTTAAAGAAAAAAAATGAATTTTTTGTCATTTTTACACTAATAAATATTCTTTACAAGTTGACGCGAGATTTTCAATTATAGTTCCCAATTTGAATGAGATTTCATGAGATTTTAAGGGACCTCTTCCCCCTATTTTAAACTCATGTAATTAATGACTGTCCTTCTAGTATTTCAAATTAAATTGTATTGCTATCTCTATCCGTTCCTAAATAAAGGTATTCTGACAGATGGACAAACAAACAGACAAACGGAAAACAAAATAACCTTGAGTTCCCTTCGAAGTATCCTTTGAGATACGGAACCCTGAAAGGACAGCAAGGCCCTAAGTGCATATGAGGTTGGCGATCTAACTATATAGTTAACATCTCGTGAAAAGTAACATAAATTCAACTAGTAGATATTGCCCGGCTTCAACTGTCCGATGTGACGAGATCATCGCTCATCCTCATATAGCTATGAATCGGTGGCACGCGCGGGCGGTCGGTCTGCCTGTGGCGGCCGATGGTCCCGCGCCTGTTTGCGTCCCTAGTTGAGAAACAAATAGCTCGGAAACCGGTGTTTGTTTGGGATAGCCCACTCGGCGTGTTATTGTTTCGTCACGAATACGAAATAAGAGCTCTTGCCCGAACATTACTTTGTTAGCTGTGTCAACATGGAGCGCAAGACTCCATTCAAATATAATTGAATTCATTTTACTTGTATTTGCTTGTGTACACTCGGCTTAATTAACTACTTGTTATTCGACATTGTAACCGCAGGGCTATATTGCAAAACACAACTTTCTACTTCTAGGTAAGTTTCCGATATTCTTTGCGGTTTTTATCGAAATCAATCTCATTGTATTGTTTCGGATATTCTAAATTTCCGTTATTGCAATAGCAATTATATAACAATAATAATTAACGTTTGTACACAGAATTTTAATCACATGCATTTGCTGAATAAAACTTACTACCGTCAAAGGTTGCTTGTACTTGATACGATAATAAGTATTCTTATAATTAAATTAATTAAAATACTAAATGGTCGATTATATTTGAATAACTATGCATATTTCTCGTAAATTAGAATGTGTTTGGTGTGTGTTGTGTGTGTGTTGTGGATGTGTGTGTGTGTGTGTGTGTGTGTGTGTGGATGTGTGTATCTGAGCGTGTGTGTGTGAGAGAGAGTTACGTAAACTTTAAACTTTCGTAACATATAATACGGACAAATAACACCAAAATCATATTATTATTTTTGATTATCGACAATATTTCCTCCTTGCCAAATCAAGAAATCACATTTTTCAACTGGTATGAATTTGAAAATGCCAGTTATGCGTGCATTTTTTATTTAGGATTTAGGCGTGCGTTTCATTATTTACTAATAAAAAATACTTCAATATTTAATACTGTACTCAAAAATCTAATAATCTAAAAAAAGTATTTGTTTATCGAAGTCAGTGTCAGCTTAAAATATGTCAGACGCTGTCATGCCAGTTGCTATAGGTAATTCACGTTCTGTATTCATGCTTATAGAACATTTTTTTTTTTCGTTTGTCTTGCTTTTGCTAACATCAATTCCAAATATACTTAGTTATTTCAACACGTATTTAATGAAAACTTCAACTTCTTTTTTTCTTAAGAATATTTTAATCAGCATTTTTGGGTAATCCATTCATGGTTTCCAATTATTGACAAGTTTATGTATAATGAACCAAGTGGTAGCTTTTACTTTTAAACGAAAAAGAAGTAAAGCAACTCCGATCTCTAATTTTCCGGTGGCGATTGTAATTTTTCCAGGGTCTGCACATTTTTAATTGGAATTCAAGCACCATCAGACTTAAGTTTCGCCAGGCCGTCTATTAGGTCAGCCGGCTTCTAAAGTCTTAAAATTTTAGTATTTCTGTCTAACTCACAGACAAGAGAACAGTAGTAAATAACGGTAGTGTATTTTACTAAAAAAAAACTATTAAGCCTGTTTCGATAAAAAACATATTGTTGTTGTTTAATTTGAAGGATAAATTCTTATCGGTGGAGTTAATTACGACTTTAGAGTTTGCAAATATATCAACCTAAAATGTCTTGCAAATTTTTGAGAACGTGACAAAGCATCCGCGAACCAGATCCAGACATCCGTGATATTCTAATAAAAATACCGTTTTTAATTATTCATATAATTGTAAAATATGTGGAATCATATCAAGATTTACCGTGATATAGTAACTTAAATGATTCTAACCTTTCGAGGTATTTCCAATAAATCGATGAACATTCGTAGAAATACACGTGTCGAATAAAGAATCGATTTCTCGAAGAATTTCTTACTTCGAAACTTTTACACTTTTATATCGCATTGAATGAAAACAGAAGCCCGAAAAAAATTGGTTATTTAACAATTGTAGAACTTCTTGAAAAATCGGCATATATTTTTTTTCGCCGGTACTATATTTCTTCAAATATTCGGATAACACTATAACTTATTCATATTTTTAAGTTTATATGTGATAACATAAAAAAAAATTGTGTAGTACACACTCATTAAGAGCGGGCGCTCACGCTACAACGGCCGTGCGGAAGCCTATTTTCAGCGTTAAATGGAAATTGTAAATAGTGGAGACAGAATTCCAAAAGTTGAGACTTTTTTATTGCAAATCTTCTTCTCTTTAAGGGGCTTTTTTTTATTTTTGTCATCCCTTGACATTTTTGAGTTATTGTCGAAAAACCGGGGGCCTTTTTTCTTTTGTTATTTTTTGTTTATAGCAATAGAACTTTTTGTTTTAGAAACAAAAAATACGTCTCCCTTAGAACTTTGTCCCGAATTTCATGAGCTGTCGCTCATATTTTTAAAAGACTTTTATCTATTTTTCGCAGGAAACTCACTTCTCGGCTAAACTCCCAATATAATATGATCAATAACCCCATCCCATTGATCAGAAACCGATAGCTACTCTTCCATGAGAGATGCAAAAAGTGGTGTGACAAGCATTTATCAAAACTATGAAAACTATTGCTGTCTCAGATTTTCATACGTCTTCTCGATTATTAAATCCGGTAATCGTATTGTCGTCAGTGACTGACGACTTTGTTATAAAAAATGTGATAATGATCCACAAGAGAAGTTATTTACATTCATTGCCAATAATAAACACTTAGATACATAATATACATTATACATACACTGTGTAATATGCAAAATTTATCCGCTACGTGTTGAGACATATATATATACGTCACACAATATTGTTACATACTGGCATTTGAATGTTACTATCTTATTTGTTTAAATATGTCTAATTTATTCTATCTGATGCTATCTGTTGTTGAGAACGTTACGTGAAGTATAGAGGTACCTCGAAATTACATCCAATAAAATAGCAAAAAATATCCACCATTACGCCAAATACGCCATAAAAAATACGCCATTAAACCAACGCATAGGAAACATATTTTAGTCGCGTTTTTCCAGGGAACACACCCAGTCAAACTTGGAATTAAAAGCGTTAATCGAAGCAAAAAAAATTCATGGAACCCATTAGAACCGCAGCGCAAAAATTTCATAAAAGCCATCAACCCTTTCCGAGATAACTAAAATTTGTATATTTACATTTAAAGCAATAAAATGTTTATTCGTAAATGTACACAATATTCTCTTTCATATCGAGCACAACTACACGCAATATTTCAGCACAATTTCGCGATTCCGGTCACAAAAAAAACTTAGCTCGTTACGGGCGGCCGACCGGGGCGGGCGGCAGCGGGGGGCGGGCGGTCCGCCGACTTTGTCGCGGCTTTGGCGGTTTTGGCTGCAATGTGCAACTTGTGTAATGCATTCGTTTTATCGGGAAAACTAGTATTTAACATTATATAGTTGCATTTATTTAGGTTTAATAAAATGTCTATTTTTTAATGAATTATTATCATTACTATTTCATTGTTATCGAGTACATAGGTAAATAATACCTTATAGAATTCGCATTTATCCACGAACTATTGGCGCATAGAGATAAAATAAGTTCTATGATTTCAAAACACAACAACACATTTCGTCGATTCGTCTGTGGCAACTTTTAGTACAAGTTTGTTTTACAACAAAACCTTATACTTTATATACCTAATAACTTTAAATAAATTATTTTTTTTGTAGGTTGTCACAATTATACTTTGCTACAAATGGGTTCGCGTGAGTATCTTTTTCTTAACGTAAATTGTATTATCTGAAGGTTAACATAAAAAGTTGGACAAAAGTATTGATTCCGTAATACATAGATCTTAAAAAAAAAAATATAAGAACTTGAATAACAGATAAAAAGAGAAAACTACTTTTTAGTAAGACATACTGAACTTACGTTAGATTTACAAACTATATTTATATTAAGTATTAACATTAACTATTACGAAGTAATGTCTGTAATAGCGGTGTGTTTAAAACTCTCAATTGCAATAATTAACTGCTAACTGTTAAAGTTGAAAGTCAAACACGTCGAAATATGTTGTTTCAACTTTACAATTGACAATTAACCGGTAAACTTAGAGATAATAGTGGGGGTGCTTGGGACTACCTCCAAATGCTAAGTTAACTGTCAAATCCGTCATTTCAACATTTATGAGATTGACGGTTTACACACAGTCGGTATATTTTAATTTTCATTTGATTATCTTCTTAATGATATATAAGTGATGTTCAATAATTGGAATTTTTCCTCTCAATTCATTTCAAAAATTTGCGAAATAGACAGAAATTAAGAATGATATAACTCGCTTATCGTAACTCACAGGAACATGCGGTTAATATTTAACACTAACAAGTATTTTTTTAAAGCAACAGGATTTGACAGTTTAGTTGAATGTCAAAGTAAATGTTATGTTTAAAAGTTAAACTTTATAATTAAATACCACTGATTTTGAAACATCCCGCTGTAAGTGTAAAATATATCAGAATAACTGATAATTAAAAATGGCTAAACCCAAAAATAATTTTGTTTTTTGTCTGATTATCAATCACTTTGTATATAATCTCATAATTCAGAAACTAATCAAAAACCTAGCATAAATAAAAAAATTAAATTAATTTAATTAAAGCAAAACAGCCTGTTAACATTTCCCTGATTTTCATCCGAATATTTGTACTAGTACGTCGATTTTAAAAATTCTTTTTATTAATTTTCTTTTCTTTCTTTCTTTCAATAAAAATTCTTTCAAGTTGTACGAAAGTTATAGATATTCAAAAAGCTAGCATTTGTACTCGACTTTGGCTGCGTATTTGTACCATTGTACTGAAACTACTAAAGTCATTCTGAAATTTTTTCCACTCAAAAAGCTACACTATCCCGAGTAATATAGCTTAAATTTAATTTTCGTACTAGAATTCATCCGACTTCGTTCAAACCTGAATCCTGGAACGAAAAGCAGATTCGAGAATCGAGAACGGGAGGGATCGAAATCTAGAACGAGACTAAGATCGAAATCGAGTTTGAGACTAAAATAAGAATCAAGGGCGTGACCGGAATCGGAATGAGGAGCAGTGCCGAATGGAAATTGAAAGTGAGACCAGGAACGAGAGTGGTATCAGAATCTAATCTACTTAGATTGAGCTTGGGTACAGAATCAGACACGGGATCTCAATCGGAAGAGAGAGTGAGACAAATTGGCATCAAAAGCGGAACCGGGATCAGAACGGAGAACGGGATAGCGATTGAGATCGGGATCAAAAGCGTTATCGGTCGATATACAAGAAGAAGGAACTCGTTCTATGTCCACGCAGGTGGAGCCGCTGGAGAAAGCTAGTTAACGTATAGATAGGTATATACATTCACTCGTGTTGTGCGTCTGAAAGCACACAAGCTTTCGCCCCAATCCCAACACGGACCAGATCTACGTGGAAGACTAACGTCGTGGTAGAGTACGCATTAGTAATTTGTTGAATGAAGAACTCATAATAACGTTGAAAATGCTTGTAAGTTTTCTTTCAAATCGAAAAATAACTCGAAATCAATACTAGTTTATAAATGTGAATGCTTTCTGTCTGCTTGTCGATTACATTTTCCCTCGTAAGTCGCTGTACCGATTTTGTAAAAATTTTCAGCCAAAAAATAGTTTGACACAAGGAAAGGACTAAGGCTTCTTTTCGTTTATTTTTAACAACAGTTAAATTGTTTTAAATCAAATGTAATGTACTAGTAGAGCACACCAGTTTCGAATATATAAGTTTCTGCCAGTTTATCTTTTTATCTGAATGTCCATTGATAACTCGACAATGATTTAACTAATTTCGATAAAATTTAGAAAACTGATAGAACTAATTATTACATAAAACACAGCTAAATTATTATTTTTATATATGATTATCTGTTTAGATCTTCTAAACTATTAAATTTTAAAGTCACTAACTTTATTTTATTTTATCGGCCAAGCAAAAAGCATACTTATGATTTATCAATACCCAATCTTTTGTATATGTTTACGTATTATGTATAAGCAAACTTACAGCTGCATTTACAAATTTTCGTTCATCAACAAAGGTACCGTCAGCAACGAGTTCGTCACCACTCTGCATAAATTTACAACATTTCATGCATCATTACCATTGAAACGCAGTTTGCCAATGAAATTCATCGGTGAGATATTCGGCGTGCACGCAACTCGTGACGCGGTTTCCGTTAAATCGGTAATATATTACACTGAATAATAAATACCTTTCTCTCTGGATCGTTTCGGGGTTGTTTAAACTGTTACGGTGCGAGGTATAAAATTTAAAACTCGCCATTGATTATATCATCCGTATTGTCATTCAATATAATATTTTCATCGAAAATTGTAGATAATTTTCTCTACTTTATATAAAATTACGACAATGCAAACTATATGACAGTAACAAAATAAAATTTTATGTCTCCTATAAATAAAATTCTACTAAAACGGGAGTAGTTCAGTAAATATGATGGTCAGCTTCCAACCGGAAGGTAACAGGTTTGTTTCTGAATACGAACGGAGCAACCGATAAGTTTTTAACTCGAGTCAAATTAAACTACTCTCTCTATGTCTCGGAGAATAAATTATGCAACCGGTCTCGCACGTTGATGTCACACTGATCACAACAACGGTTAACAACCTCAGACCCGCATTACATCAGCTTAGGGGGCTTAACATCCAAGTGTCTCAATAGTAAATAAAAAACATGTCGTAGGACGTACGGTTGGAATGAAGTTCTTTTTGTTTTGTATTATCTTATATAAAATAACGGGAACGATAAAATTAATTAACAACTTTTGAGAGTAATGAAAAATATTAAATAAAAAAAATTATTTAATTAAAATTGAATGTAAGACATGTAAAATAGTGAATTATAAGGTATGTTAAAAAAAAACACTAAATAGAGCACTAAACAGCGCTATGGTTTTTGGAACAAACTCTTTATCACACGTTACACTTAAGCACTCAGTGGATGGGAACTACACGAAAAAAAGTGTAACCGCAACGAAAAATGCTGACCGCTGTTTAGTGTATGCTAGGTTTAGTGTATACTTCTCGATCTATCTATCCCCTTGAATTATTTTTTGAGAATTTTAATAATTAATAAAAAAACTGTTTATTTACAACTATGAAATATTTCATACCATTTATTCACTTATATTGCAATTATTGTTATTTATTTGAATACTTTCAAATGTTTCAATTAATTCAATTGTTATTATTCAATTCTTAAATTATATTTAAGAATTACGAAAAGAACTTCGTTCGAACCGGTTGTCATATAGACAACTCATGAGTTTTTTTTCTTATTAAAAACTTTATTACAAAGTTAACAAGCTAAACAATTCGTATGTGATTTTTGAAATTGATATTTTTCGCGAATATTAATTTAATAATAGACTTCAAACTGTAAACTCCATCTCCATAATCGAATAAAAATCGAAAAGTAATCATAAATAAGTTATCTTAATGACATGATAATAGATAGATATTGTTACATAAATGCTAAAAACCAAATTAAAGGCACGCTGCACGTGGCTGCCGTCACATTTCCTTAATTGACTAGCGTCTGTTAGAGCGAGAGAGTCGCTGAGAGTCGAATGGAGGGGGTATAATGCTTTTTCCATACGTGACGATTTCTTCCAACTAACACCAAACACCCGCAAGCCGTGTTAAAATATTTCGTTGTAAAAAGATAGCAATAGCCTAAGCAGTGAGATAATTAAAAGTCGACCCAACATGAAATTTGTCAATTACTGATTGAGTGATAATAGTACAATGGTTTGATTTTTGATTCTTTCAAATAATATTGGATTCAAACTTACTCAATATTTTTTTATTTTACTTAATTTCAAACTATTACAACAAGACAGTCATATTTTCTTTAAGAAAGCACACTAATCGGCAAACACTTTATTTCATCTTAAAACCGAATGTTTTTGTAACACTTTTTATATTTATCTTATCTTTTAAATTCAATTAGTTTTCAACAAGTAAAGGCTAAGTTTAACCGATTTCTATATTAAAAATGACGTACGTCGTAGATATAAGGTTATTTTATATAATATCATTACTTTATTATACCAATAAAACAATTTTTATATCCACACTGCTCCATTTCGAAAGAAAGTAACATCTTTAACATGCGGGAAAGCACTTTTCCGAGCTTTTCAGTTGCATTTCATTCCGAGTGTGTCAACAGCTATCCCGGGCACTAGCGCGGCCTTTTGCTACTTCAATATGAAACTTTCTCGCTGTGTTTTCGTGAAAGAGCTTTTGTGTACAACTTAGCGCTGTGTACGCCTTCAGCGGCCTTAGAAACTTTTTGTGGACACGCCAAGTTGACTTTCACAGCATCCACATATAGGTACAACTAAATATATACTTAAAAATATTATGACGAATAATACCACTTATTTTATAAGTCTGAACAATAATAATGAAAATTAAAAATAAAATGTTTATTTTATGACTACAGAATACATTGTAATTTATTTTTTGTGTAGTCGTGAATCGCATTAAGCTTACCCTAAATTTTAATTACCTATCTGTGGTTTAGAATGTTTAAATGTCACATGATAGTTGTCTGAATAAATTACAAATACCTAGTTTGCCGTAAGTGCTTTATGAATCGGTATATTTGAACGAAATTTGAAAAAAGATAAAAACTTTATTTAGGGTTCACAAGAAGTTATTCGATTACCGGTCGATTATTTACTAGAGGTCTTTATTAAATTTAAAAATTAATTTTCAATATTTATGATATTAAAATAAATTCCTTATAAATTTGAATTATTAAATATATAATCATTACATTAAAATTTGAGAACGCTCTTTGGTGACACTTCTTTTACATTGTTCTATCATACTTTTGTACACAATAAAATAAAGTGATAATCTTTTCAAAATCTCAAGGACTTGATTTAAACTTCCATTTTAAAGTATTATGTTAGGAAATAAATATTTTATCTCTATTTAATCACCCGTTGGTCACACGGAGTGAGCCGTGTCAAAACACAACACAAACCATATGTATTGAATCATTTTTTGACATTTTTTTTTCACTACAAAATAAAACATTGTTAGAGAATTTTATAAAAAACAGAGCGTTTCGTAGTCACTTCTATATTCAGGGTTCCATAGATCAGATAAAAAACATAATCCTGACCGGATATCTCTCGTATTTGTCATTTCTTTTCGTCTATTATAGCTTGTGGATTAAATATATGAATTGTGAACTCGTTGTGACCATATAAGCATAGCTAATGTAAAAGATATTGCAATAAACGTAATATAATTAATCGTTTTGATACATTTACTGCAATATCTCCGAATATACGCAAACCCACTAAACCTAAGCGCTTGAAAAGTTCAGCACATAGAAACCATATCTATAGTCTACAGGAAGGGAATCCTACACGAAAATCTTAATTCTTTAATTTCCCACGGGAGAAAAGAAAATATTCGTTAGAAGAAAACGTTCATAATATTTGTTGTACAATTTTACCGACGACTAATTAGTTCAATTGGTTTAGGTGGTTACTATGGCAGCCCACTATACGAAGAGTTGAGTTCAGACTTTAGTCTACGAAGAGTTGATTTCAGACTTTAGTCTACGAAAAATTGGTGTATCAATTTTTTATTTTGCAATTTTTATTTTTATTTTATTTACCACACAACAATATGGGTGAGGTTTAGCATAGTAGGTGATGAGATGTCTCATGATTTATTTTTAATTGTATTCAATCAATTTCGAGCCCAAATATTATTAGAGACTAAGAAAAATAGTATTTCAGATGAAGTACAAAGATAACCGTCTCCATACTTGTTCCTTTTGCACTTTTTTTACATCGAGTGACTTTCGTTTTGTTTTCAACGACATCAGTCAAGATAGAAATCGAGATTCACAAATGTCCACATAAAAGGAGTACAATGTACAATTAATCTAAATATTATTGATCAAAACTCCAAGCTAATTTTGATGAAATCGAATTGTATCCGAATCGAGATTTATACTAGAAGACGAATCGAGAATCCGAAAGCGGAATCATACACATCCGCCGTTCGAGATACGCTAGTATCGGTCAAGTCTCGAAATGGTTCTCTATAACACACATCGAGACAGGGATCGGTATTCGTTCCACGTCCACCGAGACGGGGCCGCGGACGGCGCCGGCCGCGCGCCCCGCCTTTATAGCACGTCGAGTGGCCCGGTGCGCTGGCGTCGTTCGCGACAACGGCGCACTTTCAGGCGTTGTTCATTTCTTTAGCGGAGTGCGCCGCAAACGCGCCCTCGGGCGGCGTTCGCGGCCGGTCAACAGCTAGAAATGTTTCGTCCTCGAGTCGTACGAGCCTAAGTTCTGTTTCAGCTCGAGTTCCGCGTCGTGCTAGTGAGGTTACCACGGAATCGATTCTCGATGGAAAAATTAACTGATATATTGCATTGCATCGATATGTTCACGTGCTAATGGATCGAATATATCCCAGATCGAAATCATAAATAATGAGACATAAATAATAATGAAAATGATTACTCTAGTTCTGTAAGAAATACTGTAGTAGGAAATTACAGCCTTGGACATTCGTTCTGGATTCGATTTCTGGCCGGCCAGCACTTTATATAAATTGGCTTATTTGCAGAGTTTGGTATGGATTTATTATATGCCTGTGTAAATATGAAACAGAAAATGTTTCCCGCATTTATATATATAGATCTGTTCTTTTCGCTACAGAGGTATCGATAAGTGGGGGTGAAAATTTACGAAACGTCGGTTGACGAACCACTCGGACCTTTATTTTGTATTTTATTTTCACGAGAACAGAGTACCGAAATAGAAAAGCGTTTAATTGTCACGCCCTAACAAATCTCGCTCACATCTCAACGACCCAGCCCAAAACCTATAACCCTTCTATACGGTGGGCGCTGAGACAATATCAAATGAATGTTTTTATCGATGACAATAATTAATACACCCATAGTTTTTAAAATAAATTCGATGAACAGACGTAGTGTATATCTATTTATCGATATTTACCATAGAGATTACATTTATAAGACGTCATTTTCGAATCAAATCAATTACGTGTCAACTTACTCCCATAGCACGCCGTTTCGACTATGAGCGATGTTGCTGTAAAGAATAAAGGCCTAGTTGGGCCTTATAAAATCCGGACTTTGTTTTTACTTGATCGGTCTGTACTCCCCATATGGTGATGCCACGGAGTTATTGGTAAAATTTAATAAAAATTCTTTTGAAACTCAATAAATCATGTAATAATTTAATTTTTTTTTACTCCTTTTGCAATTGATGGTGTACCTACGATCTTATATAATCATATTGTTAGCGAATTAAATCGATTAATGTAGCAGAATCTGTATAAATCAAGTTTGATATAGAAATAAACACAACGACAAAATATTTTACATTTACATCTAACTTGTAATACAGAAAAATAATAAAGTATACTCACCATGTAATAAAACCGTCTAAAAGTAATCAAAGGCATAGAGCAGTATTGGTTTTTTTTTCTTTGTAAAGACGATAAACGTCATATTAACCGAACGATCGCGGACATCCCTAAAACTAAAAGAATCCGTACAACGGGGTTTGTGCGACACAAAAGTACCAGCAAAGTCCCGAAGGGTGTAGTGTCGTAAAGATATGTAAGGATGTGGGTCAAGTGCCAGCCTTAGCTGGCCGAGATACGCGCCCGAGTATTAAGTGCGTTATTTACTAGTTTTTCTCGGCTTTTGTATATGACGTGGCGCGACGCCTATAAGAAAATGGAGAGACCGTATTGCATTACACTAAATGGATATTTTCATTTTTCCAAAGATATTGTTTAATGTGTTTTGAATTAAGCTCGTTGTACAATTTCTAAGAAATTATTTGCTTATTTAAAACTTGTTTATCCGTGGGTTGATCCTTAAAAAACACTGATAGGGCACACAATATATCGATCTTTGTTGGACGAGGTTACCATCTTCATCGCAGAAGCAAATATGAAGAGACCTTTTAAATGGTTCGTAGAACTAAATACAGAGATGTTAAATTAAAAAAAAATATTTTCATAAATACTTGATTTAAACTAGATTTAATGTCTTCAGTTCAACTTAACCTTAACATTTAAGTGTTATATTGTTTACTTTTTAAGAATTATCGAAGCTAATTGATGTGTTTGATTTCACTTGTTCCAATGGAATAACAAACACATTCATTTGTTTGTTAGTCTATAGAAAACAAACAAATGTGTATGTTTTAAGTAATCTAATATTGGGAAAACTAATACCAAATTATACTAAGTCAATGTTAACGATTAACAAACAATTAATTTAATTTTAGAATCTTTTCTTCATACGAGTCTTAATTTTGTTGCAATAATCTTTAACAATGATTGGTGAAATTTGATTTGACCCACTTGTTTCCAAACAATAATTCATAGAGCTTCTTCAAGTACGTCCTCTAAAAACTTTTGATTAATAGTCACTTTTAAAATTATTTTTGCATTCCATGTCTTCCTTTTAACAGGTTTTAGTCCGAACGATCATCAAAAGGGAGACGTGGAATGCAAATTTTATTTCTAAGCATGACTTTTTGTTGAATGTCAGTTTAAAAGCAGACGGTGGAAGAGGCTCTTAAGCTGTTAGTATAAGCGTCACAATAGTGTATTTAAAACAGTCCCTCAACTCAGCCGCGTCTTTAAGACTGTGACGTCATTGGTTTCGTACAATTTGAATTCGCTCAAGGGGTTGTCACACAGTTTGAGATAGGAATTATTCATTAAAATGAGAACATACTGCCATTATCATAATGACAATTTTTAAATATTTAGTAGTTATACATGGAAAAGTGTTTATATATTTTATGAGGTGCGTGAATTTGTTATTAATTTTATTTAGTAAAATAAAAAAAAAACTATAAAATAAATATTTGGAAAGCAGGGACACAGAAGAAAAAAATAGACAAACGGGGCTTTTTTACAGTTTATGTTGTTACGATGGAAATAATTCACAAATTTCCTCCACTTTCTCAAGATATTTTACAGTCACCGCAAAATTTCATAATCATTATTATGAAATTTGGTTGTATTAATAAATGTCGAGTATGAAATATTTTAAGAAAGTAAAAAAAATATATATACATAATTCTATGTTTAATGAAACTTAGAATTACATAAAGACCTCCTCAAAATTTGCTATGAATATGTTTGCACCCGCATTATTAGTTTTAAGTACACTGTACCAATTTCTAAAAACTATTAACAATTCCACACTACGCCCTAATTTCTTACCAGTGACGGAATATACCAACATGGTATATCCGCGCTCCCATCGCGCGGATGGCAGTGCCCGCCCCCCGCAACGCCTTACGCGTGCTGAAATGGAAACCTATACGGCCTACATGTACAGCTACTGTTTGATCACATATGTGTACTTTAGCACGCGTGATCGTCTAGTCGATAAATTTAGTAAAATTATGTAGCGCGAAACAGTCTGGCTTTGACTCGGGAACGGAAGTTCGACTGTCCCACGATCTGAACTTAGGTTTTATCGGATTGTCGCAAAACTCCACGGGCTGATGTTTCGTATCTCATGCTTTTCACGCTCTGTGATAGAGCTGTTTGCTCTCTTTTCGCGCTTACAGCGTCAAGGTGTTTTTCCACTTCTGTGTGTTGTACCAACATCAGTCTACAGTAGCGACGCCGTTAGGTTAGGTTAGAGCGACATCAGTCCGGCTCTCTGTTGAGTTTGGGGTTTAGGCGGCACATTTTGTGCAATCGAGTTAAGTGCATTATTCGGCACAATGAACGACAGTAAGTTATAAACAATTAAAATTATATGAAAAGGTTTTACGTCGGTTACATAGGAAGAAGATATTTAATTCTCTAAGCTTTCTATAGTTTCGGTCACGTTAAAAAAATAACTGTATAAAATAAAGTCGTATACTCTACACGTCTCAAGCATCGCAACTTCAGAATAATTGTCTTTAGCACTAAAGCTAACGTAACGTATAAGCTCAGTAAAAGGCTATGTACATTACAGTTAATTTAAATAATATATTCATCAATGTATCAACCGGTATTAACTTAATTCTCAAATGAGATAAATAACATCCAATAAAATATTAATCTCAATAAAATCAATCAAACCTACGATCAAATTTTGTACGTGCGCTAGAGCGCTCTGATACGTTTATATACGTACTGAAATGCTAATTTTGAAATAAATTAGTTCTAATAAATTACACCTTAAAATTGTAACACAGTAACAAATAACATAGTTTACATAGTACATAACGAAATAAAATAATACACTATAGAATTAAATTAAGGAAAGGAAATAAAATTAAATTAAGTCTAATCAGTAAAATCTTAAAATTAGAATTTAAAATATAGTGCTGTGCATTATTTTTTTTTTTAATTGTACGCATTTTATTAAATTAATTAATACGTGACTGTATTACAATGTTTAATTTTTGTGTACTAGAACCACCTATCGGGTTAGGGGTTCAATTTGCTGTGGAGTCCGGAGTTTGACCTAATCTTCCTGAAGATGGAGCCCCGTTAGGGACCCATGTAACCCTTGACCAATAGTTCTGATGCATTTAAGACCTGCTCATTTACCTCCGGTAGTTTTATATATGACATCACCGAAATAGATCAACTGAAGAAGAGGAAATTTAGTGTTTCGGTTGATAAAGTGTGTTTCAAAATTAGAGGCAGCTCCCAGCAATCACTACTCATTCAGGCGGATGCACTGAAATATACCTATCTATTAGGAAATCTGCGAACACCAATGATAATATAAGAATAAATATTTAGTGTTTGCTTTCCTAATAGTCACAGTCCGTGATTACTGAGCTGGGTTGTTGACCGTCGCTAAGCTGCTAGCGCGTATTGCACATCTAGGAGTGAACTATCAAAATCTTGATTATTCCGCGTATATGCCCAGGTCCGCGTCCATCGCGGCCGTCCAGGGTGTGGCCCTAGCAAACCACCGTTTCCAAAATTTGACTTCATTTGTCTCCCGAAATCGACTGACTTCCCAGCTCAGCGTCGGCACCCACGCTGCATTGTTTTTTACTTTGTTTTTGTAAGGACAATGCCTCTTTCTTTTTTTTTCTCCCTAGAAATTATAATGCAAAATGCGCAAATTGCCATTTTAATAAAAATATTATTAACGCTTTTATGTTATTAACAATATTACCGAAATTGATAAAGTATCTTTTGTTGTTTTTCTTTGCTCCAGCGTCTATCGTAACTGAAAATAGAGCAACTGGAATACAGCACACGGCGCAAAGGCATCCGTTCTAACTTGGCCAATCTAATGGTTCTCTCCTTTCAGGCGCGAAACGGAAAACTCGTGAAAAACGAGCGCCCCGCCGCCGGCTGCCTGAAACTGAATCACGTGTAGTCGGTCACAAAGGACGGCGACGTTTTCACAGAATCTCTCACTGTTCACCCTATCCTTTGTTACGGCGTGAAGTTACTCGCCTTTGATCCTACACCGGTAACGAGATAAGTGCTGCTAAGTAAACCTTATGGGTTGTTTGTGGTAAACGACACCCTACTTGAATGGAACAAATGTAGAGAGTGGGATCTTTCATTTGGTTTGATGTAACATATACCAAGGTTCAAAGTAAATAAATTTTATGTAGTTTGTTACGTGTTTATGTTGCACTTCAAATGGATGGTTGAAAAATATTTTTATTTGTTGATAAAAAATTTCCAGATATATGTTTTGTTAAATCATATTACACAGGTATGTTTTTAAGTAGATTTATATTAATTTTAAAATGATTCCTTGCTTACAAATGTTCACAATATAAAGTGTTTGATGATAGTTTGATGACTCACTTGCACAATAGAGGCTAACAAATATTACATATACATATTAAACTTTGCAAAAGTACTGAAACATACTGACATTTCCCTACTCACATATTAGAGTTTATAAAAAAACTACTTTAAATAATAGGTCATATTTCCATTTTTTGGAATTACAATACTATCCGCACATAGTGGACAACAAAAATTTAAAACGTATTTAGCGAACACCGCATGGCGCAAAATTAACGCAATCATTTTAAACGTTCAAAATCAAGAAAACTCAGATTAAATTTAAAATTTCAATCACCTTCACCAGGACGACATCTTAAAAAGAAATATTAGGGTGCGTGTTTCAAAAGTTTAGCGTGGCGGATTCTAGAAGAAAAATCTGTAAATATTGTTACATATATATTTAAAAAGCTCTTGGTGGCAATATGTCGACAGGACTTTTACAAAGACGGACAAGTGGTTCCGTGAAAGTGATAGATTTTTCAAGTACCTATAAGTACAGAGTCCTAAGAGAGTAACAGGCTGCCCCGCCAAAACAGCGAACTAGTGGCGAGTGCCTTCGGAGGTTTCTTAAAACTAAATCATCTCGGCCGTTCCGAGCAACCTCGACTAAGTAAAAATTGAACGCTCAGAATTAACTGCCGCCGCATAACTATTACTTACCCAGGCGCTCTCTAATAATTCAGATGATCTCAACCGATTTATGTCGACAAAGAGGTTATGTATGTAACGCCGAACGCAATTTATACGTCCGGACCTCTCGGCTCCATCCCACAAAATTCGATATCCTGGCCGTACCCTTGCAGGACTAAAATTCTATTAGCGGCTCTTGCGTAAATATACATAGAAAATTGTATTGGAAGGTAAAAGGGTGTGGCTTTTCCTGTTGTGAGGTTGCGCTATCGCGCGCCCGCGCTCTTATTAATGGCGCGCCAGATATTAAATGAATTATTTCATATTGTTCTCTTGTTGTGTGTTTATTGAGTCAGCGGCGGGGCCTTTTTATTGAGGAAGTGCGTTGAGAGCACAAGAATAATAGAAACAGAGTATCATGGGGATTTAAAATTACAATGTTTCGCAGAATGCCGGCGTATGCACGTGCGAGTTTTATTTTCTAATTCGGCAATAAACCAAATGTTTAGTTTTCTTTTTCTGAATACGACTTAAAGTTTAATTTTTTTATTAAATAATTAGCCCTTTTATAAATACAAAAGTTTGCTTTCTTTGTATTTTTGTAACAAAAAAAACAGTCTGTATTGAAATAACTATTAGTGAAAATAATACGTATTACATGTTAGTGCTTTACAAGTTTCGTTTACTTATCGTAGTTAGAAAACTATAAATTAACATGTTAATACATAAATAAAAATACATAAAGTTGAATAGTTACTTTTTTTGGTTTTTTGAACAGGCAAATCTCTGGAGCTACCAGTCAGGTTTGAAATTTTTTTTGGATTGGAGGCTGTAATGAATTCTTGAAAACAAACGACTTAAAGCTATTTAAATAGTTTTTTTTGTTTGAATACACTAATCCTTCTTAAAAATTTCTTTATGAATTTTGTAGCCCATTTTCTGAGGAAAATTATAAGCTATCTAAACATTTTGTTTTTTTTTGTTTGTTTGCATGCGCTAATCTTTAACTAATTTAAAAACTTTTTCGTATTTCACACCTAATAGGATAGTTTACTTTTCTTATATATTACTGTATTTAAATCTTTTTCGTTTGAGCAAAAAATGAAATTGGTCATTTTTTGATAAGTATAAAATATACGAGTAATGAATTTTTTAATTTGTTAGTTCGTCGGAAAAGGTACTAATGCCCAGTGATGTCAACGTTTTCTAGCGCCATATAGAACAATGTTAAATTTTGCAAGAAAGAGATGGCATATAATATTCGATGGCTTTATATTCATTGTCATTCATTCGTTCATTGTCAATATTCAAAATATCAGTAAACTTATAATCAATTAGGCGAGGAAAATTTTACATTATTTAGATAAATTAGAATATTCCATAATCTATACAGATATATAAAGTCGTAGAGTTTGTTTGTTTGTTTGAACGCGTTAATCTCTGGAAATAAAAGTCGTACTTGAAAAATTCTTTTTGCGTTTTGTAACGCAATTCTTGAGAAAGGAGATATGCTGTCTGACTGATCTTTTTTTGTTTTTGTACCTGTTAATATCTGGAACTACCAGTTAAACTTAATTTTTTTTTTTGTATTTGTTAGCGCAATTCTTAAGGAAATCGATAGGCTACTTGAATATTTTTTTGTTTGTTTCTTTGAACGCGTAAGATTTGAATCTTTAGGAACATTATAAATGTAACGAACAACTTATCTTTTTTGTTTGTTTGAGCTCGCTAATGTTTAGAAGTTGTACTCAAATTTGAAAAGTCAATATACAGGTCAGGTTTGTGTGTGTTTAATAAATGTACACTGTTTGTGTGACAGTGCGGCGACACGGGTTTCCCAGTCTAAAAGGAGAATTCTACTTCTGTCATCTCTTTACGTTCTGTGGAACGCGACAGCGGCGTGGAGCGGCGACGGGCTTTCCTATTTCCACGTTGGGTGTCGTTCTGATAGATTTAATTTTCAAGCTAAAAATACAGCTGTAGAATTTTGTTGTATTTTTGGACCGATGGGCGTAATGAAATTTGTTTCAGTCTTACGTGAGTGTGCTTAGCCTTTGAATACTATTGTTATTTTTATGGTGTACTATTATTATGAACTAACTTTTGTTAACGCAAATTCAAGTTTGATAATATTTTACTTGAAATACGTCACTCCATTATAAAAAAATAAAGTTTATTAATATTATAACATTTGAAAAAAAAATACCACTTGTTCGTGAGGCGTTCTCAAGAAGAACGAATAAGAAACTTGAGGATAGCTCATTAAGAACCAAAATTGTATAGAAATACTACAACAAGAAAAACAGACTGGTAGGAAGTCGAGGTCGTCATGTCTATTTATCCTTTAAATATTCAAAGATTGCATAAATATTTTTTGCAAAGAGTTTCCTTATAAAGACTGAATTTGCATAAGGATAATTTTTTTATCTTCAGGAATCTTATTAAACACGCACATAGAACCACCTAAATGAATTGGCGACCTTACACAGTCGACAAAACATGTAAAAACATTTAATTTTTATTTCTAGTATTGAAATGTATATATATTTCACTATTATCATTAAAGAAAATCTATGTTTTTTCATAGATATATTAAACTTTAGTAAATAAACTGCATTATCAGGAGTAAAATTCCAATTTCTTTAAACTTACTTTTAAAAGAAACAGTAGGTCCCAGCCCGTAAATTGCGCGAATGGCCCCCTTTTGCAAAACGAAAATTTTGTGATCATCTGTAGCATGTTCCCAAAGCAGGATGCCATATAACTTCAAGTTATAGAAATAGCCAAATGAAACCGCCCTGGAGGTTTGCATATTAGATAAATCCCTTATCATTTTAATTTGCAAATGCAGCAGAGCCTAAACCTTTTCGCCAACTCACTGATATGAGGACCCTATCGAAGTTAACCCTAATACGTAATACAGATTATTGTTCTATATGTTAACCCTATTAACTAAAGTAACTCCCGGTCGTGTCAACTGTTTTTTGATTTTGGAGATTGCAATGTTCACATCGCCAAAATCGAGTTGATTTCTCTTAACTTTGAATAATAAAGAAGTATCATCTACAAAGAGTACTATCCCATGAACATCCTACACATGGCTGGATAAGTCATTAATGTAAATTAAAAACAGAGACGGACGGTGATCGATTTTGTGGCACCCACGTGCAGACAACGGATCCAGACGAACTCTTGTCATTGACTTTGAAGCTCCGAACCCTGTTAGTCAAATATGATGTCGGAAGGTTGAGTGCACGGCTCGTAATTCCATAATAATACAGCTTTCTGATCAGTATTTTGTGATTTATACATTTGACTGTTTAGATCACAAAGGTGTTTGAACTCCTTAGAGAGATTGCAAAATTCTCCCATCCTATCCCGCGATTCCTCCCAGACTTCAAAACTTTTTTCAACAACCTCAACGCCAGTACCGATTGTTTACTGGCCCTGTGTGAAATCGGACAGTTTTTTGAACATTAAACTATTAATATAAAAATATAGTAGAGGTTGAATTACGAAAACTTTTCAAAAATTTTACTCGATGTCGGCATTACAGATATACGGCCTACAGTTAGTGGAGTTCGATTTATTGCCGCCTTTGATTATGTGAATAGCTTTGATTTCTTTCATCAGATCAGGAAATACGCCATCATCTAAACATTTATCAAAGACAAACGCCAAATTTGGTGCAATACAATCAACAGTTTACAAATTTAACTGACAGACCATCAAGATCAGTAGTCTGACTCATATTCAGCGACTTAATGCCTTAATAATGTCTTCCGAAATTGCTAATCTATATTCTAAATTAATGCTTATAAGCAAAATACCATAAGGCCGGGAGATGAATGGATGATGGCTGTATACGTAATACAGATTATTGTTCTATATGTTAATTCTTTTTAGTTCTGTTCTTTGTTCTTTGTTGTATCTTTGTATCTACATATAAGTGTACCATTAAGTTTGATTTTATTGTTGACACAGACCTTTATACAATACATTGTCGAAAACACAAAATAGTTACATGTGCCTCGTGTCGCTGTTTGGCGAGAATTGGCGAACTAAAAGGGCATGTGGAAGAAGTAGCTCGTTAGTTATGTACAGTATAAACAAAAACCTGTTTAGGCTTGGGTCCGTAAGGAGCCGAATAATATTTCAGGGTTAACAACCTAAGTTTTAATAAAGACAATTTGTTCTTTTTTATTTCATTACAACAACAATATATTTATTTCATATCATCGCGAACAAAGAAGAAAGGGAATTAAATACTAAATTAAATGTCGCATATTTGACAGGACAGTCACTTCAGTTTTTTTTCTATGTAACGCTACTCTCTTCTTCAAAATCGGATAGCTAGTGATGGTATTCATATATCCATATTTAACAGTTAGTTAAATTTGACATGACAGTTTGAAAAGCTAACGGCGTTTACTGATTTCACATAGTAATTGTATTTAAATAGGAGTTTTGCTTTCCAACCAGAAGGACTGGAATCAATTACTGACTAAGGACGAATTAAGTGGTTAGTTTTCAATTTGATTCAAATTAAACCATTCGCCATGTGTCTAGGAGATCACGTCAAAGTCAATACCGGTTATTGACATCTAACCCATGACAGCGACTGGTACAGTACAACGCACGAAACTCTGCCGCTGCGAAGTTAGTCATGAAAGCAATGGAATAAAATTGGCAAACGGGGGAGAAGGCGGAAGGGTCGGGGAGAGTTCAATCTGAGCATTGCATCGTTCACAGGCAATTCAGAGCGACAAAGTTTCGTGCGTTGTACTGTATTAGTTTTCCAAAACACACTGTTAAAGCATAGAGGATTTAAGGCCTATATCTGAAGTAAAATTATTATCCTATCTTATAGTTTCATGTTTTCCTTCAAAAGTCGTATCGCCTTTATTTAAAAATGAGACACAGCAAAATTATTCAAATCACTACAGCCTAATTTAAGCACATTAGCTATAAAAAAATAACTCTTAGATAATACACATAGATGAAACAGGCCGTACGTAGTCACTGAATTGAGAATTTGAGAAAGCTTCAATATATGGAAGTAAAAAGCAAAATAAAATTCTAATATGTCTTATGAAAAATGTTTGACAATCCAATTTAATCTGTATATTTAGTTTATACTTAAAACACGACAAATATGTACACAAATTGTATTTATATCTATAAATATTTATTTACTTTCGTAACAGTCAAATAATCCATCACATTGCAAAATACGTACATATATATGAAAGTTGCTACAGCGATGGAATAATAAATAAATTTTCCCGGGCGTACTTTATTTTCCTGTAGGTGTTAGGGTTCATTCAACATTGAAATGTGCGTTGGCGGGACAATAATGTCATACGTGTTCGGAACTCATAGCACATTCGCCCCACGGCCTACCCTCAGAGGGTTGTATCTGATTACATCTGAATCAATTTTTATGTACTAGTGAAACTTTTAAGTGTATATTGCTAAATTTTGTAGAAGAAACTCAGAAATTATCTGTGGACAACAACATGGAATTACGAAAATTCTATAATTTTTTTTTCATTTATTATATAATATACTACGCAAAACTACGAGATATGGTATGAACAAGCATTATAGAAGAGTAATTTAGCTGATTGTATATTGCAATAAGAATGAATATAGCCTACAGTAGCTATAGGATAGTGAGGTATTTTGATTCAATAATAATATGTATCACACAAATAGTAGATTTTCACAGAAAAGACAAACTTGATAGAAAATCCGTGTAGCTTTCTATACAAAACCAGTGGAGTAGGATTCCATTCCCATCTAATTGAGGGAAAGTGATATACGGAGGGATACCTTGGGGGAAGGATCACTGTTTAAATTACTGTGAAACCGCTCACAGTAGAGTTTGGTTGATGGAGCCACGTTATCTGGCCGTGAGCACACTTTCCCTTTCATTTGGAAAGTTGGCGTCGCTTCTACCAATTGCACTTTGATTTTGATAACACTTGTCTCGTTTAAGTAATGATTTTTCTATTAATATATATTTTTAATACATTTTTTTGCAATTTTATTTTCAATAAAAAAAGCTACGAGAGGAGATTTTTGTATATTTACCGGGTAAACCCAAACTTTTCTGAAATTTAGTGAAAGAGACCCTGAAAAATTCCATCGTGTACAAATGTGACTAGAGAGGATAATTAATGATAAAGTTGAATGACGAGAGTCTTTTAAAAAATCGTTGAAAAAATTATTTTAAAAGTTTTTTGGCTTGCGAGGATACAGTTACAGATAACAATTTTACTACAAATGAATATATAAATGATGACGAAAATGAAAGCTAGAAAATCGACCGTATATGATAGCGGTAAAAAACTCTCACGTTATCATGAGATAGGAAAAGGCTCATTGCGGATTTTCACTAATTACAGCCCTATGAGTCTCCTCAACGTCGTTGGCAAACTGTATGCAAGATCACTATTGGAAGGGCGGTTAAAATTGTTGGAAACTGAAATTAAAATCTAAGTACATGAGGGGTATTCTGAAAAAAGATAGCATGTATGGATCAAGTTTTTTCTCTGTCAAATCTTACGACAAATTTTTGCCCAAAGGGCAAAGGATCTTCTTAACCTTACCGATCTAGATAAAGCTTATGACAGAGTGAAAAGAAATAATCTATGAAGAAACGTATCTGTATATGGTGTGAGTAGCGATTTATACTAACACTGCATTACTAAACGAGAGTCCAACGCATGCGTCAAAATAAATGGGGCATACACCGACTGGTTTAACATCCGCAGAGATGTCGGAGAGTGATGTGTAGCTTCACCACGGCTAATCAACCTATTCACTTAGTTATAGTTTGATTGTACATTACATTTTAATTACCCCCAACACTAGTTGTGTCAGATTTGTATCACTCCACTACAGGGGCATACTTTCTAATATATGTATTATTATTTTTTTAATTTTACGCTAAGAAGCTTTCATCTTTAGTCCTTCATACTGGCTTAGCGCGGGTTTATAGTTGCTATGTAACAATGGCCTAGGTTGATGTCTACCTGATATACTCTACCGAACCTTTATAACAAAAATAAACAATAACTAAATCCCCTGCTTCCTAAGCCGGCTTACGTAATATCTAAGCACCCCCAAAGAAAATATGAACCAAAACGTTTGTGTACATTAGTATATTATAAAACAAAACGTATTTCTGTCTATCTGTCTGTATATCTATACGCTTGTAGCTTGAAAGTCACTCATCCGATTTACCTGATTCTTTGTTTAGTATGGGACACCTTATGTGGCCTCGTTTTAGTATTCATTTTATTACGACAGATAATTGTTATAACAATTGTAATACATAGTTCGCCATGTTTTTGTTTTAACTTTGTTGAAACAAAAACATGGCAAAGAAGTCCTTCGCAGTGACTGCATCAATTTTGTGCTTGGGATTTTGTTTTCCATATGTATATAACTAGACATCCATGAAATATTGACTTCATATTTATGTGCATACATTAATAAAACGCTATATTATGAGAATATACCACATCAATAGAACTCATTAGAGTGTACAATATAGATTACCGTTCGTTTTTCTGTATATCTTCTGATTAGACAATGGAGTAACTGATTATAAGAAAAAGTGGTGTAATGATAAAGTACAGTTTAAGTATAATATAATATAAATATAACGCCTGCTGTTTATTTATATATCTTCTTGTAAATTAACAATACCTTTACTGGTCTCGATGAACCTTGTTGTCCGGTGGAACTAATGGCTTAGATTAGAAGATATTCTCATATTATTCCAATAAAATATAGTTATTATTTTTATTGTATTTATAAATTATAAATCCAAGCTGTGGCCAATGCTGCTGCAATATAAAAATGAGCCGGCTCGACCGGTACAATACCATATTAGATATCCCATTTCCGCTCGAAAAACCGGAAACGCACTAGTGACTCCTCTGCGGTTGCGAGTATTTATGGTGACCTACTCACTGATGGCTCGCCTGCTCGTTTGTTCCTCGACTGTACTTACTGTGAAGAAAGGGAATGAGAAATTTACACAGCGAGGAAGGATTGGGGAGAAATAGAGAGGTGGAAAGGAAAAAGCGCAGAGAGAGATGTAGTATGAAAGAGAGAAGAAGGGGCGAGCGAGAGTAAGAGCGAAAACGAGAGAGAGATCCAAATATATTCAAATAGGAAATACAGTCAAGATAGTGATTGGTAATGGGACGAGGAACATATTTAAAATCAAGCTATTATTAAGAATCAAAATTAATAATTAAGATTTTTTAACCAATTCAAAGTGATATATAAATAGAGATAGTTTGAATTTAAAAAAAAAGTATACCTACTTTTCATAGATGTGATTTGGACAATTCGATCGCCATTACAATACATTGAAACAAATCTCGAATAATCATTAATAAAAAATTTCTGCAAATTCTCGCTAACTTTAAATGATCAGACATAAAATTTCGGAGTAATTTAAAAAATCAATTTTGAAAAAATTTTTCGTTAACGATATTTCACAAACGAATCACCAATTTTGACCGGATCAGCGGCGATCAACGTGGTTTTTTGATGTAAAATTTATATTTTTGAAATTCCTTAAAATCTACAAGTCCGAATTGGTTCAAATTTCTATAAATTTGAACAAATTCGAACACAAATATAATTAATATAAATTTAGTGAAACACACATAAATAGACATACAAACACCATCGAAAAATTGTCAGGGTGATTTCCTGTAACCTCAAAACATTGAGATCTGATGAAAACTCGATTTTTAAGAAAACGGTGTAAAATCAATAATTACCGATTTTTGAAAATTTTCAATTTTCTTAGTGGCAAGTTACAAAAATCCAGAACATAACGTACAAACAAAAACGAAATTTAAATGTACCGAAAACATGAAATACTGCATGGACCAGACTCACTTTTTGGGTTTCAGATAGACAATTCTCGCGGACGTGCGATGCCAGCAGAAGAACACAATATCCGATCAAACGTCTCAGATCGATCTTTCGGCCTCCTGCATATTTCTGGGGCGTCGTCGTCGGGAACTATCGGCACGCACCATTTAGTTTTATAGTATCGTAATGTATGCTTTTATGGAGCACTTTGTCAATTCTATGAGGTCTGTCAGTGGACTTTTCGGGATAACTTAATGTAGCTTCACACCTTTTTTTTTTCTAAACGACGAATATAGAAACTAGTAAAATGAGATATTCTTTTTCCGCCCCAAAATGTGATATTCTTTATCTGGCATGGTGAAGTCACAGATATAGGAATTATTATGATTTACGTGACATAACTATATATACAGACGAAGGGATTATTATGATTTTAGTGAAATTAATGTGTACAGACAATGGGATTATTACGATTTTAGTGAAATGAATATATACATACGACGATATTATTTTGATTTTAGTGAAATTAATACATACAGACGAAGGTATTATTATGATTTGAGTGAAATTAATTTGTACAAACGAAGGGATTATTATGATTTTAGTGAAATTATTGTCTACAAACGAAAGGAATATTATGATTTGAGTGAAGTTAATGTGTAAAAACGAAGGGATTATTATGATTTTAGTGAAATTAATGTGTACAGACTAAGGGATTATTACGACTTTAGTGAAATGAATATATACATACGACGATATTATTTTGATTTTAGTGAAATTAATACATACAGACGAAGGTATTATTATGATTTTAGTGAAACGAATATATAAATACGAAGGTATTATTATTATTTTAGGGACATTAATATATACAAACGAAGGAATTATTATGATTTTAGTGAAATGAATATATATAGTCGAAGGGATTATTATGATTTTAGTGAAATTAATGTGTACAGACGAAGGGATAATTATGATTTTAGTGAAATTAATACATACAGACGAAGGGATTATTCTGATTTTAGTGAAATGAATATATACATGCGAGGGTATTATTCTGATTTTAGTGAAATAAAAAAATGTATAAATACGATGGTATTATTATGATTTTAGTGAAATTAATTTAGACAAACGAAGGGATTATTATGATTTTATCAAAATTGAACCATTTCGTTGCATGTCTCAGAAAGCACTACAAACTGTCGTATCGAGATGACATAATTTTATTGGTTGCTTCAAAGTGAACTTAATATATTGGTTTTGTTTGCTTCGAACTGAAGTTTATACGTTATAACGTGGCTAATCAATAAAACTAATAGATATAATTTAGTGGCAAGTGCAGTGCATAAACCACAATTGATGAATGTAGATAAATTTATGGATGCAGAATGGTTCAGTTTTTAGAGTTTCGCATTAGGATCACATAATTCTTATCACAAAATTTAACGTCAAAATGCTTTAAATATAGCCACAGCAAAACTTAAAAGCTAAAGGAATTTCTATCATAAATGGATCTGCTACAAGTTGTAAGAAAGCCAGTACATTTCATTTATTGATGGTTAGGTAAATTAATTAAAGTTATAAGTATTAACCAACAAGTTTGATAACTTATAACTAACAGTCTATTTTTAAGCGACTTAAAAAAAGTAGGCTGTATGTTCGCCTGTATGATTTTTTTTTCACGTATGTTCAGAGATAATTCGTCAATTGTGGACCGATTTGGAAAATTATTTTTTATTTGAAGGGTATACTGTCCATGTGGCCCCACAGTCATCAAGTCAGGATCTGATGACAGAATATCAGGGAAATCGTGAGGTACTTTCAAATATTACAGAAACGTAAGGTACTTTTTTTAATTATTCCAGTGTTTGCGTTTGGATGTCAGCGTTCATGCTGCTGAGGTGATGGTGGAAGTCACAGCACTTAAGAATCAGGGGATAATAAAAAGATTTGTCGTCAGAATTTATTCTTCAATAGTATGATTAGTAAAACCTAATGTAAACAGAATTAAATTTATTTACTTGTTAATCTACCTAGACTTTGTCATTAATTTATATAGATAATTTCAACGTTACAATATTAGCAGGAACAAATCGGATCATTGAAGTGATAACAGTAGAAATAGGGTGAATTAATCTACTATGGAAGTTAATGAAAATGTGATCTGCGTAAATTGCAGAACTTTTATATTACAAAGAATAAGAATAAGTTATATTGTTCGTAAAAAAATAATTTGGTAGTTGCGCTTCAACTAAAAATGTAAAGACCCTGAAATGATTAGCAGTGGACAATAAATTCAGGATCAGAATTATTTTTCCACTTACTCCGTACAAAAGTAACGGAGATGTCTACCTAATTATACAGTTAATTACGCAATCCACAAGCAAAGTAGGGAAATAAAATATAAAGTTATGATTACCCGCTAAAAGAAACGTGAAATAAAGTAAATTTTATGTAAAACAAAAATAAGAACCTTCAAAGACCTATATAAATAACTAGTTGGTTTGGATTCGGTTCCGACTAAAGCGAAACAAAATAAAACATAATGTGTATAAACATTATTATAACATATGAAGTATTGAATCAAAAGGATATCTTCTTCTAAAGAGACACAAATATACCTGATATAACTTTAGCACTTGAATCGACTTCAAAAACAACTAATTGTTTCAAATGGTTTCTGGAGGCTTTTTTATTTTTATAATTACATTTTGGTACTTGTTTACATTATATACTAGTATTTCATTATCTCTTTATCGTGACCTGTATACATACTTATACCGTGGTATGTTGTTGTCAACTTGACTGTAGCTCGAAAAAGGGCCTGTTCGACCGATGAAATAACCACACTCATACGGAATACAGACTTGAACTAATTGCTTCCGTTATTGTATTTCTGCCAGTGACTGAAAGTTCCGGTGCAACTCTCACTCACTAGAAGAAACTCATTCTCACTCAACAAATCCTCCTCCATCGCCCCACTCCCTTTCTATTCATTAAACATCCCCTACACCAGCTATCGTACTACTACCCAAAAAGTCGCCAATACTCTGATGCGCTCCTCTGAGCTTGTTAGCGATAATGGGCGGAGGTGACCATCAAACCTCTGTGTTTCTCCATGCCCAGTTATCCCTCCAAAGTGCTATATAAAGAAATATCTTATTAAATTTGTACATTAAAAGGCAATTGCAAGCGAACTTTGTAGGACCTAAAACCCGCGGTATCGTCTAGGCTATATCCTATTATACTTTTTCCGTTATTAGCGTGTTAAATATATCCGGTTGGGCACGTGTGTTTTTAGCACCCAAAAAATTAATTTTCTACATATTTAAGACAATATAAGTAACGACTTTGATTGGTTGTCGCAGTTGAGTGATATGTCCTTATATTAATTTCATAGACCAGAAGTGTGTTGATACTATGAAAAGTTTGCCGTTTGCTGAGTTTACAATTTAATACTCCGTTTGAATTGACAAATTTGAAAATAGTTCAATAGATAATCACAAATAAAATATGAAACCGACCTATCATATATAAAACTTAGATAACAAATAACTCACTGCACCTGTATAACAGTAAAATTATGCCATAAATTGATCAAAATACTGAAAGTAATTTATTGCCAATATTTAAGTTCCAATTGAACGCACACTTCTCTATATACACAATACATTATTAATTTTTAGTATTTTATACAGGCATGTAACTTTACAAAGTTTCTTCTGTTTAATATAAGGCAACCTTAAACCTACACATGTTACAATTTAAATATCGTCTTTTCTTCGAGCCGTGGTATCACAAATTTATTAGGAGATCCCTCCACCACCTCGGTAATAAGCTTCTAATTAAAGCTTTGTGTCGAAGAGAGTATGAAATTAATTTATCCAATATATTTCACGATACGGAAACGTGTATTTACATTGACTTTGTTTCAGAAATATGGATGGCTTCATAGTAACGTCTTTTTGCTTGCCTGGTCTATCGACCTTCACCGGTATCAGATACCAATTAAACTTTAATAAGTTTCTAGATCACCACTAATTGGACTGTTTATTCAATTTAAAATTTTCCAAAATAAAATTTAATCTTCATATCTTCTATTCTAAAAAGAACTCAATTCAGATGTTTTATGGCAGATCGAGGGACAAACAAGCATGCGAGCCACAAAAAAGCAGGTAGTCACCGCCGACCATGAACGTCCGCAACCACAGAAGAATTACCAATGCGTTGCCAGCCATTTGTATGGAAGTTGGATATTTGGGGGAACGGGCTGATCGATGGAACAGGGGGTCATGGATGAGAGAGTGATGTGATGGGCGGAGTGGGCTATCGGAACTCTCACTCATTGGACGAAATGCAACAGCGGAAGCAGTTACTTCGCATCTGTATTTTATGAGAGTGTGTTATTTTACCGATCGAGCCTACCCATTTTTGTACTACAGCCAAATTCATGTCAAAAGTAATGAGCGAGAGGCTTGCGCGTCATCTTTAAATTAGAAAGCATCGCGTTGGAATTCCACAAAACTCTTCACAAGCGAGTTAATTTTTGACTTTATTGAAATTAAACCACTTGATACGTGTTTCAGACACCACGTCCTGATGTCCTAATGATACAAATAATTTATTGACCCAAAGCTGCATCGGGCAACGGTGATGGGCACCCTTATTTTGAAATCAAAAGATAATAGTAAGCTGTACAACTCTACACAACCATTCATCTACACAACCACAATTAGTGGTTAAATCACCCTTTTAAAAAGTAGGAATAAAAATAACTTATGTAACATATGTTGCTCTTTGATCCATAAAATCCGTTGTGTAAAAGAAGGGCAAACCAGCAAACTTACTTTAGTATTTATAATATTAAAACAAATTAAAGCTTAATATTACCCTGCCACGACCAGATATTTACCATGTGGACAAATAAAGACAAAAAAAGGAATTAAAATTATGTGTGAAAATTTTTTCTTCTGCCCTTTCGATCAAAGAATTTGTTACGCGCACTGTTTTCTCACAAATGTATCAGCGGTATGAAAGGTATATAAATTTTAAGATAAGTTCCGTATGAGAATTATTCATATTAACAACTTCTATAAACACAAAAAAATATGAATTCATGAATTTGTTGATGCAATATAAAAATAACATTACACTAAAATAATAAATCAGTTATCAGTTGTATTCATACATGGTCTCAAACAAACATAGAGCTAATGAATAATAAATTGACAATACAAAATAAGAGCGGCGCTGGCTCAATGGTTAAGTACGACAATAAAAAAGCACCGGGGTTGATTTTGGGTTTGGATGAATAGACCAACGATTTTTTAACGTAAATTAAATGAAACCATTTTCGCCGTGTCTTCGAGAGCACATACAACCGTCAATTATGGATGTTGTCACCACATTGGCGACAACAATCCTCAGCAGCCGCCAAACCAACGCCGGGCCAGAGTGAAGGGCTGCCGACGAGCTAGAAGTCTTTCAATCTGAAACAAAAAGAATATGGAAGGGTAGGCGTCAGCAGTGGGAATATTAGAATTTGACACAATAAAATAAATTTAAGAAATTGCTCTCCTCGTCATTCCATCTCTTAAGGATGGTTTTGAGATTGGAATGGATGCACGTCATCTAAGAGATGTATGTGGAAAAAAAAAACTAGATACTCAAAAATTATAATATTTATTATTTATTACTAATATATCTCATTCCTATGTATTCGCTTTGAACATGTATATACACTTTGCCATACGTTTAAACCATTTGAAAAATACCTCCTTTTTTTTCAGATATCTCAGAAATTTCATAATTATAGGCATCCAGTGCATCTTCATTGCTCTCAAATCTCTTGCGATTCGATTTTTCTGTGATTTTATTAAACAAGTAAAAATAGCATAGTGCTAAGTTACGGTAATTCTACCTAACCCATTAGGGTGATAGGATACAGACATTTTTTACATTAAAAAAATCTGGTTGACATGTGCAAGGCGTCGTTGTTGTAGAAGGTCGTCGTTGCCAAATAAGGTGTCAAATTCGTGCCTTCGATCGCTTGTCACGCAAAGCTGATAGTATTACTGTGGCACAAACTGTCACATACACTCAACTGGTTGTTGAATCTCCAGTACCAGAAAATCAATATGAACGATCTGATAAAAAACGTAGCCATCATTTGTTTCTGTGTTCCGAGCAATGTAATATTTTGAAAATGAACCGACACCTGATTTATTTTTAAAGCACAATACGGTCGATCATCACTGTTTTAGGGTCGTAGTTGTACAGCCATGTTTTGTTACCCGTAAATATTTATTGTTTGTGATGAAATAGAATAATATTATATTTGTTACATCATAGACCAATTACTCCCCAGCACTAGATCCATATAAAAATCTGTTTTTTACTAATTGAAATGTGCTGTTATAGACAGCCCCAGACGTAGCCTTTGATGTGTTAGCGCAGCAGTCAAAGTAATGCATCTTGCCTATTAATGTGTACATCTACAACATCAGGCAGATTGTTTAAATAAAATAGAATTTAAATAATTTATTAAGTACATGTTTGTGCATGGGTGCGATGAATTTCGTACAGTGATGCTATTGGCTTACCACTAATCATTTCAGCGATCATTTACATCCTGTAATGAGATAGTTCACTACTTTTTTCATTACTATCATCTTAATATCTTATGACATGAAAATGTCTGTAAATTCGGTTTGGTAGCCAGGTCAGAGTTTAGAATGCCATACTTTTATGTCAAATTTAAATCGGTTGTACAACTGTGACTAATTCACAGACCGACACGTATTTTGTAATTTAAATAGCTTACATGTGAAAAAATATAATAAACGCAGTCACTGTGGCGGCTGGTGCAGTTTTAGGCAAAAAAGTGAAACAGAAAAAAAATTGTAATACGTACTTATAAACCTTTGTGACTAAGTTATTAATGTAAAAATTATGAAAAAACTCTTCAACGATTCTACCTATACCTAATTTGATATTGCTTTCAACCTTGATAGTAGAAAATACATATACAATAATAATGACACTACAGTGCCGGTATACTTAACAAGAAAATATCAACAAAGTAAACAGAAACGGATAGGTGAAGAAAAAGTGGCTGGGAAAAAAATATAAAATCTAGCACTGAAAGTGTGTAAAATGAAGGAAGCTAGGGAAGCGCATTTTTTTTTTAATGGCAATTGCAAACGACAAACGAGTATGCGAGTCATCAGGGAGTAGGTGATGACTGCCGCCCATGTGCACTCCCTAGCCCAGAGGAGTCACCAGTTAGTTATCTGCCGTTTGGGAAGGAATAGGCATACATATTTCATTAATATACAAAAATGAATCAACATAATTATATACTATATCAGTATCAGGCAAATACCTTGGATGCATTTAACACTTTTTTTTTATGCATGACAAAAATAAATAGATAAGTTAAACAATCCAATTATTATCAGAAAAAAATATTACGAAAATCGTTAAAAGTTATTAATACTGTTGAAAAACTTATTTATTAATGTATGAATAAATTAATAAAATACGTTTTATGCTGAACAAGGGTTGAAAAAGCTGTCCATATTTTTCTTTTAATAATTCAAATTCGATTTCAAAATACCAGTATTTAGTGGATTACAATATAACACTTAAATAACATTTAAAGAATATGCAGTTTTTAATAGTGCCACTTTTTTTTAATTACCACTCAATCGTAAAGCAGATATCCCAAAAAATGAATGGGTAAGAAACTTGAGCTTAGCTCTTTTCAAATTAAAATTATATAGAAATACAATCGTATATAAAACTATTGTGACAAAAACAAATCTGTGGAAAGTCGAGCTCGTCATATTCGTCAGTCCTCTAAGCATGCAAAGATTGTTGGGCGAATGAAGCGAGCCCTTCGCTATACCACAATTTATGCATTTTTGTGACACACTTTGTGAAAAATGTACTAAACCTCTAGACTAGTAAATTTATATTCATGTCTAGATGTGCTATTTATTATTACAATATAATTTTTTTAAACAAGTTAAAAAAATAAAATTACAATAATTTGTATGGACTAAATTGCTATTATGTCAAAAAATTATAGAACCAAAAATGCATGTATAGTGTTTTATCAACTAGACTATTTTATTAACGTCATCTGTTAGAAAACTATAGTTAATATCGATGTGAAGAGGGTCAAAGATTATATTTATTTGTAAAGTTGTTAGACATTTGTGGGTTACGTGAAGTTCAATGTGTGAAAAGAAATAATTAATAAAAGTAATAATAATCAATTTTAAGTGTCAAATGGTATTTTGTTAGATCATTTAAGAAGTGTAATATTGATTATAAAGTAGCGAAAAGCATGACTTTGTAAGGGCTCGCGAAGTTTTTTACCTAATAATAACTTATTATTTATAAAACAGTATTTTTAATAGATTTTTTTACTGTATGGAGTATCAACATGGATTTCTAGAAATAATTCATGCGGCAAATAATTTTTTAGACATTTTTTATTATTTCATTAAGCCATTACATTCTTCATAGGAATTTCTTCTTGTTTTGTACATTTTAACATATGCGATTTTTTAATACTCTTTAATTTTTATTAGTAATAGATAAAAATTCAAACAGCTCAATTAACATATGCTCGCTCAGTTTCAAAAAGAATTATATTGGTGTAAATTTATAATTATTGACGAAATTAGTATGATTGGATATAGTCTCTGAAGGAAAATTAATTTACGTTTACGTATAGCTTTTCCTTCAAGGCAGGATGAACCGTTTGGTGGATAATTTATATATTTTTTTACAGATCTTAATCAGTTAAGATCAAGCCTTTAATTACCAGTAAATGATAGGCCATTTTACATTGACAAAACTAAAAAAATGAATTTCTTTTGTAAGAAAAATTGTTATAGTATCCAAAAGTATATATATATATACTCTATACTTATATAAATGTTTATGTAGATTTTTTATGAATACATTAGTTAAGTTTTTAAACAAATGTATGTTTGTTACTTAAATTTTCTGTTTTAGTTTGTGTTATCATAATAAAAAGATATCACCTGCAAACAGTTCTATCTCAGGAACATCCTTAACAAGTTTAGGTAAGTCTTTAATATAGACTAGAAACAGATCGAGGATCGATCCCAGTGGCAACCCCATGCGGACCACGGATCAGGACTCATGTCATGCCGTTGACATCGTCCCCCGGAACCCAAATAGTCCACGGCTCGTAATTCCGTAATAATGTAACTTCCTGATCAGTGTTTCGCGATTACTACCAAACCCTCTGAAGAGATCGCAAACCACTCCTATGGCATTCCACAATTCCTCCTAGGTCTCAGAAATTTTTTTAACAACCTCAACACCAGTTACAATATTAAACGACCCTGTGTGACATCGAACTGTTTTTAGACATTAAATTATTACTATAAAAATTAGCAGAAGGTGATTTAAGATTAACTATTTAAGAATTTTACTTTATGTCGACAGTACAGATATAAACCTAAAGTTAGCGGGGTTTGATTTACTACCGCCCTTGTATACGGGAATAACTTTACTATCTCACATCAGACCAGGAAATACGTCATCATTTAAACAAACATTTGGCGTTTGTCTTTGATAAACAAAGACAAACGCCAAATGTGATTTAAAACAATCAATATTGGAGTTTATAATTTTAACTGATAGGCCATGAAGATCAGCAGTCTTTTTCATATTTAATGACTCGAATGCCTTAATTATGTCTTCTGAATATATTTAAATTCTAAATTAATGCTAATTAGCGAAATATTTTTCTTTATTGATAATTCAGCAAGAGCGGAAGATGAATTGAGAGATTTCGTAGTCGAATACATTCAGTATACAAACAATTGTTATTAAACTTAAATAAAAAAAGAGGATCTATTCTGTTTGTTTTTTATACCTTTAATGAATTCGTTAATTATAACCCAATTTAGATTTTTTTTTTATATTTAACAGGGTATACTTTATAGGTGGTCACATAACCAACAAGTCTGGATCTGTGAATTGAGTCCCAGATAAATCAAGGGATACTCTCAAATATTTTACGCAAATATAGGATGTTTGAGCTATTTTCTTTTAGTCATTTAAACGTTTGCGTCTGGCAGTCATCGTCTCGTGCTACAGAGCCAATAATAGAAGCAACGTACTCCTTAACTATTACGACTTAAAGGATAATACTGCGATTTGTCACCAGAAACTGCTCTTCAATAGTTATTAGTAAAACCTAGTATACACAGAATTAAAATTAATAATTAATTAATTTCCCTATATATTTTCATTCCTTTATGTAGTTCTAGCATGATAATCCATATACAAAGTAGCTAAATTAATTATAAAGTTATAATTATTAGATAACCAAAAAATGAGAAAAAATTTAATTTTCCAAAACAAAAATAAATTAATTATTCAAATAGGTCTTCCTTCAAAGACCTATTTAAAAAATCAATTGTTTTGAAACGGTTCCAGATAAAACGCGATAAAAATATTATCTATGTAAACAAAATATGAATCATGAAGTATTGAGTCAAAGAATATCTTCTTTTAAGAAGACAACCACGCTTGATAACTGGAGCGAACGCCAAAACCATTCAATTATTTAAAAATATTATTTTTTATTATTTACTTTGGTTTCTATCAGCTAACTCATTAAATTTGTGGCCCAATGCGTTCATGTACTCTAAATATTATAGCCTAGCATATTTTTTTTATATATTAATAGAATTTGTTTAGATTTGTTATTATCAAATAATAGTAATTTAAACTTTGACAAGCACATGACTGCATTTTATTATTTAAATAGGTTTTTGAAGGCGATTTTAATTCTTTTTTTTACAAAATTAATTTTTTTACCACGCTATGTTCATTTAACTGGATCTGCATATTTTTGATTATATTAAATTTAATATTTATAGCAAATCTTACATACATATTATTCTGAGCCCTTTACGCTCTAAGGAACAGAAAAAATAAATAATTATCACTTTAGCTATGTTTCATTTTTTATTATGTGATATGAGTGTGGAGTCTTATTTTTTACTGCTTATCGGAAGAATAATCATAAAGGGCGTCTAACCGTCCTCAAGCTTGCATGCAAAAGCTTCCGCCAGAATAAAGAACACATATGCACCATTATAATCACCAACCTACAATAGCCAATCATAGTTCCCATGTGAAATCACTTTACTGTAAACAAAACCAATTCAACTATAGGGAGGTCTAAGAAGAGAGTTGTCGTATCTCTAAAACATCATACCCAACAACATCGGAAAAAGCTTTGAAGCTTTATCAGTATGACATTGCGGTATCAATATTAATGGCCTATATATCACTCACCTTCACTTCGTTGATGATATATTTCTAATATCGAAATCGTTGAATTACCTGGATGATACGCTCAGGAACATTAGTAAAATTTTCTGAGCAAAGGGTTTAAAAATAAATATGGTAAAAATGAAAATTATAATGAATAACTATGTTGTACCCAGTTCAGTGGTAGTTAAGAACTGTCAAGTTGTAGCTGTTGACGAATCACTTGGAACAGATTGTCCTATTAAGTAGATCCAGCTTCAATAAAGAAGATTGAACTTGGACGTGATGGTTATGAGAAATTGCGCGCCGTTTACGAATTCAATGTGCCTCAGTGGTTAACTACGAAAATCCTTAAAAACTACTTTTACCAGTGACAACTTACGATTGGCAAACGTAATTATATACTGTTTGTCTCATAAAAAATCATTTTTTTTAAATTTAGTAAGGTGCATAGGAAAGAGCTATACTCTGGATTTTAACAAGTTGAAGTGACGATGGGAATGACACAGGGTAAAACTGACAACCGCTAAAGAAGAAAAGTTCATGAGTGGCGACCGTTAACTGAATCTAGGTGAACTGAAGACTTTGTAAAGATTCTAGGCCATTATTGATAACAGCAGATTACATGTTACTCGAAATCTAAGGTAGTGAAAATCTATAAAGGAGACGTATGTCCAGTAGTAAACGTTCAGTGGCTGAAACTTATGAATGAATATTAAATATTATGATATAATAGTAATAATAACAATGCGAAAATTTGTAGTATTAATTATATTAAATTTTAATACAATAATGTTAATTTTTATTAAATACAATGCAGGATATTATTCTCTCTCATTCCTTTTAGTTATCTTTTTATACTTATACTACTTTTTTATATTATACTTACCTTCAGTTTAGAAAAGTTAATTTCAAATAATGCCCGTACTATATTTTTGAAGATCGCAGTTGATATTATCACTTACTCTGTACCTAATGAACGTCATAATTAGCTATGAATACTAAATTTTCATTTTCTACGGAACACTTTATGCATTCAGGGTGCAACAATAAATTTAAGGAAAACAATAATTATTACCATAGTTAAAAAACCACGCATCGTTAAAATATACAATTTCACTTAACGCAGTGAGCCAGCATGGAGAGATTAATATTCAAGCCCTCAATATGAAATAAAAATATTATTGCAAAGTATCCCTCAAGAGTGGGATGATTTTAAGAAACTGACGCATCATTAGAAGATTAATCATTTGCGTGTAAAATGCTGTAGTGGGAGAATCACCAGCATCGCAGTATAATGGTTTAAAATTGAATACAGTTTTATTTAAGCGATGTGTTTTTTTGTTATTACAAGTTATAGCTATCACACATTTTTTTATACAATCAACAATTCTCGAGTGTTTATGAGCGTTGAATTCAAACTCAGAAGTATCGGACTATAATCCAGACCACGGGTGAACTATTTAATACATTTTTAATTTAAGTCAAATGGAAACGTTCGTTCTGTATTTTGATAAACATGTTAATCGATTTCTTTCTATAAAAACAAGCCGATCAAAAGGCTCACTCGAAGATCCTATTTATTGGCACTAGACTTAGAATAAAAACGTCCCACTAAAATATTCAAAACCTCAAGGCGTGGCGAAAGTTTGATTTGTTTCTGTTATTTCCGACTTTCATTTTCATCGAAGATATATTAATATCGAGTTGACAAATATCGAAACCAACTTATGTCTGAAATCTAGAGAGCGACAGAACAAATCTTGAAATAAAGTGAAAACTTTGTCGCATTATGTCGAACTGAAAATGTCGAAGAACCTTCAATAGACAAGACTGCGTGTTTAGCGATAAAAAAATCCTCCTTGGTCCCTTCTTTTCTCTTCGAAAGCACTCCCTTTAGTACCACAGCAGTGAGTTATATACATTATTTTTAATTGGATCGTGCCTACTAATGATATTATTGTCAATTTCGATTGCACCTGAAATTTTGTGGTCGCAGTATTGAAAAGTTACAAAAAAAGTGAGGTTTGAATAAAACATCAGTTTTGAAGTATAAGTTTAATAAAAGTTTAATATAGTCAAATTACAGCATAAATCTCAGTATATACTAGCATTGTGTCGAAATATATCTTCTTTCGAAGTGAGCATATTTGTTACGAGTTAGCCTTAATTCATTTAAATGTTGTACAGAGTCACCAAGTTTAGAATTTAGAGCGCATGATGTACATTTCAATTCTTCCCCTTAATTGAAATGCATATCATACTGTATCAAATTAAACTTTATAAATTCAAAATCTAATTTTGAACCCCAGCTTTTGAACTCCGTCACCGGCCTTTGTGCGTGCTATTATAAATATTTTACTTTATTTTTAATTTATTTATTTTTTTGGTCAAAGCTGAGAATACGTGCTAAACGCCTATATTTAAATAATCGACCCCGTGTAAACTTCCCCTATCTACACGGCGATTCGTGGAATTACCAAATTACAGTTACATCAGAATATCTCAAGTCTTAAATCACAACTCACTCTCGGTTAGCGTTGAGTGTTTAACTTTTTAATTTATTCTAAAGTGTATACAACTCTAAAGCGACGTACGCGACGCCTCAAAAATGCATCATAGCCGATTTCATAAAGGGCGTTTAGCTTCGAAACACTTTGGAGATGGTCCCCCATTACAAAAACACAAAATTCCGCTACACCTAAACAGTCTAGTCTGGAACATAAGGCGAGAGCTATGTGAAAACTAGCCATTATAATTATCAAAGTATAAACATTCAAATCGGACACAATAAAAAGGTAATACATAAACTACTGAGTTATTCTATATTAGCTCAATAATAATTTTATAATAAAATTGGCAAAAAGCTATTCGATCGACGCTAAAAAGCTTCTATTATCTAAATTCGTACAGCTAAATATATCGAAAAGTGCTATTAGACCTACGATGTGGTTTAATCAAACGGTAAATGTGGGATTGCATCCTATGATCTATGATTCATCGATAGTTTATATAAATAGAGCCCTTAAAATAAATATGAGAAAAATGATTTATTTAACAGGCACTTCTATGAATGTCTGAATAAATGTGTGCATAGTTTTTATTGCTATTCACTTTTTTTCTTAAATATGAAGATTAATATTTCTCTTAATTTACATTATAAATACCATCACAAATTTGTAATCTTCGGACTGAATCCATTTTCCGTCATATTTGCTATAAAAGCTTTACAGTTAGCAGTTTTTTTTTAATAGAGTTTATTTAACTATCCTTAAAGTACAAATGACTTCTGAGAGAAAAAAAGAAGAATATTGATGATTATTGATTATTTATGGTTCAGGCGCTCTTATCTCTACGGTCACTGATGTGGGACAAGTTGTGGTAGGCGAGCGTAACGTGGCCGATCTAAGCGAAGAGGCCGACTGCCCGCTGCTGGCTCTGGAACCTCGACGGGACCCTGCAATGATTCGCGATTAGGAATCACCTTAACTGTACTCTCAAATACATTACCTTATCACGTTAGAAACTCAAACGAAACACGCATATTTAGAAACTGACAATTAACAGTGACGGTACGTTTCGTCTTTCTTCGTCATCATTGCATTCTTAAAAACGCAGCTCTGATGTTTTGCGAACAATTTTGCTTTTTACCGAGTGCCATTTCGGGTGATGAATGTAATTCCATTCAAATGCTTTTTCTGTTAACGCAAATTTTCAGAAGTTTATTGAGAAATCACCAGAGAAATATTTTTAGTTATGAAATCGCTATAGTCTAAGATCCGGCATTAGAAAAATGCACATATCATTTGTTAATTGAATCAAATAACGTTTTCAAATAACAGTATTATAAATTTATGAGAAGAATGTCTGCCTCTAATACTGCTGCAACTAAAGTTAATTAATTAATCAATTTTCTGCTTCTTATCTTAATTGCATATCGCAAGTACCAAACTTTTGAATATGATGTTTTACACATTGTTACAATAAGCAGCGACTTTTATAGCCGCTACAGCTGCAGCCAGGACTAAACAGGTAGATAAACCGAACTTATTTCCCTCATCCCTTAATTAAAAAATATTAACACGTATGTAAAGTTTACAAAATTCTAAATATACTTATCACTGGCAATTACCGTGAAATGATTTACAGACTACATAAAAAAAAAGAAGTAATTAATGTTAAGCAGCAGGACCATGGTGGCAGACATTGTTATCAATAATTTATGGTATTGTTATCTGCCTTCATTCATTTAACAGACGAGGGTACATTTTTCTCATAACGGATCTTAGACTAGTTGTATATGTAAATGTTTGAGTTTCTAATCGACAACAATTTGCACTAAGAAAAGCCAACATTTTTCATTATAACACGACTTAGGTAAGTCGCACCGAGTAAAGCAAAATTTGTCTTTATCGTTAACCCATCGACAAATTATATATTATTAAAAGCGAAATAATATTTTGATCTTAATTTTTATATTATAATTTGACAAAACCACGACAAGTTACTGTTCCGTTTATTGCTATCAACTATTATTAGTGAAATATAATTAATTTTTATCAATAAAGTCATATACAATTATTAAAAATATAGAAGATCCAGTACCCAGAGAGTACTTCAGTGAGAGGATTTATTATATTAATATATTGTCATGCTTCGTTGCTTAACCAGAACAATTACTATTGCATCTATTTTAGAAGAATCATGCCACCTATTTCTAAGTCAAGATAGAGAAATTTTACAATTCATCAATACAGTCTAATCTAGAATTGTATTTAGATGGACTTTTGCATATCAAAAGTAAGTACAATGCAGTTCTAATCAGGAAACGGTCCACTCGCAGTGGCTGCTGGGACACTTCTTGAGAGTCATCTAAATAAAAGAACTTAAGCTTGGCCGGCGTCAACTGAAAGTGCAGGAAGCGAAAACAAGCTAATTCTCTTTTTTTATAACCTGAAGTCTTTCGGTGTAGTTGATGGCTTTGATGATGGCGTGCTGTTGATAAATGCAAAACATTAAATAACTTCTCTTTTCGTTTGTGCAATGAGTTTGGAGCATGATTTATTTCAATAATGATAATAATTTCAATGGTAATAAAAAAAAATCGATTATTTTAACAATGAGTTTGGAGTATGATTTATTTTAATAATGATAATAATTTCAATAGAAATAAAAAAATAAATAAACATCGATTATTTTAACAATGCGTTTGGAGGACGATTTATTTTAATAATGATAATAATTTCAATATAAATAAATAAACATCGTTTAGTTTAAAAATTATCATTATAAAAATGACGCGACGATTGATTAAATGTTTCTTTAACTTCGTTCATTTAATTGAAAAAATAAAGAAATCTGATTATTTAGAATTGTAAAAAAAATATACACAAATATCTTCTAGCGATTATGATTAATAAAAAATATTCAGTGCTGTACATTGATATTTAACATATAACCTGGAGCATGCATCATTTTCTATATTAGCTCATTCAACAACATATACGCTACCTAAAAAATTAAAATATTTTTAAAGGTACAATATTATAGTAAAGGCATTGTAATAAAAATAACCTTTAGAAATAAAGTCAATGTATATCAAATGAAGTCATAAAATTAATATAATACATGTATACAAAATCGATTACATAGAGGGAAAACAAAAGTCGTGTTATAAAAATAAATTTATTTATTTATATATATAAACTACACAAGAAAAATAAATAATATGACCTAATATATAAAAAATGTAGTAGATACGTTTATATTTTTATTTTGGACTCCACTTCCAAAAAAAAAATACATATAATCACATGCATGCATGTTTTAATAGTTGTTTTTAAATAAAAAAAAACTCTCTGTTACATTTCAATTTCACGACTGTTGTACATCGATACAAATATTTTCGTGGTGATGGTTATGAATTTAAACGCCTTCTCCATTGTATTACATTACAACTAACGACAAAAAAGCACTAGGTCGAATGCCTGGATGGATGTAAATAACGGAACTTACCAGGCGAATGCGAGCGCAAATCCTGCTGGCTGGTCTGCCTCGAGGGTGGTCGCATGCTGATGCGGGAGCCACGTCGTTCCTGACGTTATACCACGACGAAATCAACAAATTACTTATATTTGGCATTCATAATTTACAATATATCAACAAATTCGTCTTAAAATATAATCCGTTTTGATACTATTGGTCGAAGGACGTCTGTTACGTGAGTGAAGAATAGACAGAACAGAGATAATTTATTCTCTTTCAGTGTGTTTCGTTGATAACATTAAAATGGTACAGGCTGTTTTGAAATCGATAATAAATTGGATAACTTAGCGATGTGTGTATAAATTTGAGCAATATAAATTTTCTTATCGACCTCTATGATACTTTTAACTAGTCTCATTTAGCAAAATTGTTCCCCATGGTGTGTCTTATTCATTGCTTCGCATTATTGACGTCTCAGTAAATTTACATCTACAAAGCCTTGAGTTACAGCCTTTAGTCTTTCATCATTTCTTACAATTCAGATCTGACTGTTCAGTTCGCTGTTTCCATATTTTTGAATTGCCATGTAATGTGTATATGCATTTAAAATTTCAGCTAAATCAATATCAGGTAGTGGCCAAATTTAGTTTAAAAAATTTGAACCAATCAAATATATCCGTAACCAAAAACGTAATTAATATAAAAAGTATGCTAAACGCATTTTAGCACAAATATTGTAGGTTCTGTTTGTAATTATTTCCCATATTTGAAATTACTATAGTATTAAGATTATAGTAATTTTGCAATTTAAATTTAGGTAATGTTCCACTTTGATATAATCTTTTGCCATCACCAATTTATTAGCGGATCACAAAACCCTAATACGTATAGATATATAATATATTAGATGTATAAATAGATATATCAAACCTTGTTATTTTAATTTGTTAGAATATTTTAATATATAGTTTTACTGTACCAGTTGATACTTACTGAACGAAAAGTTTGTTCAGATAAGGTTACACTGATGCTACAAAAGAAAGCTCGCCTGAGAGCTTACATTTGTAGTTCCGTTTGATGAAATTGAGTAAAAATATTTTTTTACTTCCAATTTTGCCTCACATCAACAACCTAATCTGATCTAATATAAAATTCAAAATCAAAATTTAGCTTCCAAGTACTATTGTACTTCTAAATTCTGATTTAGAAGAAAGAAAAAAGAATTACGTCAAAGCCCTCCTTGTTATAAAGTTTTGAGTTTTATAGACCTTCTGTATTTAAGGTAATGAGTGTATTTATCTGTAATATTTATATTACAGATAAATAAATTACTTTTAAGATAAAACGAGCAGTTCTTGCTCGTAAGTCCACCCATAAGCATACAGATTAACCAGGTCAAGAAGGTCAAGGACTAAAGTGATTAATTCTAAAAAGCGGGAAAATATACAAATAATACCGGCAAATAATAAAAAATATAATCTCTTGTCTCAATTCTTTACTACATTTATAAAAGCTTAATTTTTTATTAAACTCCCATTTAGTTATTTTACCTATTAAGTTTATTTAGGGGTTGTCATAAATTTTAAAGCTTACTCTTAATTATTATGCACCTATATGCCACTGTTTAAAGAGACTTTTGAATGTAATAATTTTAATTACAATCAGACCTATGTGTATAATAATATCGGTATCAGACAAACCTGCGAATGTAACAATTTCGATTCCCTCAACAGAGACACGTTCATCAGCCGTGGATTTGGTGTGTTAAAGATCGTCCTGTTCTCCGACCAACGCGCTCTGGAAATAAAAATTATAAATCAAATTGATATATCAGAACAATTGCTTGATTACTAATATTAGAACTTTTGACATGAATACGTCTCTAAATTTGGTTCCATAGTAGGAGGTAATTCAGAAAACTGATGATAACAAAATGGAGCAATACAGTTTGATTCTGTACCTGTATGTTGATCATCTACATCCAAATTTTAATTACACAACTCAATATCTAAAAGATTAAACAACTCGATATGTTCAGTGAGGACTATGAAGCATCGCGCACAGCGACGAGGAAAGAGCCGGTATTTTGAGGTCGTTTCCCTGCGTCACAAAATATGTTTTTTAGTATAAATTTTGATTTGGAGAAGCTACGATCTTCGTTTGAATTTTGATCGTCAGCACTTGTCAAACTCTATCGACTATTTATATAAAATATTAACAAAACAAAGTTATAGAAAATAAAAAATACATAGAGTTAAAGTTAAATAATTCAATAACGGCTTATAGTCGTCAAAAAGCCAAATTGAAATATAGGGATTGTATATGGTCGGAAAGGGTTTTTCAAGTATAAGCCATGGATACTCATAAAATATTACATGACTACCGGAGCCGTAAAAAAATGAAGACTTCCGAGCAAATCAACAACGGCGTCAGTACCCTGCGGCTGGGGCACCGAGGCTGTGCAAATGGGTGATGTAATCGCTTCTATATCAACACTGGACTGTATAGACTTCGATTATGTGCGAACGCCGACTATTAGAGACACATTTAGCAGCAGGTAGTGCACGTTTCGCTACTACGTTTATAACTACACGATTATTTCTTAGTATTCCAAATTAATTATTCATAATAAATCTCTCAAAACAAAAATATTATCCGTTGCGTACACGTATTCACGTAAAAATACACAACTGTATCAATGACACAGCCAAACCCCCGATTTCTTACAATAATTTCACCTCTTTCTTAATAGAGCCCTCCCAAGCCTCGATAGGTGGCCCACATATCTACATGAAACTTACTATATATGTAGTATATAGAAATAATATACAAATAAATTTTATTGAATCCATGTTAGGTTATTTGGCCGCTTACCATATTTTAAACCCGAAAATGAATCATTATCACACACGTTAGAAATTAAACCTCTAGACAATGAAATTTCAAGAGAATGAAACAAATGCGGATATTAGGAGAAGATGATCGTAGGATGTATTTATAATAATATTGGTACTAAATGTAAAAGTTATTTTGTATTTGATCTTTCTTATGCGTTGTGTCTCATCTCATATTTTATCTCATCCTCTCGCAGGCATTCTATTTCATCTCACGTTCAGCCTAGTTCTATCGCTGGTTAAATCCTGTATATGTACATCTTTGTCTCTTTTTGTTGACGCTTTTTCGTTTCCTCGAGTTTCAAATCACAACGGTGATAAAGAAGTCTTCATTTTAAAAAATCCTGTTATGCAGCATCAACCAGATGAGCATCTGTTTCAGTTTTCGAATGGGCAGTGCTTTAGTGAGGATCTCCTCAGTTTATTGAATTTGAATGATGGTGAACCTTCATCCGGGCTACCTCGTGTTCACCTGACTGTCGTGACGAAACGTGCTGTGAGAATGTTTTCTTCAAGATTATCGCGTGATATATACATATATTATATTTACTATACGAATCATAATATTCACTAGCTATTCCAAAAAGGATCTATGACAATAATTGGTTGAGTGTAAGATGTTTCTTTAAACACGTTATCGACAACAAGTTGCGAGTCTATGACATTTTAACTTAGATACGTAATAGTACATGTATTAGGTTAGGTTATTATGTATTCGTCTTATTTAACTCTATTGATGAGGGTTTGTCTTGAAATATCATTTTATGGACTGTGTTATCCGTTACTGTACGTGCACGTACTGGTTTAGTTTTTCTTAAGTTCTCACTTCTTTTGGTTTTTCTCCATTTAGCTCTTACCTGATTTATTTTCTTCCATTCTTCTCAAGCAGAAATTAAGGACCACGTATCACTGAATGCTTATAATTACGCTTTGTAAAGATATATTCTCTATATACTCTATTGATTTATTGATATCTTGCAAATATTACTGGTTATAAAACAGCAATAATTTACCATCTGTTTGATTATGCCACTGGTAATAGATTCGTAATATTTCCAATTTCTGCATTAAGGAAAAAGTTTTCATGAGCATATTGCTTTATTGCATTAGCTAAAGATTTGTGCTCATTGACACCTTTAGTTTATATGCTTCCTCATAGTAATGAACATAGAAAACTAAATAAATAATTTTTGGATTTGAATTGGAATGAACACATTTTAAAAAAATTAGAAAAGCGGTTAACCCTGTAGGCCAACCCTGAAACTTCCCGCTATTTTCGAGTTCGAAACACTCGAAAGTATGCAGAATTTGACGCGATGTTTTGGGTAAAAAATTTTAAGAATGCGAATTTGATTTGATACAGAATTTTAGAATTTTTTTAAGAGAGGTTTTTTTAATTTTTTGTTTTTGATATCTTACACAAATTAATCGATTTTGACTGAACTAGCGACAATCAACGCAGCTTTTTAAGTTCTATAAAATAATTCAGAACTACATGTTCTTTTAATTTAATTCGGTACAAAATTTTAGAATATTTTGAAAAAATCACTTTTTGCGATTTTTTCGTTCACGATATCTCACGAATAAATCAATCGATTTTGACCGGTTTGGTAGTGATCGACATAGGTTTTTATATTCTATTTAAAGTATTCAGAACATACTTTTAATTAATTACAAAACTTCGAGAATTTTGCAAAAATCACTTTTTGCTATTTTTTTCGTTCACGATATCTCACGAAAGAATAAACCGATTTCGACCGCCCCGTGGGCGATTGATTTGGTTTTTTAAAGTTAAAAGTTGATTATTTTTTAGTATCAATCGGTAAAGACGTTTCAAAGTTATTCCAAGAAAATACATTTTAAAATATACGGAAAATTTAAGTGTGATGGGACTTTTTGGAATGCCAAAGTTTGGTTCCGATCGGTTAAGCCGTTCAAATGTTATAAGAGGTTTATTTACATCCACACACGCACGCACGCAAACACACACACATACACACACACACACACACACACACACACACACACACCATCGTATAATTGTCAGGGGAGCTTCCTTGGACCTCAAAACGTGTGATGAAAAGTCAATTTTGACGAACGGAATAAAACCAATAAATTCCCGATTTTCGAAAATTTTCAATTTTCTTAGCAATAAGTTAAAATTGATTTATTATGTGAAACGCAACAAAAAAGCGATACACAAGCGAATATATAAATATAGATTGCACACATAAGTATGCTGTATAGGAGATATATATATATATATATGCTTATATAGTTTATTTAAATAAATTAATTACAATTAACAAAAAATGTTGTATTTTTTCCATTTGTATTTTAAAGTTATTTTTTATAAAAAAAATATATATTAATTGTACATATAATCCTTAGAACAGTTTCGATGTTTAACCAGGCGTCCCGCGACGGCTTCATTTTTTTAGGATTACTATGTCGCATTTAAAGTCGGCCAAAAATATAATTATTTTAGTCTTATTTTGGGATTTGTTTAGTCTTCATTTTTATTTGACAGTTGCTTACTTGCTGAAGAGGCGCAACACGACACAGATGATGACGAACATGAGCGCCATGCCCACCAGCACGCCTATCATCGCCGGGTCTATGGTGCGGATCGGCTCTTCCACGTATGTCTCGCCTGAAATATAGATAAGGGAAAAATAACTTAAGGAACGTTTAAGATTTGGAAGTTTGTGGATAATATTATTACTACGTATATTTTAAATTTTTTCAATATTCTAATGTATTTTTTATGGCATTTCAAAGGGGCAAATGAGTAAGCACCAGAGAGCAGACGATCACCGCCGTCCATGGTCACTCGCAACCCCAAAAGAGTAACCAATGCTTCCGGGCCTTTGAGAAGTTGAAGGACGTCTCATGGAAGGGGGAGTGAACTGACGGAGGGGAGGAGTACGCCACTGGAAGTCTCACTTTTTGGACGAAAATCAACAGCGAAAGGCCACTTCACGTTCGTATTCCGTAAGAGTGTGGCATATCACAGGTACAAACGGCCCATTTTCGTGCTGCGTGAGTAGCAAATTTACTTATACTATGTACTTATGTATGCATGATGAAACTTAAATTCAAAGAACAAATTTTCAATGATTAAGGTAAAAAAATGTTTATCCACTGACCTACACAAGAATAGCCCTCGGCGGATTTGACCGGGACCAATTCGTATATGCAAGCGCAGCGGCCGTGGCGACATTCCGTTTTGAGAGTCGTTTCTGAGCACTGCTCGTTAAAAATACAGGATTCGTTGATGTTCAAAGCTGAAAGAAATTAAAAAGACTAGATATAACAAAATGGATTAAATTTATTTTTAAAATCAACAATTATTAATATAAATATAATAAATTAACATTTACTTAAATGGGGGCTTTATACATTTAAAAATAAGACTACGTAAACCTAGTTTTTAATTTAAAAGAGTGCCGTAAGTATAGATAGTTCAATGAAATATATTCAAAGGATAACACAATTTATAAGTTGTTTTATTTAAATTGAACATTATATTTAAAAAATTAAAAGTGTGGTCTTACATTATTAGAGCGAACGAAGCAACCTCTAATACTATCTCACGTGTGCTCTTTATGATAGGTTTTACGTAAAAACTACTTTACATTTGGAATTTAACATAATAATTTAAAATCGTATCTATATGTGTGTTCTATCATTATTTGTGCTCTATCATTGTGGATGTTCTATTATCATTATATCATGACTTGTTATTTCGTAAACTAATCCATACTAATATTATAAATGCGAAAGTAACTCTGTCTGTCTGTCTGTCTGTCTGTCTGCTACTCTTTCACGCCTAAACGGCTGAACGGATTTTGATGACATTTGGTATGGTGATAGATGATAACCTAGAAATGGTCATAGGCTATAAATAATCACGCCATCGTTCTTAGGGGGTAGGCAGTAGGCAGATAACTAAATTGAGTTAGTGATTTTTAGTCGTTTTGTTGGGACTTTTGCTCTTTCACGTCTAAACGGCTGAACGGATTTTGATGAAATTTAGTAAGGTAATAGATGGTTACCTAAAAACGGATATAAGATCAAAATGATCACGTCATCGTACTTAGGGGGTAGGAAGTAGGCAGAAAACTGAATTGAGTTAGTGATTTTTTTATGGTTTTTGCTGGGAGTTTTGCTCTATCATGCCTAAACGGCTGAACGGATTTTGATGAAATTTAGTTAGGTGATAGATAGTAACCTAGAAAAGGATATGGGCTATTAATATTCATGCTATCGTACTTAAGGCGTAGGCAGTAGGCAGAAAACTAATTAAGATAGTGATTTTAATCGTTTGTTTTAAAAGTTTACCTCATTCACGCCTTAACGTCTGAACGGATTTTTATAAGACTTGGTTAATTTGAAGATAGGATCCTAGGCACGGACACAGGCTACTTTTTACGGCGGGAAAATACCTCATTCCCGCGGAAATCTAGCGTGATCGTGTCAAGAAGCGCATGACGCCATAGCTACTGAAATGATTTTGATGTTTTTTTTTTAAACTGAGTGTTACTAAGACTTCAAGTTAGTATTTGATCACTTAGAGGGTAGGTAGGCGCCATAATTTAGGGAATTTATGATAAAATTTTGATGCAACTGTCTTTATTTAACAGTTTTACTTGGATCGAAACTTAGCGACATTCCATCACACTACTTAACTTATAGGGTTGGAAGGTACCAAAATTCAGACCACTTTTAGCATTCATTTTCGCATTCGATCATTTCGAAAATCGCATTCGCTATGACGATAAATAAAGCTCAGGGCAAACATTAAAAGTAGCCGGCATTAATTTAGAAAAGAGTTGTTTTCTCACGGACAATTATACGTGGCTTGCTCACGTGTTTCAAGTCCACAGAATCTCCATGTGTTGGCCAGAGAGGGAAAACAAAGAACATAGTTTACAAAATGTACTACAGTAATAAGGCCTCTTATTTTAGCTTCCTACATTATTATACTACTTACATTAAGTTAGTACTTCCTACGCAGACGATGTTGCGGATGTCACACTGTCTAACATCGGGGTTGGCAGGTAGGTAGTTAGTAGTATTTTAAACCGATTTACATTATTTACTTTTTATATTTACTAAGGAAACATTCGGAGCTATCCATTATGTGCTTAGGTTGCTTTTGAACAAATTTTGATGTGAAGTTGAGGACCGGACCACGATAGTGGGACATTGTTGCAGGGGGACTTACAGCCGGGAGAAAACAAAAAAACTTATGCGGACGAAGTCGCGGGTAAAAGCTAGTATTTTAATAAATACGAAATATTAATGTGTAAATCTTTTATCAACTAAAAGGTTATTATATTACTAAGGCCGTCTGCCTGATAGTACACAACTATTATGGCACATATGGATGCATAATGCTTTATCAAGTAGATTGTTACTAACGCCATCTGTTAGAAAGCTCATATAGTTAATTACGATTTGTTGTGGTCCTAGAATGTAGTAAACATTAAAATATTAAAATAAAATGTACATTTTTTAGAATATGAATAAATAAATGGTAATTATATATAAAATTTAATGTGTATCAATATTTTCTTTTTCACATTTAAGTAGTGTTATTGTATTACCTCCCTCATTATTTAGAAATTGCAGAATTAGTAACAAAAATAAGCCTAAACTATAAAATATGTAAATAAATAACTCTTTTTTTCTTTCTGTTTAATAACATATTTAGTGTAGGTAGGTTCTGTTTGATAAAGTAGCGAGCTGGGCAATGCCCAAGACCTATCTCTTACAGGGGCCGTACACAGCATTTCGTGAAAAAAGGCCAATTCATAGTAAAGTACGTCTTTTATTAAGTTATTAAATAGTATTTCCTTAAACTAACACGTAAATAATAATCAGTGAACAGCAATATTTTTTATAAGTTGGCAGCAAAACATAATTGAAAAATTCATTGCTATTTGAATTTTATTTTCAAAAAGTTGTGGTCTAACGTAATGAATAAATTTTTCTTAAGCGTCTCTTATTTTGTTTTTTCAAATGTTTAAATTTTCTTATTTTACTAAAGGGATATTGTCTCTTATTTTAAGTAATTCAAACTCTTTTTAGATTACGCTTCTTAAGAATATTTTTAACAATATTATGCATTATAAGGTAGTCAAGAGTTTTTTTTTTAAAAAGGGTAATGCTAATGAGTCAATAAAGTTACTGTTTTTTTTCGATACCAAAATTTTTATACTCATATTTTTGTATGAGATCACCAGTTTAAGTGTAAAAACATATTTTAGAGAATGTACAACTTCTCTTGTGTTTTTCACAGTTTTATTTTAATCTAGTTTTTCAAAGAAATCTAATTAATCCACAACAAAAACCCTTGACTTTGAGATTCAAATAGAATATTCAAAACCTAATTTCGAAGGAGTACTTTAATAATTGAGATCAGGTGGATTAAGCACTTGGCCTCCAAGAAGAAAATTAAGACGATCAAAGTGGTTCATAATTGAATTCCGTTTTTAATGTTAAGTTGAAATTCAATTTGTAAAAGCAGTATGCTTTCTGTTTTATACCTTTAATCGAGAGGCAAACGATCATACGAGCTACTAGAGGTAGGTGATCATCGCCGCCCATGGACACTTACCCTAGAAGAATCACCATTGCTATTTCGGTATCTTGGTCAGGACTATGATATCTGATAGTGATTTATGGAGGGAAATAGATTGATGGAGGGGGAAGTGGGTCACCGGAATTCTCATTCACTGAACGTATGCAACAACGAAAACTGTTACTTCACATCCGTATTCCTTGAAAATGCGGTATCTCATCGGTCGGACCAACCCAATTTCGTGTTGCAGTAGAGTTGAAGACCCAAGCATGGCTCTGCCGCCTTAATACTTAATAATTTATAAATATCGCTTAGAGGTACATCTTCATATGTTTGAAACAGACATATTTTGTTCCTCTTTTTTTCCGATCAATTGTTATTTTTTCTCTGATCGGATCAATTAAAATTTCTAAAACGTCTCAAATAAAAACATATACATCAAACTGATTCCATAAATATGCCGTTTTGTCAGCAAATGCTGATCGTATAAATTAGATACATTGGAATACGTGCACCAATTGCCGCTTGTCAACTTTGAGTTTCATCACTTATAACGTCATTTAGACAAATAATGAAAAACTTGTTTCTCCGGTTAGCCAACAACGAAATGTAGTATTGAATGTGTAACCATTGGCTGTTCGCCCGCGGACTTTTCTACGTGAATGCGAAATAAATTCCGTTAGTTTTTTTCTTCATGACTAGTCCCGTTTCCGGTCTCGCTTTCTAACCAGATCGTATTACGATTTTACCTCCGTTTTCGATTTTGGTTCTGTTGTCAATGTCTACACCGGTCCCGTCCAACGTTGGTCCTCTTTTTATTATTGGTATTTAAGAGGCAAGCGAACGTACGTGTCACCAGAATGGTCACTGCCGCGTCCTCCACGTACACCGTAAGTTTAGGGATGTCAATAATATGTTGCCGGCTTTTTAGATTCTCTTAACTTTTAGACTCTCTTAATTTTTAAACTCTTGACTTGTAGAATCTTTTAAATTTTTGACTCGTTTTCTGGTTTGGTTTCTGCCTCATTTTTGGTTTACGGTTTATACTTTTACGTGACAACATCATCTGGAATGAGCGAAAATCTTCCTAAATATATTTACTGCTTACTCGTTACTAGATGGCGTCGCTAAGTAAATTTAGTTTACTTTTACCTTCATATTTATTCAAAGAAACGAAAAGTTTCTCTTTCGAACGTCGAATTATATCTGTACAATGTTTTATTTTTTATCAAAATCGGTTGAAGAACGAATAAGAACGTTAGTGACCATCAAATACATAGTGATGATCCCGGCTTTGCTGGCGCTGAATCTGAATTATATACACGTCTCTTTAATACACACGATCACTGGTACCTAAGCCAATGTATCTCTATAATTAATGCCGTATAAACGTTATGTGGAAAAAAAGAGGATTATTAAAAAAAAATACAGATTTAATAAAAAGTAGCTTATATCTTTTCTGAATGAACGATCTACCAAATGCAAAAGTAAGTTCAAATGTACAAGCAAACTCTTTAGCTTTTTAGACTCAATAGAGTAGTATGAAAAAATATTAGTAGCACTTCTAAAAAAGTAAGAAACCTTGAAAAAACGAAAAACATATCGATTTCTTGGTTATCAACAAGTTTTTTATAAGCGAAACAAAAAACGAGGTTCTTGTGTCGTCCCATAGGACAATAACAACACATCAAAAACGATCATATTTAAACAACAATATTCTTACATTAATATGAATAAATTATCATAATCAAATCTTATTTCATGTTCTCATATTAATTTATATTGTAGGATCGTTCCTACCTTAATTCATTCGACCGTAATTCAAATAATTTCCCTAATGACAAAGTCCTAGGCGAACGACCCGATTTTTAGCACGCCACATTGTATTTGTCGCTTTAAGCATCGATCGATGGCTGTTTCAAAGCGACTGCATGCAGTATAACATAAACTTCACACACTTCGTAACTCAAATACAGACCTACATAATTAGTTAAATGCAATGGATTTCATTGCATTTAAGTAATTTGAAACTTATTAAGTGTTTCGTCACTTTTAAATCGCGTACGAGCTACGTTTCGGACGAAAAATTTCCGAACATGAGTATAACTATTAAGTTATGAAAATAAACGCTTCTAGAAGCAAGTTTTTGACATAAAATAATCTTTTTAAATAATATCTACATATAACAAACACTTTTTTAGGTAACGTAGTTTTTGTATTATAGTTTAAAAACGCGGTATCATCTAAACAAACCGGAAAAAAAATGATGTCAAATAATGCTTCAGCTACCAAAAAGCACAACATGTGAAAAGTTTTATACATTGTATATATATTTTTCCGTGGCCTTGCTGTAATTACATATCAAAAAAGTTTAAATATGAGTTCATTTGTAAATCCTATTTTTCGTTCGAACGCAAACCGTTTATTTTCGTTCCAGGCTGCTGTATTACGTAATGCTCCTTTGATTCGATATTAATATAGATTTAAACCTATTTCGCAGAAGGGTAGGCAGAGACCACACGGTATTTACGATCTTTGCTTCCTTGCAGAATGTGGAAAACCGAATAATAAATTATTAGATACTATAAATAAATAATTAAAGTTACAGTCCAGTCAAAGTTAAAATCATGTTGAAATTTAAACTCTCAATAAAATACTGACATGACATAATTATTTTAAATTTTTAAGTGAGGTTCCACAAAACACTTTTTTACATTAGCAATAAAGGATTCATAAAACTTCTTTTGTAATATCAGTACAAAAACTATTGTACATCAATACAACCATTAAATCGCGGTAATGGAGCAAATCCATAAACAAACTCACTTTTTTGTCTACCGTTATACATTGTAGAGAATTCATTGTTACATCTACCGGGCAATTCATGGATTTCCAAGTGATTCAACACTGTCGTAAACTTTTCGTAACTAACATTTTTCTTGCCATATTATTTTTTCTATTATAAATATATATATATATATATATATGTATAAGTGTTAATTGGCATTTTACTGTGTAACGATAATTTTATTTTGCTACTGAACTAAATACGAAATCTATAAAATAACTTAGAATAAAATATTAATATAATTATAGAACTTAATCGAGTCGTTCAGAGCATATTCGTTTTCTATCTTTTTATATATTAAAGGCTAGAATGGTAAGAAAATTTCTTTTAAAAAATATTTCACATTTAATAAATAATATTTGTAGAATTTTTCAACAGAAACTCATAACAGACTAAAGTGGACAGAAGCCGGAGGAAGTTCAAAGCGAACCCATTACAGCTAAAATCAAGGGTGACAACAAAGCGTGTCAGAGGTCATAAACATCACTAACGAAAATCACACTCCAACGTTTCAACATTCCGAGATTGTCTCACAAAGGAAATTGAAAACAAAATAATAGCATATCCTGAAAATTTGCCATTTTATCGAATGCCATTAAAATTTTTTATTAGTTTTCTCCAGTCGAAGTTGGGATAATTTAGCTGTGAAATCGTCAAATTTTCAATATGTTCAGTTTCAAAGCTAGTAGTGTATAAAATTTTGTAAAAGTTTCAGCTACTATAAAATGAACATAGCTCTCGACGCGCTACCCTACAGCACGTCATAAGCTTTCAGACGATCAGATATTCCCGGATTCTGATCCTTCACATCCGTTAAACCCCTGGCATGTTCATCTTTTTGCTCACACGGCGACAAAGCGTTCTCCCAAAATCCGCAGAAGTAAAATTCGAGGGGCGGACTTACCGGCGGTAACAATACCGTCGACGACAAGTAGATTTTAATCTCTGTAATGTATTATTTATCCGCAATCTGTATTTTGAAGAAAATTGGACCAGACCTGCTTTATTTAGCGGATGTTCTTTCGTTTGCTCGGATAATGAATTTGTTTTATTTTCAAATATTTATTATGCAAGTCATACCTCAAAAATTACGAAAATATTGATTGAGTTTTGTGATACGTTAAAATGACAACTGAGTTATTGTTGACGCCAAATATGCTTGTTTATTTCAGTAAAATATGAAAATCATGTTACGTTGCAATGAAACAGTCTGTTTAGTAAACTAAAAAGATAAAGGTATTTCTTTGAAACAATATTAAAACAAAATGTGTACTAAAAGATTTACTAAATTAATTTAGTTTACCAAAACATAAAAGAAGTTTAATTAAAATTATGTGCTAAGATTTTCTCATACCAACTCTCGATTTTTTATAATCAACAGCGATCTTTAACATTTCCAAAATTTATCTTACTTACTTTTATATAAGTATACAATTACATTATATTATAACACATCTCAAATTTTATATCACGAGAGCATCACATATCTCCCTATACATTAAAGTATTTTGGGAAAAAAGACCAGTTGTCGTTCTATTAAGAAAGTAATTGCATGGAAGAGAAACAGAAAATTTATTTAATGTTTTACTAATTAGCTAAATTAAACGTTCAATAAATACTACGTTTAAACACGTTTCCCGTTTTCCGACATAGCTCGCGTCACGCGCTGGAGCCCACTAATCGATATAATAAAATAAAATAGCTTTTTGGTACTTGCCTGCAAAAGTTACTGAAATATCGACAGTTAAATAATTACTTGAGCTATATGGTGGTAGAAGTTTAGTTGATTGCCATAGCGGCTATCGAAAATTATGCTGGATGCTTTTTAAGATCAACCTTTGAAGAAATACTTATATTTTTGAACACTCTTAAATTTTTCATTGTCTCAAAGCGCTGCCTGCCACTTTTAAGAAGTTTCTTTTACGGAAAAGAGACGTTTTACGAATGTACGAAGCCTCGACCTGCACTTATTACACTTGTAATTTAAAAACGCCCTTATTATATTAAATGCCCTTATTAAAAGTATTTCGTGTGTTTTGGTGAATTTCGCTTAGTTTTTTTTTTTTGTACAAAAACATTAAACACGTATTATAGGTAATACGAAATATAAAAAATAGGACACTTTCAATTCACACACGATAGAAGCAAAAATTCAGAAAAGTACTGTACGAAAGAATTAATTGAATATAAAATATCAAGGAGTAGGGTGATTATAAGTTTTATTTTTTATAACAATTTTACTAAGTTTTAAAAGTTATTTCACATTTTAATGAGGTTATGTTAGTGATCTATGTGCAGTAAGAAATAAGATTAAAATTTATTACTAGAAAATACTAAAGTACAATTTTTTACGCAAAAAGGGATTAGAAATATTATAAAATATTCAAGTGCAATATTGATATACCTACTATACTCACTATACGATGCCTTCTCCAAAAGCTTCGCAATGTGCAGGCTTACACACATATACTAATGCACGTAAAGTATTAGACAGTGAGCAATATAAATATACATTGACGCTTGCTCTCTGGCTTTAGCTCAGCATTTTACTGGTGCACACAAAATTACAATGTTTAGTAGATGACAGCGGGAACGCTACGAATATATTCTATCTCATTCTCTCGCCGACTAATCCTATATATTTATGTGGTTGTCTCTGTCGTGACTCATTTTCATTTCATCGAATTTCAAATCATAACGATTCTACAGAAGTTTGACTTCAAAAACAGCGTTAATGACGTATTATCACTTTATCATTCCTACTTGTCATCTATTAATCACAGTAACAGTTTGAATTGATAGTAGTTATTGATAATTAGTTGTTGAAGTGTTGAAACGAACTCGAAGTGACTTACTAGTCATACCCATTTTTTCCTTTAAATAAAATATTACTTCATACAGAAAAAAGTACTACAAAAATATAGGTTTTAATATTTTTCTGTTGTTCTTTATATTCTTCTCGATTTTATAAAAAGTGTACAAAGTGCAGGCCGGTTTTGGAACATCTCAACATCACGTATAACATAGAATCTATTAGATCTATCGAACAGTAATGATATCAGTAAACAAGTATTCCTGACCTTTCCCGCATTTGTCGACGTGGTTGGTCGCCGGCGTGGATTGATGGCACACGCACAGTTTGCGGTTGGCGTCACATATGGAATCCGGAAAACCACAGTCCTCTACTGTGGTGCACGGGTCCCCGTACATTTGCTCCTTGCGCGATGCAGGATCTGAAAGCAGTTGCATAAAAAATGCGCTCCATGTTAAAGCGTAATTGAGGATTTTTTATTGTATACGTAAAGCTTTCGTTGCTACGGTTTCTGGAAGTTGGCCATCGTTAACGAAAATATCTTAATTTTGTACTTGTTTTAATACCATGTGTGAAAAAGGACACAGACGAAAATTATATAGTTATCCCATGATGTGTTATCTCTAGTAAATCAGTTGCTTAATAAATTTGATACCATTGCTACGTTAAATTTCTTTGCAAGCTTTTGAACAACAGGAAGTAAGTGAACAAATCTAATACCAATTGCGCAGTCCTGCGTTGTCAAGAAAATTCGATTATTAAAGAAGGAAAATATGCACATACTAAATTTAAATAGCTTCACTAGCAAAATGAAATGATTTAGTTTCAATGAAAAATGGATTGACAACAATCAAATTCTCACGAAACATCTTTGTACTACTTTCAATGTCCACGAAAACCATAATACTCAGTAGAAAGTCTTCAAGTGGCGTTTTAAAATAAAAAAAATTCAAAAGCAACTGTTTACTACTAGTTCGACAACTTTAGACTGTGGCCTGGAGGCAAGCGAACTGTGGTAGGACAGTGGAGCGGGGCGAGCGGGACGGCAGCGATCATGACAAACGCCTGCGCCTGTACTAGCTCGCCCTGGAGCATAGCGGAGTGGGTTAGGGTGGGGCTTGCGGCAGCGATCATTACAAACGCCTGCGCCTGTACTAGCTCGGCCTGGAGCATAGCGGAGTGGGGCAGGGCGGGGCCTTGCGGCAGCGATCATGACAAACGCCTGCGCCTGTACTAGCTCGGCCTGGAGCATAGCGGAGTGGGGCAGGGCGGTGCCTTGCGGCAGCGATCATGACAAACGCCTGCGCCTGTACTAGCTCGTCCTGGAGCATAGCGGAGTGGATTAGGGTGGGGCCTTGCGGCAGCGATCATGACAAACGCCTGCGCCTGTACTAGCTCGCCCTAGAGCATAGCGGAGTGGGGCAGGGCGGAACCTTGCGGCAGCGATCATGACAAACGCCTGCGCCTGTACTAGCTCGTCCTGGAGCATAGCGGAGAGGGGCAGGGCGGAACCTTGCGGCAGCGATCATGACAAACGCCTGTGCCTGTACTAGCTCTGCCTGGAGCATAGCGGAGTGGGGCAGGGCGGGGCCTTGCGGCAGCGATCATGACAAACGCCTGCGCCTGTACTAGATCGTCCTGGAGCATAGCGGAGTGGATTAGGTTGGGGCCTTGCGGCAGTGATCATGACAAACGCCTGTGCCTGTACTAGCTCGGCCTGAGCATAGCGGAGTGGCAGGGCGGAACCTTGCGGCAGCGATCATGACAAACACCTGTGTTCGTACTAGCTCTGCCCGAGCATAGCGGCAGGGCGGAACCTGCGGCAGCGATCATGACAAACGCCTGTGTTTGTACCTGGCTGCCTGAGCATAGCGGAGTGGGTTAGGTATCTTGCGGCAGCAATCATGACAAACGCCTGTGCCTGTACTAGCGCGGCCTAGAGCTTAACGGCAGCGTGGCGGGGCGAAACGTGGCGGGGCGGCAGCGATCATGACAAACGCCAAAGGCGCATGAAAACGCCACGAGCGAGCCTAGAGCGAAATGTGCACGATGTTGGTGCGGCGCGACATATATAAACCTGTTTAAGTTGCCCGCGGCGACATCACTAATCTATTGCTGTATATATAGCGAGTTATTTTTTTTTTGTCATCGGTTGCGAATCATTAATCTCAGCTGTGTTATCAGAATCAGCACAAATCAATATCATGAAAATAGTCAAATGTTATTCATTCTTGTGTATTCCTAAAATGTTTGAAGCTATTGTCTTAAAGTTTCATAATTGTCAAAAGATAAACTTCTGTTTTACCCCATAATCCGTAAAAAATAAACTTTTTTCTAACGAATATTCTCGTTGTCGTATATTAGATAAAGACATCTTTTCACCACACTGATCACGAGTGATCTAACTGCCTGCTTCAAGGCTTCTAAAGACCGCTATATCTGTATTACCGCCCCGTCCCACTGGTACCACGTAGCCCGCTCCAGGCTGCGGCCTTCAGCGATAGAGTTACTTTATAAAATTAAAAAAGAAATGGCCATTCCTTGATGACTGTTACGGTAGAAGAAGAGCTTTCGTGAAAAATTAAGTAGAAGAAAATTAGTACATTATATAGATTCAGTGTACACTACAGATTGAATCGGCATATACGCATTCAATTTTACATGAGCATAATCGTATAGGGAGGACATTTCACGCTGGGTACTCCATAATCTCAACACAGGCTGAGAAACAGGATTGACAGAATGATGCCGTGATATGATAGTGAAATTAAAAAAAAACCGGCTAAAAGCGTGTCGGACCATGCTCACTGTAGCGTTAAGAAATGCACTGCAGATGAAAAAACTACGTTATTACACTTTTTTCTCCGTTTACCGCACATAACAGTCATGAGCACTTTGGTCGCCTCTAACTAGAGAAACAAGTAGTACATCAACCGTTACTTATAATCTAGTGTAAACTAAGGTGCATCAGCAAAAGAGCGTACGTTCACAGCATTTACGTCCTTTTGTTGAGAAGCGCAGTTTTTCGGCAATAACTCAAAAACGGTATATTCGATTATGTTCAAAATAATTTTCATTATAAGTATTTATATTACCCTATATTTTTATATGTTTTGGATATGTGGTTTAGAAAATAGGGAGCGGGCACAATATCTGCAACTTTTGGAGCAATTATTTTCGAAATTATACAAGTAATCAGAAAAATTCCTTCAAAACCATAAAATTATTTTAGAAGAACTCTTGAAATATGAATTACTCATTGGTGTTAACTGAATTTTGTTTTTTTTCATCTTTTGTTATATGTATGGAGCACCCACCCAAAATATTTATTTTTCTTATTTAACTATGAAATTAAGTAGTGACTTATACAAGACACCTATACTTCAAATTTCATTAATATGCATCTTGTAACTTTTAAGTAAAATGCCTGTGATATAAGGATGCACGGACGGACGGACAAGATGAATACCAATATGAATTCAAGATAGAGCAGTTTTCATCTCTAGTGCATCACTAGCTGCTTTTGTGAGAACAGTTGGAGAGGTCTTTTGCGTACTGGAAAATTTGTTTTGAAAACTGGTTTAGCCGTGTGAAACTTTGCATAGACGGTTGATTTTTCGAAAAATTGTTCTTTGCGTGTTTTCTGTAGTTTATCTTTTTTTATCTATTCGTAAAAACTAAAGTTAGGATATGATAAAGTCCACAAACCTTAATCAAACTGGCATTGAGGTTCTTAATTTGAACCATTAGCGTATCAAAGGAATAGTATAAATTATATGCATATATACTCCTGGGACATTTGTTTTCGAATAAGTCATGAGCGATTATTCTGGTAAGTCTTTTCCAAGGGAAAAATATATGTACGTATTAACATACATTTTTCAAGCTTTATAATAATAACATTTATAAAATATCAGACTCTTAAGTATTATATGAAACGTGATTTTTATTAATTTGGTCAACTATTGTCTATATTTCTAGTTAATATCTGAATAAATCATTAACCAATATAGCCTTCAACGCTTGATTCAAAATAGAAATGTAATTATTGTGACGTTAATATATTCTTGCAGCAAAAAAATGGTCAAAATAGATTCATAAAACCCTGAAACGTCATGATCTGATGAAAACTCAATTTTGGAGAAACGGACTTAAAAACAGTAACTATTCAATTTTTGTAAATATTCAATTTTCATAGCGGGATATTTAAAAAAAGGTATCAGTATTCATCCAGACACCGATGGAAAGTTATACGAACAAATATAACGTAATAAATTGAATTACATTTTTTATAATATAGCAAAACTTTCTTGATTCTCCACAAATAGGTTGTTACAAAATAACTACGACGGCTAATATACGGACTGATAGCGAAAATATTATATTCATTGATCATTTGTTTCAATAAAATCAGATTAAATAAAATGACGAAACAGACAATAAAAAAAAAGTATCACGTTTTTGCCACCACACGTAGTTGCATTCCCTCCCACAATCTTTTAAATCAGATTGAGGGACTTAAAGCTTCGCCAGCGTCAGCGCCGAATAAGGGCTGCAAAAAAAACTATTTAAAAATCGAATATCGTCAACGTGATATCAATGACCGTAAAAGGTTGTTTCGATTATTTCTAAAATTATTATAAAAATAATTCTATAAACCTGATTAAAAATTTCAAACGAATATTCAAATCTATACAATCCCTGTCCCTGGAGCAAGTATCGATGTGCTATCCATAATGTGTCGATGCCGGCATGAAATACAGACCGAATGGTAGGGGCGTGTCCGTGTCTTGCGCGGCGCCGGCGGCGAGCAGCGCGAGCGCGCCCAGCGCCAGCGCCGCCGGCGCGGCCCGCATGCCGCGACCGAGCCGCCCCTCACATCGCCGTACTCCACCTGCGAGTAAGATTGAGTTACCAACCATAAAAGGTATTACATAAATACAATCGTTTACGTCATTACCAATGCTTCGCCGGCAACGAGTTATACATTTAATTCGTAAATATATTAGTGTTCATTTAGTTAGTTAAATATTGAAATATGTTTGTAGAGTGTTTATCTAAGTACATTTAATAACAACTAAAAGAGATGGAATTCTGGGAAAAACATCATTACGGAAAGAAATCTAAGTTTCAATGACGTTTATGACTATCATTACAAATGCAATATATTTTTTTTCAAATAACATACACACTTGACATAGAATTAAAAATAAAAATAGAATATCGTTATTATTTCTTTTCTATATTTTAGCACATGGTTACATTAGTTCCTAACGTCTCTTCATCAATAAACTTGGAAATCAATCTTCATTAGATCTCGAAGGTCAGAGAATTGCTTAAAAAAAACTGCATTTAAGGAGAAATTAGGAAATCTGTAAATAAACATTTTAGGCAAGGAATCTTCTTGGCACAAATCTTAATTTGTATTTGATTAATTTGTACTTAAGTACTTCTTCTAACTTCAGAGTCAAGAATCCATATTTACATAATTTAAGTTCTAAAGCGATGGATTCTGCAATTCGATGACTTTAAAATTCATCATTCCGTTTGCTTGTATTTTTTACATCTGAACAATTTAAGTAATGTTTATTAAAATTGTGAGTGATGTAGATTGACATTTTACAACAAATAAACAATACTTGTACTTTTCAAAAGAAACCATTAAAAGTCGTCAAAGTTACACAACGTGTTTTAAAATAAGTCAATTACATTTTGAACACTATCTAAGGATTGATGATATTTGTCATAAAATTAAAAATTGCAAACACCATTAGTCAATAAGTAGCTATACATAATCTTATTTTTCTTAGATTATTTTTTTAGGTGGTACTGTGACGTTAATCGTTGGAAACCAGATTTACTGGATAGAAAGCAAAATTAGAAGCGAAAACGGTACTGAGACCGGAACTGAATAAAAAATCAGTATCAGAACAAAGAGGGTGAATAAAAATGGAATCCAGAGCAGATCCGCGACTGAAATCGAGATTGGGACCCAGAGTAGAATTGAGCTCGGAATCAAGAACGAGATCGGGATTGGACACCGATCGGGATCGGAATCAGAACTGATATCGGCTATCGTGAATGGGACCGGAATTTAAACCAAAAACGAGACCGGAAAATCGAAATCGAGAGAGAACTGGAACTGGATTTTGAGCAATCTGGGAAGTGGAGTTAGAATGAAATCATTATAGACATGAATTAATTTCTTCGTCGGAAAATGTTCGACCGCATAATTACGAATGAATAAATATATCGAGCCCTCGGCCGACTCCATAAAAAGTATATTTCGCACTGTGTATCATATAAGATTTCTAGAATTCGTGTCTCGCCAATATTTACTGTTGAAGGATATAGGCTGTTTGGCTGTCCTCCAATTTTTTGAGGGTTCAACGAACATTGAGAAAAGAATGCAATCTCATCGCTTGTGGGACATGAAAAAAGTAATAAATATTATTACCGTATACATCGAAATAAATGTTAGATTGTATTCTATTGTTGTAATTATTATTTCACTTTCTTTGAACTATTAATCATTAGTTTACTAGTCTGTTGTCGATCATTATTCTTATATACTAATTAATAAATAATAGAGCACTTGTAAAGGAAAAAATTCTAATTAGCTTTGATTATTTTTATGATTATCGTAACTAACATAGGTTGTCCGTAATATTGGCAGAAAATTATAACTAAACCGACTTTACATACATTTTTGAACATTCTTTCAAATTCTTACATTTATTCGACCTTTGAAGAGGCTGTGTTAAATCAGGTTTTATTCAACCCACTGCTAAGTCGTATCCTACCACAGCCTTTCTTTTTCTATTTCATGTTTACGATCTTTAAGTCCCTCATGCCGACCTAGTGCGAGTTGCTAACGGCCGTTGTCAATGATGCAATAACAATGTCCAAAACCAATGGCTAACCTTGCTCTTCGAGCCATGAAACAAGTGGTTTAATTGGGCTGAAGATAAAAGTCAATTCGTCCGTGATCAGAACTGAACCTAGAGCCTCCTGATTTGTGACAATGGACTTAACCACTGAGCCACCACTGAGCTCGATAAACTTTAAACAAGCTGTTATAGTACTCAACAATGTACTCTTACCGAGTATATAGCGCCTTTTTGTATAGTTCAACGGCAGCATCAATGAATAAAAATTTTAAAAATATTACGCGAATTTATTATATTATTACAATAATATTTATTTGGGTTTATCAACCCTACGAACGTCGTGAGATAGACCTATACGCAAGAGAGAGAAAATGAGAGGAAGACGCGTGTATTATTCATCGTAACGTAATGTGCGACTGCGGCGCAGACTCGCGGCAGCGGCGGTGGTCGCCGCCAACTTTTAAGGATGTCAATTGCGTAATATCTTGTAACACTTACAGTGACTTTTCTCAAAAACCATAAAACGGCTTTTTTTTTCTCCCATCCTGTACGGAAGCCGCCATACGGTACGCCATATCAAACAGTCGTGTTATTTTTCATTTCTCTTTTCACCTACATAGTGTAGGTGAAAAGTAGAGTATGTCATTAAAATGTTCTCACTGTTCAAGCCTAAGATTTTTTCATATAAGCATAGACCATGGACTTTAAAGCATACTACGTATTATTAATTATATATATATAAGTAAGCGTATATAGAAAAGTAGCTAAAAATGTCATGCTATTTTATGTCAATAATGATTAATTAATATCTATTTTCTCAGATAATTTCGACAAAAGCATGAATGGAGAAATCGATATGAAAATAGGTGGTACACAGGAAAAATAGCATACTTCAAAATATCTTAATTACATTCATAAAAAAGGGAAACACATGCGAGAACAAAAAGAATTAATTATAAGTAAGTATAGGATGCAAGCGAAGACACAACTGTAATGAGTGAACAAAGAAACACTATAAAAAACAGTTCTAAATTAGTTTCCGTAAAATGTTCTTAAATCAACAAAACTAAACTTATTCTATGTACATATATCTTAACTCGTATTGCTCATGAGTAATAACTTGACACTCTTCTTATTATAAACATAGACAGAGATTTTTGACTGAAATTTGTAGTTATTACCCCTTATATCTATGCTTAAAACAGTATTATTTTTCTCGAAATGTAGACTTTCTTTGGCCATGACTTTCCTTAGACATGCAATCAACTTGCATGAAAAGATTGATGAATGTCTGTGAAACAAGAGAGATATACAAAGACCGTTCAATATGTAAATCTATAGTCTCTGTTTACCCTTCTGGGAAATAGGCGTGAGTTTATATTATTATTATTATTAGATATATGTTTAAATTTTACCATATGAAAGTTTGTGGTCATTAATTTACTTTTAAAATTCCGCGTGTCATTCTGTACATGTGTCAGAAGCGATACTTCTTAAACATGAAAATGTCCTTACTGATAAAATTTTAATAGTTTAAATATATTTAAATAAATTTGATTGTATAATTCTCTTTCTCGTGTCCTTAAAACATTATAAGTAGGACATATTTGATAAAGGAAACCTTGAAGAACAGAACCCTAGAAGAATCTAAAAAGTAACATCCGATTGGATATTTGCTTTCATTTATAAGACAGCTTTTCATTATCGAAACCATTCAGCAGCTGAAGAAAACAAAGGTTCTGGAGACAAAGAATATTGCTTTCTACTTGCTTTTATTAGGAAAGTTTCATTATACTCATTTTTTTATGTGTATATATTTCTTGATTGCTACCTCAGCTTAAACAAGAATACGAAGCTTTAAGCATCAGTAGGAATGAATGCACGTAATCTGAGATGGGAAATACAATACAAGCTTTAGTAATTTTTAATGACAATAAAGCTAATGTAGTTCACTTTGGAATCTCACTTTATTGACACAAAATACGTGGTATATATAGTCAGTCTTGTCATTTATGTGACCTATAATAATATTTATTATAAGGTTTAAATATTATTTCAAACAACAATTCAATTATATTACTAATTTTATTGATTGTACTAATTTTAAATATTATTGAATATTTTCTGTCCATGAGCAAAAGAGAGCAACCTTTTAGTTTCTTGTCCATTCTTCTCAAAATAAATCAGCATTTGGAATGGGTAGTAATGTCGAAAAGAATTCATTATTATAATGACGTATTTCAAGTGTAATTCCATTAACTAATAAAGATATTTTTTATTTGATATTTTCATTTTCTATTTATTTCTTTTTAATTATCAAGATTATAATGTTAAACAACTATTTTTACGTCACATTCATGTATTAATAATCTGTCACTGTAAATACTCGTTATAACTTATTCAACCTTATTCTTTCTATAAATTAAAGCGGGCACAAAACGTAATAAGCATGAAACAAAAAGGGCGTACACGTTTCAGCCTCAATACACAATTTAACTTAGTACGTCTTTCTGCTTTTGTGAAAATATGTACAGATTTGCTGTTTCGCACGTGCTAAACAAAGTAAATCAGCCGTTTGATTGGAGAGTGCTGATAAGCTTCGAATGGCTTGCAAACGTAAACCAATTTATTAGAAAAATTACACGTACACCTCCATACAGTACTAGAACCAAAAAATAATTTTGTCCGAAAATGTTTTTTCAATATTTCTGGACGCATCGCTTCAAATCAAATACATATTTATGTATTAGTAAAGTCAGAATTATTAGTATGGAATGTAACTTATTTAGTTTAGTAAATAAAAACCTCCACGAGTCCTAGACCGTAAGAAAATACAAGCCTATATTCGTAGGGACGACAATCTAGTGCAAAGCAAAATAGATATATCCATTTATTTTTACATTCACGCCACCTATATATGAAATAACAAAATAGGCAATATTCTTTGCGGCCTCCAGTTAGAAGATAAAAAAGTGCCCGCCGACAAAATCGTGCGTTTTATCGCGTCGACTTCGCATCGCGGCTCCTTTCACGTCACGTCTTTCAGAGCGAGTCGGCAGAGGGCGTCACATTCACCTGGGGACTTATAAATCACGTAAACGTTGCACGTGTGATATTTTTGTCATGCGTATGACAACATTTTTGTGTACTGAATACCATAACGTTCGCTCTGAAACGTACCCGTGAATTTCAAAGTAAGAAGAATCGAAGAACTTAGAATTAACTTTTAGGCGGTTTTTGTGTGGAAAATCAAAATATTCACAATTAAGTTAAATATTTCTTTCCAGAAAGGCTAAAAGAATAGAACGAATCTTAGTTTCTGTACGTTATTTTCAATGTTTTCCCACGGTAATCCCTTTCTGAATATCATAGATGCGTACAATACACTATTTTCTTTTTAAAGGCAATTTATTTCAAGCAGTTACGTTGTAAGACATTAAGGTCATATCTCACAATCAGTCAGTAACTTGTGAAGTAACTATGGCTCAATTATTTTTTACTTGACAAGTACAGTTGCGAATAACTTGTATCATAAGTAATTTTATTTACTATATAGTTACTGGAAAAATGACTGAACAGAATTATTTATATTTAAAAAAAATGATAAATGACAATTACTCTTATATAAATATTTCAAAGTGTATATTTTAAAAAACTATAATTCAGGTCTTGTAAAAATAAAACGTATTTTTAATTTATATAGCGACATTCATATTTATTTAAGAAATTTGCACAATCATGTATCTGGCTATGATCAAGGAAAAAGTGTTATATTCTGCTGTCGAATTTACTCCAAATTCAACATTTCATCATGCAGACCTTGCATCATGATGATTATACGAGGAGCGCCATCTTATTTTCCGTTTACTTGGTGGTTAAAGTTATATAGGGTAAACAATTCATTCGGTACTTTATGCTACTTGTATATTGTGGAATGCAATGTTATGAGTAAAGTTATCTGCAAGCGAGCAGTACTTGAAATATTACCCAACAGTGGTGAAATAGGGCCCTTGGAATTGCAATATCTCGACTCTACACTCATTAGCATAGCAGCAATACAATTATCTCAAAGTTATACGAGATGGTGCTACAAAGCAATCTTTATAGAAACATTCGGTTCGAGAGGAATTTTGCATTCGGTTTTAAGCCAACTTCGTAACTGAATGTCATTACAATATTAACAAATAAAACAGATAAAAAATCCGTGTTTTATCTGTTTGTTTGAGTTACCTGTCCACTTTTGCAATCGAAATTAAAGTAACTTCCCCGATGAGCTGGACACTCGAAAGATAATTCAGAAATAGATAAAAATGTAACATTAACTAGCTCACTGGTCTGTTTGTATTTTCTTTATATGATCTGAACAAGTATTGAAATCGTTGTTAAACCAACTTTCCGATAAACTATAGACATAACACTAAACGTAGCTTAGAACTGAATATCAATACAATATTAACTCTGTTTCTGGGCATTGGCGCATCCATAATTATGTTAGAATGTATAACAAAAAAATGTATAAGATTAACTTATAGTTAGAAAAAACTTCAAACCGTATCAAATATTGATAGGATTATCATTCAAAATGAAAATATACTCTTATTATAATAATGAACTATTATTCGTATTCTTTTTCAGAATCATTTTTCTAATACTTTTCAAATAGTAATTTAGAAAAAATATAAGGAGGCTTTTTGAAAACCAACAACAAATATACATCTTATAAACGCTGTTTAAATTATGAGATTCACAACCAAATCAACGTTAACATGAATACTCCTTGGTGGAATATTGAATTAAGCCTATATTAAACCGACGTCATGCCAGAATGGTCACAACGGGCTGCAATAATAATTCTAGTGCAGGCCATAGTGGCAATTCGGCAAAATGGCATTCGTTTGCAAAATTGTTTTAATTCATATTTTTTATAAATGTCCGGAAGGTCTTTCTGATTATAAAAGTGTAAGATGACACTTGTCACCTTTTGACGTTATTGTTTAAACAACAAAAAACTATATAACCTAGAAAAAATGCATTTAATGCAATCAATTAATTTTTTTATATCTTTCATAATATTTCAAATAAAAAAAGTCCTCACAACCATCATCGTATCTCCAACCCATTAATTGTTATGAATTTTTAAAATTGAAAATCGCCGAAAATCCTAATTTTATTGAAATAATTAATATACCTTAAAAATTGAAATACTATTATTTTTAATTTATTATCAAATATTTCAACTATATTAAACAAAATAGCATAAATAAATTTTAAATATTCTGTTTGTTTTTATGTTTTTTTTTACGTTACAATAATATGCTTCCTACACGTAGAAATTTCTCATAGATCACAACAGGTATGTTTGTATTCCTTTACCTTATTGAAAAATAAGTTAGAGGGGTTTAGTTTCTACACAAATTCTGAAAATTATTTTTTTAAAGCCAAAATATTTTTATCAATTTCAATGACGGCAAAAGTTATCGAAAAAATGAATAAAAATCTTATTACATTAAACTACGAATTGGAAAAATTAATAAATTCATAGGAGAAACAGTAATGTTATTTTTTTTTAACATATTACCGCTAATATATTTTTCAATGTTTTTGCAAACAAATGCGCCACTATGCTCTGCTCTATTCAGTATGTCGACAGGACGAACGAGTGTGAAGGCGGATCTAAAGAATATTACGCTGAAATCTAGCAGTACAGTTATTTTTATATCACAAAATCAAATAGAATTTTAGAAGTTAAATAGAATTTTAGAGGTAAACTATTACAAAAATGTATATTTCATAAAAGAAAAAGAACAAATGCACCAGTAAAGAGAAGTTTTTGTTGTATCATGAAATAAACAATTTTATAAGAAACTGAAAACGAATAGATTGAAATATAAACAACAAAAAATTTAATTATACTGTCAACATACTGCATGACACTGACAGTTCACAAAATTGTAAAAAAAATAAAATAAAATAAAGGAATTTAAAATAATTTCCAGCTTAACCATTTTACTTTTGAAAATTGTAGAAAACGTCCTGAACAATACCGTTGAGTAACGATAAACAGTATTCAATAAAGAAACTCAATATTATAAGACGAGTATTATTATTTATTGGATTAGTAATTATTATAAAACTATTTTACACGTTTTTTGCATGTAAGGAAACTTTATCAAGCAACAACAATGGCATAGTAACTGAAAGTTTGGATGGTAATGAAATTGGTTTGAGTGGTAATGAAATTGGTTTAAATGGTAATGAAATTATGAAAAAATAAATTATGTAAAAACATAGAAAGCTATCAGACATGATAGGGTGTTATCGGAAAAGCTGAAAGACGATAAAGGTGTTGTAGCAAAACTGCTGAGCAACTCTTTAATATAAACAATACAAAAGAACAAGAGTGCTAATGAAAAATATAGAAACGCCATCATACTTCTTTACAAAGGGAAAGGTTCATGATTATGTTTTTCTAAATCAACATGCCGTAAGTTTCTTCAGGGTGACGAGCTTATAACGTAATTTTCCAACGGTAAAAGTACGCAAACCTATAGAGTACAAAAATTATATTTGACGGACTTGGCAATGAGACTCCAATTAATATTGTGTTTAAAAAGGGAACTACGAATAAAGACTTACAAACCATGTCTATTCCTCGAGAAACATAAAGAAAAAATATTTGGCAAAGACCAAAATCTTTTTGTGCGTACATAAGTTGGAAGAAGTTCATGATGGTGTGAGGTATCATCTACAAAAGGGCCTTTCCACGCGCAGCGTGAATTACTGACAAAAGTAGTTGATGAATTTATACTATGCAATTTCTGTATTTGTCTGTCTTCCTTTCAATAAATAGAATATAAAGCTACCGACATCCGTAAAGTTAAAATAGAAATATGGAACGCCACTATGGCTGTTCAACCAGTTCGTGGTTTGTTGCTTAAATTATTTATTCAAACACTATCAAAATAATACAAATCACTAGCCTAAATGTTTTATTTACACCATTGACCAAATAAATTTTTGCACCATCCAATTTGCACGAGATAACATCACCAAAATGAATAGACATGTTAAGAAAAGGATTATCAAAATAAAACGTAAGAAGACGAAGATCTTAGTTGTAAAAAAATAAGCGTGAGATTGAATTTAAAGTTTAGATAGAACTTGAGAGAATTTAACGAGTGAAACAATCTTTTATCGAAGTTGTTAGCTTACGAATGACGGTAAGCATGTTGAAATTTTTGAATAAGTCTTATATAAGAGAATTAAAATAAATGAGGATTTTCATGTTGTATTAGTATTAAAAATACTTCGTAGCTAACGCGTTTAATTATTCATTATGGTGTTCTTGTATACAGCAGTAAATTTGGATAAGGTAAAAGAAACATGAAACAATAATCAATTGAATTCTTGAAAAATAAAAATAGTGATTTTGGAATGGAAACTGTTGGTCCGATTTGAAACAATAGTGAATAGAGTAGAAAAAGTCATAATGAAGTAGTATAATCGTATGAGTAAAGATAGTACATGACGAAATGATGAAAAAGGGGGTGATGATGGAATTTATAGAACACATATATTAGACAAAGGTCAATAAGGGACGCTTTAAAAAATCTTGCTCTATTTTCTTTTTACACAGAATGGAACGAAAAGTAGAGAGCATTTATATTTTAATTTTTGATTACATAAAAAATATCACATACAATTACTTTTAATATAAAGGAATTTTCTACTGTTCTAGTCAACGTCCTTTTATAAATATGAGGGCGTAATATAACATATTTCTTTTATTTAATAGGTAATTTTAATATTTTGAATAGAAAAGGTAACTTCACACCGATAGCTCCATAATAATATTCTGTATTCGTTCTATCTACAAAAATAGTAATTTATTTGCATAATACCACCTATATGCAGTGAGCTATAGAGTTAGTCAGCCGTCCAATGGGCATGTGCGCTGACCTATTTCAGATAATTAGTATCGTATAGGTCATGGGCTTATTTAGACTTGACGCTTTAGAGGAAACTTTTACGATGAAAATAAAAGAGCTTAAATTTCCTTTTAGTTTATAAGCTGATAAACACATTACTCTCTGCGTCACGCAGTCGGGTAATAATACGGCAAACATCACTTTTTTTAAGCATGCAGGATGGAATTGATCCTCACGTCGAGCGAATTTGTTAGTAAGTTTGTAGTTTAAGTGAAATCAAACCACTCGTATCGTACATTGGAGAAAACTTCAAGCCGTCAGTTTGGTGCGTTATTATTATAGAATTGACAACCATCGTTAGCAGGTCCCAACCCTCACTGGGCTAGCTGAAGGGCCTACAGGTTCAAGACCTAATCTAAAATGAAAAGATTGCGGGAGGGAACACCTCAGGACTTGATTAAAATCTGACTTAACATTTTGTTTGTAGTGATTTGATGAGTACAGAAAAACATTGTTTAAGTCGATAAATATCCGGAAAGAAACTAAAAAAGTCGTCCAGAGCCTCAATATAGCTCATAACTTTAACAAAAACATGTTAAGTTTTATTCATAAATTTCTCTATTTACACATTTTTTCACTACCAACGCAGACTGAGAGGTGTAATAAGTTTAACGTGCTCATCTCTGTGTTTTACTAAGGCATCATATCTCTCAAACAGCTGAACCGATTTTGGTTTAGTGTTATTGCTTGAGAAGTGGTTTGACAGAAAATGTCCTTGGTTATGATTCAAAAAATGTGTTCGGTCGTTTAAAAATTATCAGCTCTTTTTTAGTCGATGGCTAGATGTAATCATGTTTCACATGTCTGATCAAGTCTAAATCCAGTATTCTATATTTTCACTAATATTAGAAGTTTACTGTAACTTTGAATTGATGTTGCAGGATCATCTGAAATTTGCAGAATACCCTACTCTCTCACCAATTTACTGCAGAGGTATTCGTGTTTGAACTTATTGAAATGATATTAATGAATATGTTATAGATGGTTATGAGAATCTGGTGACACAATAGAAAAGACAAATCAATGAAGGACCGTAAGCTAATTTCATGAGATTAGTTAATATGAAATTTCGTTTTCAGATTTTGTACCATTTGTGGTGAGTTGATGCTTGAAGGGTGTACAATTGATTGAAAAATGAATAAGTGAAGTACATTGAGTGAACGAGTAAACACAATGTCATATAGCACTGAATATAATAAAGCACGATGGATTACGGACTACGAACGTGAGGAGGTTAAAAGGAATGATTACGAGTTGGTAAGATATATGGATACTGAATAGAGTATAGTACTAATGGCATAGTATGCTACAGACTACAAAAACTATACAAAAGTAAAGTACAATGATAACTGTTAATGCGAGTTAATTACTGACAGTAACTTCAAATCAGAATTGCAAATTCTAAGTGTTTTTTTTAATTAATAAAGTGCAACATTTAGTACAAAATGAAGATTTTGTAATTATGCTTTTCAGTTTTTAAAATTCCGCTAAAGCCTGTATACATTAGGATTAATAATAGATTTTTTTGGTTTAATTCAAAAATAGCAAAAGTTGTTTATGTAATTTAATTTTATGCCTAAAGATTGACCTTAAATCGGTTTTTCTACTATGCTCACTTGAAACTTATAGATATGAGTTCTCGAGCATAGCGCATCGACTAGTTGTAAAGTTGAAAACGCAAGCGGTAAAAATCAAGTTAAAAATTTGAGAAATTCCTAACGCAAACAAAACCTCTAAAACGTAAAATAAAATAATACTTATTAAACCTTTAAATTTAATGAAAAAAATTTGGTTGCCTGTAAAGTCGGTATACGGGCGAAAGTTTTACGTGACAACGACTTTGAATGGTAAAATCATTTTAATGTGAATATTCATTCGTATAGTAGGAAGAAGGATGAAATAATAGTAACAATTTAAAACATTTATTTATACAAAGAATTATATTTAAAACATTAATTTATACAAAGAATCTCGCACTGAATTTCATATTAACAAAATTTTATTTTTACCTTTACACATACATACGTATTTATATACAAATATACATACAATAACTTGCAATACATTTGCAAGCTATGCACTAATTCTAGTGCTGCGCGCGGCAGACCGATCATAGTTGAGTGGGAGAGAGACGCAAGGCATTCGGCGGGCCTCTCTCGTTCGGTGACTCATCGTTACGTTACCGAGCGTTACACTTTTTCATAAGTGACTCCCAGCCGCAACCTAATTTAAGACGTTGTCACGTCAATAAATAATTGATATTTTGAAAGAGAGGTCGTCGCTTCAGGAAGCCGCTAATTAAAAAATAAAATAACAGAATACAACTAAAAATGATAAAGTAAGTAAGCTACCTAGGCAACACAGGTAAACATTAAAACATGAATATCTGATGGTTGAGTCTTAATTAACTTGCTCAAAAATTCACAGCATAGAAAGGACCGTCAACGACATCGGCGCTCACGTGTCTGCCCGTTCGAGTCGCCGCGATTGGTCACGCCCCGCGCGCCGCATACCGCACACTGCGCAAGTCGCGCTCGAACATAACTAATTACAACTTTACAAACTATTTAGAGCTGTAGACGACGTATCTATCTAACGACATATAGATCTATAATGAAGGTATGCTACACGGAGTAGAAGAGATAGCCGATGTAGACCTTCCTATTTTCATTTCAATGAAATTGATACCTTTGCATATATGTATATTCTTAATAATATTAATATTGCTTATAATTTTGTCTGTGTTCTTGGTAAGTTTTCTCCGATAAATCAGTGAACTACTCAGGAAAAAATCGTTAAAGGGGTGGCTTGATATATTTGACATGAGGTACATTTCATTCCCATAAAATAAAAATTTTTGAAGGATTATTCAGCAATTAATGATATTCGTGACAAAATATGAATATATAAGATGAAATATTAGAAAAAGTAAATTATAGGTAACTACGGAATGTAAGAAGGTATAACATAGACTTTTATGGTTACCTACAGAAAATATTAGTAGACGACGAAAACAAGGATCGTAATCGGAATCGAGAGCAGATGAAGGTTGTTTAATGCCTACGTAGACAACACCGTGGGCACATAACTAGTGTATAAATAAAGTAGAAAAAACCCATTTAAATGCCAGCTCAACGTAAAGGGAGAGGCATAAGCCAACATCTGAGGGAAGTGATTTTTTTCTGACAGCGGATTCGAACCCTTGTAATTCCTCCGTCACAATCGTGTGTATTTACAACAAAACATGTCGGATGTAAAGGAAGCAGGTAACATTGAGAACTTAATAGAGTATTATTACTAAAAAAAATAGAACTGCGAGTGAGGCCGCGTAATCAATGTTTATTTATTTTATAACATGTAGATAGAGGAACAAAAACAAAACGTACTTTAATAAATTAATAGATCAGCTTTGATACTTTCTTTGTGTCCGTACTTATACTACAAAAAAAAAATAAACTTCCTTAGTGAATCAACTTTGCAGAACCAAAATCGCTAAACAATATTTTCTAATTAATAAAACACAAAATTATAACAACAACAACTTAGTAACTATACATGCAAGTTCCCTTATTATTATTATAAGTTCCCTTCTTAAAGGTATAGTATTGAGGATGAAAATTTGTGTAGATCCGGGCATATCCGAAATGAAGGTCATGAAACTTGATACTTCGGATTGTGGCTAGAAGTTAAAATTGATCTTTTTGAGAATTTATCACTTCTAAGAAACTAACTTCAAATTACTTACGAACAGGCAACTCCTATGCACTCAGTTGTACTATAGTTATTCGTGCCTCTTCGTAAAATTGATTCTATCTATAGAATAATATAGTGCTTATTTTAAATCGGTTAATTTAAATGTAATATAAATAACTAGCATTCATACATTTCGTTCAATGTTATAACAGCAATAATATTACTTTAAGAATCAAATTGTACAATCGAAAGTTAATTTTCAATTAATAATATTCTTAATTTTATGTGTATCTACCAATGTGCAATGTTCATAATGGCCAATACACTCTAATTCTTTGTTAATCCATGCTACTACATAAAACTACTAGAATTGGATATTATCATGACCAACGACTGACGAGTGACTAAGATAGGAAGAAGAAATTAGATCGGGCCCTAAACCATTACCGAGAACGAGGGTCGGAATCTATGTTAGTTAGTGCCTTAAAAGGAACAGGATCCGTATCCGAGAACAAGGCCAAAATCGGAACAGAAACCTAATCAAGAATGAGAAGATTGATATTAGAAGCAAAAGCGATCACTGTAAGATTAAGTAAAAAAAAGTAAAATCCAGAACCCGAACAAATTTCATATATTCACGTTAAGTTAATAATATATGACTAGACATAGCCTGTGCGAAGAATTCGCACAAATTATCTATAATAATTATCAGTATACGAAATTACTGTAAAAAATAATTTTATTTCCTTTTTATTTCAAAACTTCTTCATAAACAATATTTTAAATGTATATATAGTTATCTGATACAATTTGGTGTACTTCGACGTCTTTCTGCTTGATTTTCCAGTGTTCGTCGCCTAAGCGTTTTATCGTTTTTGTAATTATTATGTAAATAAATCATTCAATTCAATTTAATGAATCGAAATTCAATGCAGCTATTCGATTCGTTTCTAATCTTTCACACTGTTTATAACGTTGTTCTTTTGGTTTTTTAACATTATGAAGCTCAGGTGACAGATCGAAGAAATGTTTAAACGAAAAATTTACCGACCGTTAATCATTTTGACGTTGTTTCAAAATTAAAGTGGTCAAATGACAGCGTATGTGTAATTTTAATAATTAATTAATTAACAAAAATAAAACCAATAAGTTTTTTAGTTGTTGTTGCCGGTAGAACAAGCAATCATCTATGAAATGATATAAATTTTATGTGAAGTAGTTTGAGAGGTTTTTTTTTCTAAAAAGGGAGGCAAACATCTTAACCTTAGCGTATTAATATATATGACAGTAATAATGATTTTTTTCAGAACAGAAAGTCATGTCTGACATAAAAACTATACAAATTGTACTATTTTTCCAACAAAAAAGAGGTAAAATAAACATGTCGTAACGCTGGAATTGAGTATTAGGCTTAGTTTACCCCGAAGGCCTTAAATGTCGCATTTGCAGCTATGTGAAGATGATCACACTAATAATTAATATCATGTTATTCTTTACTTCAATGATGTACGATTTACTGTAATGCAATTTAATGAAAATACGTAGAGAAAATTGTAAAACCCGAAATAAAAGCAGTCATACCCGACTAGAATTAAAGTAAATTCACGTCCCGTTGTGATTGTTGTGGAAAATTTTCACCAATTTTGTTTTATGTTACAAAAGTGAGAATGAAGTGACGCTATGAAAGTATATAAATATGGCACGTGTCGCGTAACAAATTGGGCATTTCCCTTTTGACTTATTTCTAGGGCCATATTTTTGGCTGAAATTTCAGAAACACAGCAAATTCGATTCCATCCGTTTAAATTATGCATTAAAATAGTGAATAAGCATTCGCCACTCTAAATATCAATTTTATGAGGATAAACAGACCCTTAGCATTCCCATTAAAGAAGCGACACTCCATATATACTCAGCTAAATATTACATCACGTTGTTTTACTACCGGCGGAACGGACTCGTAAAAGCCTTGCCCCGTCAAATGGGGTAAACAACCCATTTTCCAGAACGATACGAAAGTGAATTCTTGGGTTACTTCTATATACATTTTTTGTAGTGAGAACTATAAATTTCATGTATATTTTATTCGTGAGCAGATTTCGCAACGGTTAGGTCACAAACTGAAAGACGGAAAGTTTTCATATAAGTTTTGTGTTGTTACACGAATTCCATTAGGAATGGTCTCGCCTTGAATTAAAATTTTGTAGGCTTTTTTTATGTCAACGAGCTTTTGTCATGCGATACGCTGTGCTTAATCCTCGGAGAAATATACAATTCCTCAAGTGCAAGTTGATAGAAAATTAGGAATAATCAAAACTAGAACTCGATAATTTGCTTAAGTTTTTCAACCATTGATATATTTGTAAAGAGAAGTTTTTATTTTAACACTACACGTCTAAAAAAATCCTTATAAGTCGGATCTCATTATTCAAGATTTATGATATTAATAATCACATTGCGATTTTGTTCTCGGACATTTAAAACACTATTCAAAACCTGAATCCATTTTAACTGTCCTCTAATATTTTCCAAATTAATTATTCTGGAACTACGCATTTTTAACGTTAATTTTATTGAATGTTTTTGGGTCTCAACAAATATTATTCTCATTGATAATAAGCTATACATATAATTTAACAGTAGAATCTGTCTACGCAATGAAAATTTTTACCACAAAAAGATTGGGAGTGATGTTGTGAGTGTAAATACGATACAATAAGATTATTTTTAAAAACTTCGTCTGAGTGTTTGTCCGTTTGAAAGCATTAATTTCCAAAAGTGCTAGACAAATTTTCATGTGTTTATCATTACATTTAGGCATAGGTACGTCTAGTTTGTAATAAAAGTAAGAAAATACTTTAGTGCATTCGATACCAACGCCCTTAGTGATAAAGTCATTGAAATAATTTCTAGGTTTTTCCAGTTTGCCTTTCGATGCGGTGACTGAAAGTGGATAAGTTTGATTGCGGCAATCATAGTTGATTTCAAGCAACAGTAAACAGCACCAACTCGACCTACATCATTGTGTCTGACCTTCGATGTAATAATAAGTCAGGTTAATAACCCGGTATTTGATATCGATCGATACAATTCTAACAACCACCAAGCTAGTATTCAAATTGTTAAGTAAATAAATCCATCGTTGTGCACTTCTTTTGGAGTTTTAGTTAAAAAATATAATAAAAATATGTAAATTGTTTTACTTGGTTAAATCAAATGGTAATAAAACCTTCCAAGTGCAACTCGAATTCGTACACAAAGGGTTGTGTACCACGAGTTCCTTCGAACTCAACTCTTGCGTAGCAGATTTTTATTATTTGCTGTACAATAATCACATAAAGTTTGATGCTTATATGTAGCACAGTTTTTACTATAGAGCAAAGGAAAAACGGTGAAAAACAAATACGTAAGTCGGTTATTCTCCCACCTGCAAATTTCTATTTTTATTTTTTATTAGGATATTTACAATATATATTTTGTGACAATTTCTACTAGTTGAAAAAATATAGCCTTTTCAAAGCACTATAGATGTGCTGACCGTACGGGCGCATTAATATGCTACCGTAAGGAATCTACAAAGGAGTCCGCCGTAATCCACAGGGCAGAGAATGAAACTGAAAAACATGTTAAAAGCTTTTATAAATTTTAACGTTATTTTACTTTATTTTGTATATATCCTGCTTGTACTGCGTAACTATTCAAAGTCCTAATGGATCTTCTTTTCGTGTGTCATTAATTCTATTTAATTACTTTGAAGTATACGGTCGGTATTTAAAATTATTTTAAAAATTATAATATTAGGTGGAGGAAAAGGTTTTTTCATATTTTATAAGTAAAAACTTATGCAGTAAAATCTCTTTGATTGAGCTGTTTGTATCTAGATAGTTTCGATCCAATTAAATAGATGACTTTAAAAAAAAAGTAACAATGGAAAGTAAAAACGGCATCCAGCCATTTTCTGTTTACTGCCGAACAAAATAATTGAATCCTAAATAGAAATTCGATACATTTTAAAGTTTTATTACAAAAATGGGAAAAATGCGGCACAAAATTGAAAAAAACATTGTGACGCTTACAAAATTATCTAGGTAAGAGTATTACAAAACTGGGTCAAGCATTTTCAGTCCGGTAATTTTGATGTCAAAGATGAATCTCAATCTGGTCGACCTATTGCGGATAAATTCGGTGCCATTTCGGAACAAGTAGAGTAAGATCAGAATATTAGATCTTACGACATAGCTGAAGAGCTGGGTATTAATCACAAAGGAATTTCGACCCACATGACAAAGCTGGATATACAAAAAAAGCTCGATACTTGGATCCCACACGAGCGCACTGCAAGAAAGCTAATTAATCGTGTACTCAGTTGCGATTACTTACTGAGAAGTAATGAAACGGAACTGTTTTTGAAAAAAAATATTACTGATGATGAAAAATAGATTGCTTACGATAAGAACATGCAAAGAAGATTATTGTCAAAAAGCAAGCAAACTTCACCCACTATACCGAAATCCGGATTAACTCGCAATTTGTTGATTCTATGTGTATGGTGAGATTGGAAGGACATTATTCATTATGAGCTTTTACCGCCGGGCAAAACCATCAATGTTGATCTCTACTACCAACAGCTGATGAGACTGAAACAAGAAGTAGAGAAAAAGCAACCGGGATTGATCAACAGAAAGAGTATAGTTTTTCACCATGATAACGGCAACTAAAAAAAAAAAAGGATGCAAATTCATTTATCAGTTATCATTAATGTCACAAAAGAAATTAATGTAAAATTACAATTTCGTATATTATATTGAATATAAAATTATGGTCGTATTTGAGTATAGTCAATTCAAATGAATATTTTTTCTAAAAAAGGCCTTTTTCAAACTAAGAATAAACAATAATTGCGGTGAAATTTATCCATATACTTTGTTTGTAATAGCAACATAATATTTTTAGTAGTACCCACTAGTAGTATTAGTTAATTAACAATTTATATTTTGTGAAATACTCAAAACAGTTCTCATGATAAACATAACAAATAGTATTTAATAATAATAACTAATACGAAACGTGAAATTTTTTAAATGATGTGGCAAAACATTAAGCTTTTATTACGTTGTTTTTACAAATATTTTTTTCATAAAAGTGATTATAAATTACATTCGAATAAACTAAAAACATATTTGTTTTAAATTGAGGCATTTTGTAAAAGATGCTCACATAATATTATATGACAGAATACAAAAATCTTTCATGAAATAAATAAGGTTTTATTACAAGTTTAATGTAAAAAGATAGTGAAAACCGTAATAGTGGTGGTCAATATTAATTTCATATTATTTTTTAATGTAATTATAAATCAGTTAAGTCTTTCTAATTTAGAAATTCCTTTCTCAATAGCATTTTATGAAATGTTAGAGTAGTAAATATTAAAATAGCTACAAGTATTTTTTTGTAAAAATAATGTCCGTACGTCATAATACTAAGAAAAAAATTTTTTATTTTGTCAAATAATTTTGATGAAAATTGCTTTACTTTGTCTTATACAAATTTAAATACTATTCTTAGCTAATCGTAGAATTATGCAAAGCTTATGTTGATAACGATCTTTCGTATAAAACAAACACATTTTTTTTATGATAATACCACCAAAATATTTGTGTTAACATTAAGAAACGATTGAATACAATTCTTTCTTAATATTAACAGCAAATAGTTTGTTCTTTAACGTATTATTTCTAATATGGCCGAACCATATTGGAGATGATGCTAACAAAAAAAGCTTACATCGCATCATACATGTGCTGACGATCCGACTTAGGCGATTCCAATAAACTCTGTACGTTCTTGCTTCTCGGCCTTTTGGCTGAGATCAAAGTGTAGTATTTTTTCTAATAAGCTTAATATCGGAAAGTTCCGCAAAGCCAAACTGGCTTTTGTATCTTAACAAAAGTAATTTGGTATATATACTACATGAACACAGTTTTGTTACAAGTACAAAATTAATTTGGTTAAAACTACTAAATTATTTACTAGCATATACCAAATACCTCTAGTGATATCTACTAAAATAATATAGTTAAAAATACAAAGATTCCTAGTAAATATTACTGTACTCGTTAAATAAAAAGAAACCTTCTTTTACAGATTTTACAAATAATTATTGTAAGTTTGATCAAAGTTTCATGTTAAAATAATACAATATGAACTAGTTAAATTCACTATAACATGAAATAAATTTACATTAATAAATTTAGTTACTTTAACAATATTTATTTAATAAAAATAACGTCGTACTTATGTAGGTCCTTTATTAAAATTAGAAAATCGCTTGTTTTGTTATTTTAATCAAAGTTTTTTTTTCGGTGTACTTGTCGCAGCTTTTTGATTAGTGTCCCAAAATTTAATCTACAAATGTAGATTAAATATAATGAAAAATTATCTTACATTTGTATATGAAATAAAAAAAAAATCCCTTACCTTATATTAAATTAATCAAATAATGACAATATATCTGTTTCAACGCCTTACGTATTATGTTTAATTCTTATGGTATAAGCGCTCCTAATTTTTACCATCCGGAAAACCTTTCAGAACTAAATACGCAATGTATACATACAACGTTGTATACAAAAGGGCCCTAAGCGATAGAAAAAACCGCCCCCTAAAACTAAACCCATCCTAAAAACGGACTAAGGTACTTTAGCCGCCAGACGACCGCGAGCGTTCAACTAATTTGTTTCACAATTCGTACCTACTTAATTGCACGCGTTTCAGTACCACACGCATAGCCGTTTCACATAATTTTTAAAAACTGAAATTAAAAATTAGAAGGAATACGATCACGTTTTATTTCTCAATCCGACGGAGGCATACATTGATGGTTTATAATTTATAATCTAATACAGAAATCACAAAGTACGGAAAACCTTAATTATATACATTTTGTTGCCACAGAAATGATTATTTTTCCCGGAATACTTAAAAGTTGACCAAACACGCGAACTGATCAAGATTAAGGAATTAATAAAAGCTCATGAGTACTTTTAAAATCTAATCATCACTTCCGTGACATCCGAAAACACTGGTGTTTTTCTTTGTTTACAAAGAATTGAAATTGAACTTTAATCCAAAGTTTCAGAGCTCAATTTTCAGTAAAAAACAATAAGGTAGGACGAATACTCTATTTGCCTTTATATTGAAATTTCAACTCTATTATGCTTTGGTTTAGGTATGTTTTAGATTTACAAATTCAACGCAAGCGCAGAGGGCTTACCGCAGTGCGCGGCGTCACGCGCGTGTAGCGCCGACATAAACGCAAGCTGCAAATGTAGAATAACTTTTAGGGTTGTCGCATACTATGCAAAACATCGTTAATAAAAAAAAATACTTTTATAAACAAAAGGAAATCTTCAATTGCTGTTGTTATTCAAATAATTGAAATACTTATAGTAAAAAAATATTGTACACATTCAGTTGCTTAGACTATTATCGTTGTACTGATTTCAAAGTGTTTGATAAATAGTAAACTAAAATAAATACGTGTTCATCATCAAAACCTTTAAACTAGTTTAAAAAGGCTTGTCCCAGTTTTAAATAAGCTATAAAAAAGTTTATAACTAAATTGCAATTTTTTTTTAAAATTTGGATGAACTTGAGCTCAGAGGGTTATTAAGATACATTTGTTTTGTACAGCTTCTCCCTTTCATTCTAATGCGATAATTCAAAAAATTTAAAACAAAAAATTATTAACTACTCATTTTTGTTTTAATTTCATAGATTTTCATTGAAATATTTAATTATAATTGTAATGTAAAATTGTTTCATAAACAAGAGAAAATAGAACGAATGCAGCTAAAGAATATTGTTTGTGTCGGGCGCTCGAAAATAACAAATTTTCGAATAGTTCTTGATTAGTCCAAAGGATTTACTGAAGGAGAGAAGTGAGCTTTTGGGCAAGTCACGTCCAGGCCGACCGAACGTCGTGAATAAAGAAGTGCTACTACGTGCAGCTCCGGAATGACACCTTCATTTTGGAAATCGTGAATCATTTATCGCTTTAGAATCTTAAAGAGGTAACTTATATATAGAGATGTACATAGTAAATATCTCACATTGATTATCCGTGAATACATTCAATAAAAATCAAGTAATTTTCCGACGTCTCTGAAGAATGTTTCTAGTGCCGGAATGTAATTTAGATTAGAAGAGAATATACTATTTTTCTGTTTATAAGAAAATAGTGATGGTTAAGATTGTTATCTATTTAAGCCAAAAAGCAATTGGTTGAAAATTTTGCTAGTGAAAAAAAATTCTCGAAAACGAGATTGATGTCTGTAAAAGAATAATTTTAGCCGATAATCGCCTTCATTACTTGAGTAAAAATTATGGTTAAACGTGTAATAAAACTGGAATACATATTTATTACAATTATTTATTTACAGTTACACCTTACACTGTAAGGTGTAATTGTAAATAAATGTAAGGCAGAATTGTAAATTCGAAATATTGTATATAGAAAATATACACCGATCTATCTACAAGTATTTGACTCTGGTGTACCAATAAGACGAAAATTAAAAAAAAATGAATCAAATATACTTTTGATCTTAGGTACAATAATACAATACTATTTTTTATGTGATATAAACTTCTGTAACTTCTGAAATACAAAATAAATAATCTTCAGCTTTGTTATAACAACAAATGAATTGTTTGAAATTAGTTTGAATTAGCCGAAACAAAATCGTATTATGATTGATCTCATGACTCACCTAAACGAGTTTTTATCTGTTTAATACTCGTTTAGACGAGTTGATTTGAGACAAATATCAAATGAACTCTTGAGTTGATTTGAAATTTGTCTACATTGCTACAAGAGTTGCTTTATACACTTCACTGTCATGAACGCCTTACGAAACAATAACAAAAACTGTGAAAACTAATCAATAAATAAGTCTAAATAAATTGAAGAATTCATAGTTAAACATTACTAAATTCTTGTAATAAAGAAAGTAAATACCGAGAAAATAATTATCTATTTTTATTTTCGCACAAATAAAGATTTTATTTATATCGTGCTAGATCTTTAGAAACTGATTCGTTATTTCCTACCAATTACTATAATTACAATACTGTCTATTTTTAACGTAGTGCGCAATAACTATTAGTGAAAGTTTATTTAAATGCTTCTTAAAATCATATGATAAACAGGAGCAACGCGTAGGCACCCTTAACGAGCCGGCCGCCAACTAAATCGCAGCGTATGTATTGTCACTGACCTCCTTTACGCACGATTTGATGTTTATTTCGGTGTACCTGCGATTTTAACGAAGGCTATTTTTAGGTGAACGTTAATACTACCCGGGCAATCGAGCTTCGCTTGACGTCTTTCAAGTTTGCCGTAGGAATGTTTATTAACTTCCCATGGGAAGTATTATATTCCCTACATATACATAACGTAGTGTCATCCGTATTTCATGTCATGTAGTGCCATTTTATAGAGTTTTTTTTGTCTCATTTACACAGAAAAGACGCCTAAATAAATAAACATGAAAAACTATACTATATCCGATTAAAAATTTGTCTCGAAATAGTTAGAAATTTTTTGGAAGTAGAAATAATTATGCTATATAATACAAACACAAAAATTGCTCACTTGAAGTAATAAGATTTATTTAATTTCTTTAATTAATATACAACAATTCGTAAGGTGAAAATTTAAAAATACCATAAATTGCATGTCAATAGTGCGAGTATACCGCATTTACTAAGCGTCGATTTAAAAGTACTTTCAAAGAAAAGGCAGGTATTTCGATACAACTTTGTTGTAACCAACTTTTCTGACGAGTTGCCGTTCGTAGTAAATTTACCATTCACCATCGTTTAGGTAATCCTAACTTATGCGAAAAGCTGACACGACAAAATTACTCATAACTCAAATGTAATCGTTGTTATTGACAGGTCATTTGATTCGATAGCATTAGAGATGCGGTACGTCTGTAGTAACGTGCTAAATGAATATTCAAAAGACCAGTTAAGGTCAAGAGAATGCTCAAAACTGGCAGACGCCTAGTCAGAATATTGACTACGAACGAATCGACCGATCAATTTTAACTTGCCAATAAAAAGTGTTAGTCTGTGCATCGGAGATCACGTTATACTGTTGGTCCGGACTATGTGATTGATGGATAATGATGTCGGTGACGTTGGTGATTGATGGATAGCGGTTAGCAACACCCGAACGGTCCCGGCCAGGATGACGAGCTTAAGGGGTTAATATGCTTGGTGCTTCTCAATCTCAAATAAACAGATAATATTAGGGTATGTCTCAGTAGAGATTAAAATCAGATATAACGACGTCTACAGTTCAATAGACTTCTGCAGATAACCTCCTGTGTATCGCTAGTCGCACTATGATATATCCTGGAGTTATAACACTGTATGTATCTCAACGATAAGTAAACATTGATGTTAAATTAATGGCTCTTTAAATATTAAGACACTGCTACTGTGAATTTTTCAATAATTTCATTGTCCCGTGTAAGTTTTTACTTCAAAGCCACGTAGCACTTACAGTTAAATATTAAAATATTAAATATTTGAAGTTTGTCATCAAAAGACATTCCAACATTGGTTGGTCCCTGGGCCCCCTACCCGAGTTGTCACAAGCATCGCGCTCAGCAATAAACGAAGAAATAAAAGAAAAATATTGACCAATTCTGTCGTTGATTGCGCTATGCATTACAGCTGGTCCACTATTACAAATAATTTATTGCAGTTTATTAAATTATTTCCTCCATCGTGTTGTTATTATATTCACATTTTAACAAATTACGTCAACAGTAGACATAATTAAGGTTCCGATTCTACATCATTCAAGTGGAGTTTAGGAGAGGCAATCCGCCTATGACGAATCGATTTAAAAACAAAAATCGATATTTTGCGGTACAAAATATGCAAAAATGCAATACATACCAACTACATTAATAATATTAATACCATGTAATGATATTATCCTTTGTGATATTTCATATATTTCATATAACTCTTACTGAGTATAAATAATCCAGAAATAGTCCAAGTTTCAATGTAATATGCGGCTGACTGATTGAACCGATTGTTTCGGGTCCTATCCAATCAACGGAGTAGATTGCTTTGATTAGGCTAATGAAGGGCGAGTTGTCGATAAAATACCTAAATCAATAGCAGACATTGATCTTTTGTGGGATGTCTTCATGCAGCCTATGTCTTTAGTACGATTTCGAGACGAAGGAGATGTTTGCTATTTTTTTTTTGTATGTCATACGGAAAGATTAATTCGATAATAAATAATGAACTAACTAAAAGGCATCGCTTTATGTGCCTATGCAGCTGGTAGTATATAATTTCTAATAGTTAAAAAAAATGCATTAATTGTAAGACGGTTTCTTTTATCCTGATGTAGTAAAAAAGTTTTTAGGAATGTGGACTTTTTTAGCATTTAAAATGCTTTGTGAGTGAATGACTTTATTAGGGTAACCGTTTTTAATTAAAGTGCGATAAGGTTCAGAGGTCCCCATTTACTAAGATGGAGGAATGAAAATAATATCAAAATATGCGTTATTTAAATAGATACAGTAATCGAAAAAATCGAAAAATGTTACTAAATCAAAAAATAATACTAAATTATCTTATCGTTTAAACTGATAACTATAAAAATCGGTAGATATTTAATGGCAGTTTTGGAGTTCTTTAGCATAAAAGCATTTTATTAAAAAAAAAAATTTTGGTCAAGAGCTTAGGATATGCATAATTTTAATTTTAAAATTAATCAAGAGTCGTCATTTTTGGGAAATTGGCAACATTCATAATATTATGCACGTTACGTAATCGGTAGCGATATTTCGTTATCTCCTGGTTCAGGTGGTATGACATATGGTAGTTGCCATATTTACTACCAAATACTATTGTAACAAATAACGTTTTGAACATCGGAAATGTGTTTTTGATCATCTCGGTAGTGGCCCCAGTTTCAGCGAAAATACGAACTCGTTCTATTGTCCTGACCTTCTTCTAAACGAGTGACTGACGTATAAAAAGTTTCGTATGAGTAAGGACGACATGACCCTGAAAAAAATTTGAACAAATGATTGATTATTTGCTGGGAAAATTGCAAAAAGTCTCTAAGCTTACTTAGATATTTCGTTCTTCAAGTTTCTAATTTTTATATTAAATATTGATTCTGTATCTGGAGCGCTTTTTTTTCAGTTTTTAAAAAGAATGAAAATTTTTGGAATCATGATTTTTTTATCGGCCGCTTCATTATTACTTACGTCGAATATGAACGGGATATTGATTTATAATGGCTAAAAACATTAATTTTTTCATATAAATAGATTTTTTTTGGAATTATTAAAGAAGAATAAAATAAGAATTTTGTTTATTGTATATCTAGGATAAGTAGTAAACAGCTACTCATTTAATTTATCCTTAAAGATTTTAGCGTAATTTATACTAAAAATTATAAATAATGTTTATTTTATGAAAGAAATATATAAAACTCGAAATTGAATATTCGGACGCACACAATTGTTAGGTATATGAAACTATAGTACATACTTTGTACGTTTGTAGGTTGTTGATGATATCAACTTGAGGGGTTCAAATTATAATTTTATTATTTAATATTCGCGATTCTTGCAAATAAATATGGTTTTTGTTATTCAACATTTTTCATTAAAATAATTATACCTAGATAACATATTTAGAGCTTCCAGTGTAATATTACAATAAATTTCAAATTGAAAGCTTTATTAGTTTTTTTTTATACATTTATATAAAAGTCATAATAAAAAATCAAATTCCACAATGTTAATTGACATAATTGCTTAATTTCTTTATAGTTTTAAAAGCTAAATAAACCTTTTGATTTTTATGTCAATGCAAAGAGAATTGAGCAAATTTTAAAAATCTAATAATATTAATATGCAATGTATTTTTGACCAAGAAAACATATACTTGCTTTATTTAGGTGCATAATCTCCAGCGGATTGTTATGCAAAAATTAAAAAATAATTAGTTTTATGCTGAACAATAATAACTTTTAATTAGTAATTTATCCAGTGCATTTTATGGAAGATATTAGAGTTATCAAAAGCTTTTTATTTAAGCGAGTGTAACGTGAAGAGCCACAACGAGTTTGATGTTACCTAACTCATTAATTTAGAAGCAAAACCCTGTACCTAGTCTGCCAAGAACGCAAATTGTTATTTTACAAACGAGCCACGGTCATAAATCAGTTTTTTTCAAGTTAATTCGGTTGTAGATTTATATAAAAGTCAATAGAAGCATTATCTCGTATTTGTATCATTACAGAAGTTGGACAAATCCGATTCGAACTTATGTAAGTTATGTAGCTCATATGTCTTTAAAATAATCTTCCATGATGACCATAGACATAAAAATAATATGTTTTAATTTTTCATTATTTTTTTTATAGTACACAAAAAAGTAATGCGTAACAATATTTAAATACTTGATAGCATCCTTAATATTGTTAAATCCTTAAAAATAATATTGTTTTTGTAAAATCTGTCACGTAAACTAGAATTTTCGATAGAATTTTTTTTAAGGAATAAAACAGTTATTTTAATTTTATTTCCTACAGAATATTCACCGTTTCGTACATCTCTGTCCAATCCGTCAAATTTGATATCGTAAGAAATTGAAAGGCCTTTTAATTAAGAAAGACGGTTAAGAACATAGTACAGGCGAATGCTAGGACTTTGGATTTTTAATATTAAAAAGAAGCAATAACAAAAATCGACGAGCTATTCATATGTATGGATAGGGTATATATTAAGATTCTTTAGACGAGGCAGTAGTAGTAGTAGGCGCGGCCTAGGGCGAAGGCGATGACGTCACCGCCCGCTTTCAGTAATTTCGCAACTTTGACAGATAATCATTTCTGACTCAGTCACCCTCGAGTCGTCATCGAATGCTCATTGGAAAGGTCGTGACGAGTTCCTTCGATATAATAACGATTTATTTCGAGTTAGGGATATTAGAATATTGATTTAAGCATTTCTTGTCAAAAAATCCAGTAGCAAATGTCTTAGCGAAGACAAAAGAAATTGTACTGTAAAATATTTGGAACATGAACATGAAGGAAGGATACATTGAAACTAACTGACCATTAAAAAATATGTTTTCAAACAGAGCAAAAGAATTTCGAACCCCGTTCTGAAGTCTTGAACTCGAAGCGAATTAGTATGCAAGCCATTGGCAGCTACGGCGTCGCATTAGCATTATTGGAGGGCGAGATGATGAGGTTAGCTGAGGCGATGGACACTCAGCTAAGATATTAAAGACAATGTGAAGATTAAATGATTTTCGATTGTTTTTCAAGTAAAAATCTAGCCTCGACTGTGCCTCGTGTGTATTGTTAAAAAATGTCAGCGATTTCCTGAAGTAACATTAAAAAAAATATTCAAAATAATAAGTAAATTTATGGTTACACCTTATGAAATCTCCCTATTTCTAAATTAGAAAAAATACTTTAACAAACAGATACAATAATTTTATAAAAAAATATAAACATACAAGCGGTTTTTTTTTATTTGAAGAGCTCAAAACATAACTACAAGGTTAATAATTACCCAGCTTGTTTTCTTAATTTTTGTTTCAATTTTTATAGAACGAGATAACTTTCACAAAGCCGGAGCTATGCGACTCAAACACGTGTCATAGAAGTAGACAAGCGCTTTATCAGTGTCAGAATAATTCAACAGTAAAAAAAGTTACGAGCGTATTGTTCTATGTGCGTACAACAAAAGCGAGGTTCTATATTCATCTACCATACAGTGAATTTTATATCATTATATAACAAATAACATCAAAATTAACGAAGTACAATTGTTGTTATGAACAGCATTTGAATTTAACTGTATAATATCTATGACAACATATTTTCTGTCTAAATAGCTATATAGCAAGAACAAAAAGAGTTATGTCATATCGATTGCCGTTTGAATGTATTCCACGTCGCATACAATATTATAGTAAGACGGGTGGCGTGTCGCCTCGTTCGACGCAGGCGGGTGACACTACATTCGCGTTTTTTCATAACCTTTTGACCGTTTCAAAGCTTGAACTGACATGAAAACGCATATTTAAAATACAATATATATATCCGTAGGTATTTAAAATAGTAATAAAAAATCCATCAACTTACAAATTCTATAATAACATTGACAACTACTATTATTAATGTCTCTTTGCTTTTACGCATTTTTTTGGCATGACGGATAAAATCATAAATTTGTTGGAAACTGGAGACATATAACATTACGACGTTATAAGAACTCGATGAGAGAGCTCGCCGATGACATAAAATGAGTGTTAATAGCGAAATCAATCAATGTGCTATCGACGCGCGCACCGCCGGATATTGCGTTATCTACGTCCGGAAGCGGAGCGCCGCCAACTTCCCGCTCGGATTACTGCTAAAGTTAGCGCGCTAAGTTAGCAGCTTACGACAGAAAAGTTTCCATAGTCATCATAACAGCATTAGCGGTTTAACTGGAAATGATGTCGATTATTGATGGACATGCGCAAATTTAAATGCCTTTTTCAACTAAGCTTCAAGCTAAGTCTATTTTTACTAACTTACGATGAGTCTGTTACTTAAATCATTTCTTAAAAGTCTTTTTGAACAACTTAGTAGAAAAGGAGGTGGTTCTCAATTCGTTGGACTATATTTCGTGTATGTTCTTTACTACGTAGAACGGTTTCAATGATTTTACATTGAAAAGAAATTATCCTAGTGGTGAACAAGTTAGGTTTTGTTTCAATTATAAAAACCATAAGAAAATCGCTGATTTCTTTATTTGCCAAAAATGTGCGTGAGTTTGTCATACGCATGCTTGTGCAAATTGAAGAGGCAAATAATTCTATAATTTTATGTTGGAAAGGAGATATACCAAGAGTAGTTCACCTGTGAATTTGGTTAAGATTCAATTATGGGATCATGACAAAATAATGGACTTTGACTATCCTTATGAACGTATATACGATATTCCGGCAAATCTCTTAGGGTGTCGCAATATCTTACTTACCGTGATGTAGCAATGATGAAGTAAATCTGGTCGTGGAATTAGGTGATAAGCACCGGAACTCCTCAACTGCATATAGTAAGTGAGTATTTTATATTAAAATTTCTATAACAAGGTCCCATATTTACTTCCATGACTTGAAACATACCGTTGTTCAGGAAATTGAAAAATGAAACATATTCATAAGTGTGTCATCGATATATGCTTTTTACAATTTTTTTGTGATTTATCAAAAAATCTTGCAACTGACTCGCAGCTGGCTATTCATATTACATCAGATTTACAAAGACATATAGTAAAATGGCTTAGATTTCGCTAGTTACTCACTTTCTGTCACTTTCCGATGCGTTAGAGAAAAAATCCGAAAAGTAACAGGTCATTGAAATTCTGATTTTTCACTTTTCCCGTCTTTAAAATTTCTTTAAGCCTTCCATTAAAATAACTGGATGTCAAAGTCAAATTGTCAAAGCATTATAAAAATTTAAATATATCAACTTTTCAAAAAAGAAAGTGTCTTCAAATACCTAAAGCCAAAATAATCAGTTAATTTTGAAGTTGGATCCGGCAAAGCAAGGTAAATAATATAGTATCCTTTAGGGTACTCATCCTTTAACAAAAATGGGTAGGAGATGACTAAACTCAATATTTAAATCTATAAATATGAACACAAAACATGAAGTATAAAATCGCAAGTTTGTTAAAAACCGGTAAAAGCTGTAGCACAACCCTATCTGGCATATCTTTGGCTGACAAGACTCAAAAACAACTAATTATTTTATTATTACGTTTTAAATAACGGTACTTTTTACGAAAAATTATTTATCTTTATCACATGAACATGGAATAAATAAATAAAAGGAGAATATTTAAATAGAAAAAATAATAATATTAACAAAATATATATGTGTATAAATGTACCTGTAGGCAGATTCTTATTTCAGACGTTCGATTGTAACACAAAAAATACTAAAATCATTTTAATAAATAAGTCTTTAACAAAACTGTTTTATTGTTAGTGTAAATTTTCAAACGTCAAAACAATATGCTTGCCATAAAGAACGGTGTTTGTTGATGGAGGAATAGGATATCTAATTGAGAGGAGAAAGGGCTTATGGAAGAGAATGGGTTGCTGGAGAGAGGATGTGGCGATGGAGAAGGGATAGGCCACCGGAACTCTTACTCACTAGAAGAGATTCAACAGAGGAAACAGCTACTTCATGTCTGTATTCTGTGAAAGTGTACTATCTCACTGGTCGAGCCGATCCCTTTTCTTACTGTAGCCAAATTCACCACATCACGAATCTGCTACTCCTAAGAACAGCTCACCCAAAAATCAATAGGGCTACATCTACCAGGGTAAGAAGTGATAAAAACAATAATGAAATTCATTATTTTACTGAAAATCAAATAAAACACACAAAGCACATACACGTTTTTTTTGGTTGCGCCCGATACAGCAGGTTACGAGTCCATTGTGGTTTAAAAATTACTACCTATCTACTTAAAGATAGATAATTCACGATATTCTCCTTCACTTCTAGCAAGTAATAGGTACAGTAAATGAATTTTATTGAGTTTTATTGATAATTTTATTGATATGTGATGAATTGAAGGGCTATTTAAAACTATGTATAATTCAATGAATATATTTAATATGATAGTTTATTTAAATTTGCTCAATTATATAAAAATATACCAATTAAAAATGAATAAAAAACTAAATTCTTTAAAACTATAATAAGATTTTTTTAATAGCAATAAAATTCCAATTTCTTTTTGTGCGAATTTTAGTCATGTGTAATTGCATTTTCAATAACAAATAACGAACTAAGTGTTAAAGTAGCATATAAATGCTAAAGCATGGAGTGAATTACTATTAAAAGAATAATAACAGAAAAGGGCACAACTTGAAAAATTAAAAAAAAATTGTGTTATTCATAAATTACGTTAAATAAAATGAAAACAAGAATAAATTATCTATAAATTTGTTTAATTGACAATAATTAATCTAAACACAAAACTGCAGAATGGTACCAAACGGTACGGCAGTGGGGACGCTCACGCCGCCGGCGGGGCGACGCCGTCACGCCCTTGTGCCTGTGAATGTGCTTCGTTTTATACATTTAACTTTATGCCACAATAAAAAATAAATACAATGAAATGAAATGTTTGAAGTCCCTTTAGATGTTATAAGGGAAATCATTTTCCAAAACGATGGATGTCCTGCCCACCATTGCATAACGGTTCGCCAGTTTTTAGTATGACATTTTAGAAATCATAGGATAGGCAGAAACGGACCTATGTTCTGGCCAGCACGATCCCCGGACGTGGCACCACTCGATTATCGTGTTTGAGGACGAGCTAGAGCTGGTACACAAGGTGAAAATACAAAAACGTAACGTAATAAGAAAGTAGATAAAGCTTTCATGAAAATATAAGAAGAAATGATATTTCGCACTACAACCACAGAAATAAGAAAACGCGTCACAAATTATGCATCACAAACGTTGAAAGTAATTTTGAAAATGTATTATAGACAAATAAATATATTTTTTGTGAAACGTTTTTTGTTTTATATTGAGTCATATAATTTTTCTATAAAATTACAAGTCAAGTTATTACTAATGTCTTTTTGAAATAAAAATGACACTTACTTTGATTGGTATTAATTAAAAGAGTGTAATATGGAGACGTTTTAAGGCAAATCGAAAGAATGTACATGTTATGGAAAATTAAAAAAATAAGTTTATGTTTTAAATTGTTATAATTCAAACATTATTGTACAAACTTAGTCAGCATAAAAATTTAAACTATCATGACTAATTAATGAGGCGTACATACAGTATTCGCATTCCCAAAGTATTTAATTATTCATTATTTATATTTAAAAAAGTGCCAAATGACCTCCTCTATCACATATTCATAAGTTTCTATATGTCCCCCACTAACTCTCTATATGAATGTTTACTAAATTAATATAAAAAACAATGTATAATGAAATATTTTTTGTTTTTCTAAGGTTGATATAACTTATCTGAAGTACTTGAAACAATCAGCAAATCTTAGTAAATTTAACATTGAATTTTTTGATAGTCTAAATACCCAGTAATCAATCATTTATTATAGTTTCGTATGTATATCTGTCTTGCTTCTAGACATACAAGATTATATGAAAAAAATATTAAGTTGATTATAGTCGTAAGTGTCAATTTTCTAAATTACAATAAACGCACACCCAGGAATTATCAACACTTTTGTTTGGTCAGTCTGTCTGTTTCTTTTCAGTCGAAGTATCATCAAATACAGTACCGAAAACAGATCTCTCTGTCAGGAGTGTGTCTTCTAGTCGCCAATGTTTTGTGGGTTAATTAACGATCGCAATAGATACTGTAAATTTTAAAGATTCGACCTTAAACGCGCTCCCATATAAACCACATGGCCGGCGAAGAAGAAGAAAGGGATTTGGTGAAGAGTGGCATTTAATAGCATAAGCTTTTATTGACTTCATTTTATAAGGTTCTAGGATGTAAAATATAAAATATAATAGCGAACATTTCACGCAGAATAAAATTTATAATTATTAAAAATTACGTAACAAATTTAAAGGTCATTCTTATTAATTTATTCCTGTTTGAAGTATTTTTACAATATTTTTATGGGCGAAACACACTATAAAATTAGCTTCTACTCAGTGTAGATAGATGTTTAAAAAAAGCTATAGCAGCTTATGCAAAAGACAAAGGGCTCAATAAGGAATAAAATGAATCCACTCGGTTCACAGACTTGTATAGTTGTGATTCAAATAAGAGTATAAAATTGAATAGGTATTATATTTATCACAAATCAAACACATTTAAGCATTGACATTGTCTGAAAATTACCACGCGTCGAGTTCACGACACTTCTCCCACATACAATCATATCACAATATTAATTTTTTAATAAATTTATAAAATTTTTCATAATTTGTAAATTTTATTCAAATGTTTACTTCGTCCATTTTCATGCATCCAAATCCGAAAATGTAATTTATTTATAGAATGCAACATAGTTCTATAAAACTTTTGGATAAAAAGTTCACATTCTCAATATAACTTACTCATAAACTACAAATTCGTTATATTAAATTACAGCAATGTTACATAACTGTAATTGATTACAATTGCTTATTAAAGCAAAATAGCTGGATATAACATCATGTAGCTTCATTTATAAATACTGTCTTTGGCCTACGTACGTTTGTAAGACCTACAAGAGAAATATATGACAGATGATTTCTCAATTTAATAAAAGAGACTAAGGAATCAAAATCAAAATCAATACTAGAAAGTTATAAAAACATAAAATAAATAGGAATTTATACTCCTAATAATTTCAAATATTCAGTAAATGTTAATGGCTGAAAGTTTTACTAAGTGATTTCTGATCTATTTCAAGAATCGGCTGTGATCAATAAGTTGACCGAGTTCCATAAGCTGTACTAACAAAAGAGATCTTATATCTTAGGGTTAATAAATTTTGTCGTATGAAATTTACATTGCCCCAAAGCTTCTACAAACCTTTTACTTGGAGAAGCTTGTATCAGCTTTCAAGCTGGTTCTTCGCCAATTGCTAATAACCGCTATCACAAGCGCTCTGACAACGTCCAGAATATATATGGCATGACGTACTCTATAAGTTGGATCTCACGACTGGATGAATCAGATATGAGCTTGAAACTCACTTATCACTTCACAGCCGGCGGCGATTCGAACCCGGCACCTCTTAACACGAGGGCGACGCCCTTCACCACTCCGCCACCGCCGTTCGCACGTAAACACACCCATGAATATTTCTAGACGTACACAGAAGATAACTTCCCCGCTACGCATAGTTCTGACCCGAGAACTGCCTCGACTAGACCGCGCAGTTTGGACAGTGTTCGTGAATAATAAATCACCGGTGCGTCGGCTCGCCGCGTCCGTGGGCGTCAGTCAAAATACCCCGTCACCGCCACCTCGTAGGGTGGACTGCCTGACATCGAACGATGTTTTGCGCAACTATAGGATCATGTGTGGACATTAAGATTTAGATCGTTCGTGTACGTTCCAAATGTACAGAAAACATTATCGATTTCACGTTTCCGAAGATGACAGAAAGCCTTTAGATGGCTTGTCCGATCGCGTTTTGTACGGTATCGTATTTCGTACCGATATTTTTTGAGCAACGGAAACGACATTGAGCGAACTATGACACTTTTGTAAACCGTTACAATTATAAATTAGTGTCGTGAAATTTCCGAGACTTATGAAAGTCGTGTTTATGTTAGGACCATTAATCAAAATCGATGCAACTGAACGAAATTGTAGATGGTGGAAGATCGACAAAACTGTGTTAGTGGTAGAGCCATGCTGTAGCCAACTCTGTCTCTGATGAGACACCACACTCTCACAGAGCACAAATTTGAAGTGACAACTTCGTCTGTTGCGTTTCGTACAGTGAATGACAGACCGATGGCCAGCTCCCCCTCCATCGACCAGCTACTGCTTCCATCAGATTTCCTTATTCTACCGAAGAACCTAGCAACGAACTGCAAGTATCCATGGACGGTGGACTCCCTGGTTGTTTAGCTCTCTAATATGCTATAAATATTTTTTAAAGAATGTAGCACGTAGCAGATAATGAAGACACGTCACTCTTATTGAATCTAATATCTATACGATATTAGATTCAATAAGGACGGGACAAAGCCTTTTAATCCAAATAATAATGTTATAGCACAACAAAAACAAAATAGAAACCAGATATGGTCCAGCAATTAACAACGCTCGTTCGAGATACACCGCATGCGGGTCCAAAACTCGACCATCTGTACTAAAATATAAGACTTGTGCCAGTTCTACACGTTGTTGACAGTCTTTTGGTAAACGCAAAAAAGTTATGTAAATAGATAACTAAGTGGCATTTTTATTAAAGAGCTGATCAATGTTAACATCCTTGGAAACTTGCCAACTTTGGTCTAGAAATTTGTAGATGTATATCGTACCAGGTTTTCACCACACTATTACATGACTTCCTTCAGTCTTCATCATAAGTTTGAAAGGCTTGTCTGAAACATTCCACGCTGACACATCGCGAGTTGGGGACTGCAAACCACCCCTGGCACTTATGAAGTAACAGCATCCGGAACCGAAAGCTTGATATCTGTGATCTCTGAGGTTCTGAGTACATGGTATGATTTGACTTTAATTAAAATCTCATTACTCTATTGACCCATAATCGGGATGCAAACTTGGTTTCTTCTGCTTCAAAATCATCTAAGCTAACACCATCACCCACTACTCACTATTTATTCTATAATTCGTCACTTACCGTATTTAGTCTCGGGCATATGTGAGTGTCCGAAATGACTCAAAAAATTTGTCGAACCACACTACATGTACGCGCTTTCTACACAATAAAAAAATAGTTAAGCCAGAATCTAAAAATGTAACAAAGCCTAGTCCCACACAAATAATGAGATGGTGTCAGTTTTTTTGCATATGGTGTAACGACTGAGAGATAGTACACCTCTCGCGACACTTGCTGCGAGCAACGCTTTTTTTAATAGAAATTTCATGAGGCAAACGAGCTTGCAAGCCATCATAAAGTAGATCCATCGCCATCCATTGGCACTCGCAACTCCAGAGATACCATCAATACATTGCCAGCCCCTTGAATAGGAGCAGAATATCTTATGAACGGGAGATTGATTAAGAGAAAGTAAGGTCATGGGTTGCAACTGTTTTCGTACATGGATTTATAATATATATATATATATATATATATATATACCTGTCTATGGAAAATAGCTATCTTAAAAAACAAATTCACCGACTTAAGCGATTTAAGTAAGTGAGGCGAACTCATTGCCGCAACCTTATTTACATTCTGAGAGCGAATTAAGCTTTTGTCTACCCACTTGATATTTAATACGACCGCAGTCTCTAGACGCGTATAATTTATATTTTCTTGTACACCGTTTTATATTAGAAAAGTCTGCTTTTCGTAAATGAAGATGTTTAAAAATTTAATAAATCTACAAATCATGTAATATACGATTGATGTGGAATAGGTTCTATACCTATAGGAATATTGCACAAAAAGTGCTAAAGAAGTATAAAATTAGACGATATAGTTATCCAAAAGAGTAACAAATTTTATGATCTGTATTAGAAACAAACAGAACCAGCCGATGAAGGAAGAAATTTTACCATTTCAAAAGTTAAATATTATCTCCGAACTTTGATTGTATTAATTAAATGTAAACCTTGTTACTTATAAAACCTTTTAATATACATTAGATCATAATTGAACCTTGACTCTTTTTTATTATTTTTTATAGAATTAAATAAAAGCTAGCCAAAAGTCTTACCAGACAAGAATTTTTAGTTGCCGTTAGCAGATAAAACCTCGACTATCAGAATTAAGTCAACAGTGATCGCTTATTCAATGAGAATGTCCTTAAGCCGGGTGCCTTACTAAGGGCACCATCCGTCTTCTAGTAACAAAATTAACATTACCCCTGACAATGGTAACACCAGCTGAAGTCACTATGTCTATCCGCAGAACTATGGATTCAATCGAAAGTATGTGTACTAAAAATGCGTGAAAAGTCAAATGGTCATATTTAAAACGAACGCGACGATATAAGGAGACATTCAAATATACAAATAAAAAATCTATGGAGCTGAAACGACAATTGGAGATATATTTATTTACGGATTCTAAACAAATTAGAATAGTGATTTATTCTTGAAAGTGAATTTAATGTTTGTATTTAGTATGAAACAACTTATATTACTTATAGCGCAGTCTAACTTGTAATAATTAACAGTATATGTCCCAGGTGGTAATATTTCAAATAATTATTGAAAATTATAGAGTAGATTGAAACAGTTTAATAAATAAGTTTGTAAAATGTTTTTTCTTCTGCGAAATATCTGTATGGTAATTATTTTAAAATATTTTTTAAAACTCATGGTTTGGGTATACATAATATATAAAGTAACATTTATATGTTCAAAAAAAGGAAAAGAGACAATTTTCATATGATACTATGATTTAAATATCACTGATCTCACAAAATAAATCTTAATACTGTTTTGAAAACGTTTAACGTGTATAACTTTTTCATAAATGTCTGTAAGAATTACAGATCATGTTTAATGATGTTTAATTTTTTTTTTAATCCTCCTCCTTATGTATTATCTCATTGCTGCCCTCCTAGACTGCAACAACTTGATTTTCAGCTTTTGCCGAAAAATCCCTATCTGAGAGTAAGTAGTAACAAGCGCAATGCCGATAATGATTTCATTGTTGTGGCCTAGTATATCTCAAGAAGGATTAATCTTCTGACATTCCATATTTATGATGAAGAACATAAATCAGATCAAAAATCCTTATACAATTCGAGCTATTTGGCAGACATTTGACACAGGTCTACTAATCGATCTATGAAGTTTTATAGTACTTATATGAACGTTTTTGGACTATTTCTTCTAAATTGATAAGCGTTATCGCAGCAGCTCACTAAGTATACAATGCGTACTGATTATGATGTCAATAATTATTTTGACGCTAGCTCTGAATTGTGGACAATAGAACGAGGTAAAATAATTAAAAATATATATTAATAATTAAAAAAAAAGATCCAAGCTTTTTTTTTAATTAGCTTTAGAATTACAGCAAGTAGTTTCCTATTGAAAGTGGCTGTCTAATTCACAGTTCTTGAATTATTATTAAAAAAAAATTTGGTTGCCTGTAAAGTCGGTATACGGGCGAAAGTTTTACGTGACAACGACTTTGAATGGTAAAATCATTTTAATGTGAATATTCATTGGTATAGTAGGAAGAAGGATGAAATAATAGTAACAATTTAAAACATTTATTTATACAAAGAATTATATTTAAAACATTAATTTATACAAAGAATCTCGCACTGAATTTCATATTAACAAAATTTTATTTTTACCTTTACACATACATACGTATTTATATACAAATATACATACAATAACTTGCAATACATTTGCAAGCTATGCACTAATTCTCTAGCGCTGCGCGCGGCAGACCGATCATAGTTGAGTGGGAGAGAGACGCAAGGCATTCGGCGGGCCTCTCTCGTTCGGTGACTCATCGTTACGTTACCGAGCGTTACACTTTTTCATAAGTGACTCCCAGCCGCAACCTAATTTAAGACGTTGTCACGTCAAAAATATATGAAAAACTGTCGACAATGCAGGTCATTCGTAAAACTTCCCGCTGTGGTTATTTAACGAGGTGTTTTTTGAGCTCTTTAAGTTCAGCAGTGTAACTGGGCGGTATAAAAATATAAATTTAAGTAAAAATTAGCAGTAAATTATAGTAATATGGGCACAAATATACGTTTGAATGGAAGATGTTTATTACATTTTAGTCCATATTATCGTTATGGGCCGGTGGTTACGATTATCTAAAAGGGTTTTAAGCAGATTCTGTTCAAAGTAATTTTATTTGCATTTATTGAATGCAGCTAAATATATTTGCAATGCAATTAAACGTACTTACTCTATTTCTTTTCAGAATTTTAAAAATTATGGTTAAAATGTTAGGTGGGACAGAAAGTTTCACGACTTTGGAAGTTAATAAATCACAAGATATTTTGTGGTACAATAGCTTGCAGCTATACTGAAATCTCAATGCGTTTTAAAACAACTATCCTACACCACGCCACACATTGTAGTACGTGAAAAAAATATTTTTCATGCCTCCTTTTAACGCATGGAAAGCTATCCCTAATATTTTTTCACCTGACATATAATTATAGAGCAGGTCACACACGAAACCTATCTATCTAATTTCGTGACGATATCGATGTAAAAACGATATAATTATAATGCCGTGAATGGACATATCGACAGACGAACAGGACGTAACTATAAAGGCTCCTTTTTACCTTTGGCTACCAAACCCTAAAAATAGATCCTAGTATTTATATTTTATACAAGCCGCATCAAAAATCAAATAAATGGCACATTGCTACATTGCTTGTATTAGTAACTAGTACAAGTAATGTTACATAATGCGACTTGAATGCAACGAAATACTTTGAAAATACCTTTAAAAACAGCTCAAGGGAATATAATTACGGCTACCGTATTCTTGTACTATACGCATATTATTTGAGTTACTTGGATAATTTCGACTTTCTTTTTCTCGTAGATAAATGACTCAAAAACAAAATAAGGGCGACCAAACGCCTTGCCCTTTGCGTCCCATTACTTGTACTTTTTTCTCGACATTTACTTAACAAATGTGTGTTTATTAGTCAGACGAGTCAGAGTTGCTCAGACATTTTTTTTTTCTACTAATTTCTGTTTTCATATCTAACTAGTTGCAACACAACAACGGACATGATCTCGTTACATTGTGATTTTATGCGATCACATATGATAAAGTGATCGATAGGTGTCGAATTTGCTAGCACATAATTTCGAATGCTTACTGGATGAAACTTTACCTAAATTTCAACGAGGAAATTTCTTTGTAATTACGTGAAAAAAAATATGAAACGGTATCATTATTACCGTTACTAAAGTCTGCCGTAGCATGGCCAGAGTAACCAAATACATTTTTTATGTATCACATTTAACTAAATTACTTTCAGGCATAGTCTTTTAAACATAAAATAGGCAAAGTGGAATAGCTAGGATGGGGCAAAGGAAAAACCGGAATGTAATATCCAGCGAGAATTTTATGATACACACCTACGAGAACGTGTTCATAGACCTAAACTATATATTCATGTGCTTAAGGAGATTGTGCAGCCATTTGATTAAATGTTACCCCGAAACTAATCAGATTACCCTTTCATATGAGAGCATAAATTCGAGTGTCCAGCATCCTAGACAAAAACAAAAAGGTTAACTATCGTTGACCTTATCTAACATCTAGAAAATTCGGTCATTTTCCACATGATATTTCGAATAAGCAGACAACTATGAAGTGATTTTTGGATGGTCGTAGAAATCGATGGAAGTTTCAAATTTTATAATTAAAATTTGTGGACTTGTATACTCAGTCAGAGGAACTTATAAAGTACTTTTATCTAAAATAATGTATAAGGTACCATGTGCTCATTTATTTACCAATAACATTTTAATTCAAAGCAATAGTTTGTAGAAGCGATAACCTTTTATCTACGTTATATACTACGCAGTACGAACAAAATAATGAATTTCGAGGAATACGATGTCACAGCAAACACGGCGCTGATACGTGACTGTGACGCGGGTGACGCCCTCCCTCAACACTAATATTTGGCAATGTGATATCAACAAGACATTTACATCCAATTTCTGATATCTTTAAGACCCCGATAATTGGTTACACCAGCTGCAAGTGACTGGAAAATTAATGAGATTATTTTACTCGGTGAATAGGAGTAAAATTAGTATCTAATAAAATTAGTATAGTAGGAAAAAAATATTTTTCCGTTATATTTTTTAATCAAAAAGGGACCTATTTAACAACACGGTTTCTAAATGCTGTACACCGTTTCTTTACAGCTTCATGTTCCCCAATTTCGTATTAGAATTTTGGTGAAATCTGTCTTAAGGATCGTTCGATATCCAAGATGAGGTATGCAGTGTTTTTCTAATCCTGGACAAAAAAATCCGCTAGTATCCAACTGCTTTAGATTTCGCGAAGGTACCCGACTAAATAGTTTACGAGTTAATAAGAGCCCCAAGTACACGTATTAGCCGCTTACGGGCACTGCGCCTGATCGTGTGGATGGAGCCATAATCGTAACTAAACTAATTGCGCATGTCTCGCAGGCCAAATTTGCTCTACATTTTGGAACGGTTTTTAAGTTAATAGCTTTTACATCACAGTCAAACCGTTCACAAAAGTAGTATACTTTAAACCCTATACATTCTTTGCGTTAACGCTGTCGTTGGTCTGTCGATTCTGTTTTTTGTTATATTTTTTATATATTTCATGTCATATTCTATAATACGCTCTTTCGGTGTTGCTAGTACATATGTGCACGTTTTAATTGTTGCTTATAAAGCGTCGTTAGCTGCACCCGCCTTGGGGTTAGCTATTGACGTGGCGATAGTGTAGCGACCTCCCCCCCCCAATAAATAGAAGTATTTAGTTTTTTTTTAATTCGTTTATACTACGGAGCAATGTATGCTCTTCTGTTGTTTGTGAAATCTATGAATGTAAATTTAAGTGGCAGCGGAGTTGTTCTTTTTTCTCTTTTAAGCTTTAACTTCTTTTCTAGGTTCGATCGGTATATTAGATAGTAAACAAAGTAGAAACTTTATCTAAGAATGAATAGCTCAGAGGTACATACTTTTGGTAGCGAAAGTCCATGAATATTAACTTGAGAATAGGGGCAAATAAATATCTATATAATAGATAAGTATATCTACTTAACAGTTTACTTGAAGGATAATCGGTTTCTGGGTTGTTGGGGTAACTTTTTGGACTTTACAATTTTTCTGTAAAAGGTTTAAACTAAAAAGTTATTAAATAGCTATGTCTATTTTTTCATAAAATTTAAATAAAGTAAACGTGTGGCACTCGGGTACTGCCGCGGTAAAGCTATTGCATAGTATTTTTTATCAACTTATGCAATTATAATTATTTATTTATTCATGCAGTATTTTTTTTCTTTGATATTAATTCAAGTTTTTCATCACTTTCTTCATTAATAAATGCACTTTGTTTATTCATATTTAAAACACTTCATATATAAATTTTACGCGTATAGCTATTCAGCAGCAACTGCTATTCACTGTTGTACGTAGGTACACCTATATATACGTATATACGTACATGTATACTTACGGAGCACATGCGGTGAGTGTGGCATTATAAAGATATGATAGATACCTATACACCTATATACTTTCTCACAAACAACTGCTTACGTATTCGTCCGATTTCGGAGCAGCTTGTCTCGATCCGTGCGAGTTTCGTACAGTCATACCACATACATACACGTTAAGTGAACGCTTGGCCGAGCTACGTGGTAGTCGGAGTGGGGGGTGTTAGGTTTTATTTTCGTTACGGAATTTCTTGATTCGGTCGCCGCGCTCCAAGCTCGCGATAAAAGTTATGCAATAGCTTAAGAAATAATTTAAGACATTAAAAATTAACTCACGAAAACAAAATTCGCAGGGAACTTGTAAAAATGATTTATTTTAAAATTCTTAAAACAAATTAAAATATATAATTTAAACTTATATTGCTACAATTGAAACAAGTAATTGTTTCAATTGTATTTTGTTGCAAATTAAAAAGGATCTCAATATGTATATTTTGTAGCTTTAATAATGTATATGGTAATAGTATGCAACGCCACCTATTGATTATTGCTCAGGTACTTTCTAATAAACTAATTTCTTATAGACTCTGAAAGATGTAGTCGAGTGTACAAAATATTATCATTTAAGAAAAGGTCGATAACTCTAACCAAAAAAAAAACTCATACACGATTTAGTTGAAATTTCTATAAAACCAAAATAATTTTCAAATTAACAATATTAATATAATAACCATACAGAAACAAAAAGGACTAAATTGTATTTCATCAGCTCGGAGTTAAACATTTGCTTACAGATTTTTATTAAAAATTTTTTTGCTCATCTCGATGGAAGGCTCGCTTTCCGTCCACGCTAAAATATTCCCGCCCACTCAACAATAATCTACGAGCGACAGTGATAGCGGGAACTAAAGGGAACTTTCCATCTTGGTGTGAAAAAAAATTAGTACTCACCACGGGAAGAAAGACATACTTTCTTCCCGTGGTGAGTACTATACCCAGTGGTATAGTACATGTCGTTGCATGACATTTTGATCGCCACACCACTGAAGTGTACTGTTTCACCATCTTTTTCTTTCAGACTGAGGTAGTTGAACGTTTACCAGATGAATACCAAAACAAGGTTTTATAATTTTTTTAAACATTTTCTTCCATAAAACATTATTATAATAATTAAATCCCTCTTAATGCCACAGTAGCACTATTCATATCGTTGTCTAAAACATTGGATTGCTTTAAGTAAAGGAAAAAAAATTGATTAATATAGATAATCACTTCATATTTTGCAAAAACTGATGAAAAGACTGATAAAAAAAATAAAACGTAAAAGGCTTTTTAGAGACAGCGACATTGTAAATATTCTCTGGTTTGAACATTATGACATCATCATATTTTTTTCTGTATTTATATTTAGCAAACGATAATACGTTAATTCACCATTTATATATATTATAATTTATTTATAATATAATAAAACAATTGTTATTATTTTTGAAATCTCTGCTTTCAGCAATAAATTAATTATACTGATAAATGAGACAGTGTTTCCGAGATGAACTTTATGGAAAATTTAGTGCCCCATAAAAATCATCCCTTAGTTATAGCCGGTTGCTCCAATAACTCACGTTTACGAAATCGTAAACAGTAATAGTACGAAATCAAGTTAATCTATAAATATTTTCCTTATATTTTTTGAATATAAAGGCTATAGAATAACAGTGAAACCGTATATAGAAAAACTATAGAATTACAATGAAATTTGATGAATTGCAAATTGTACATTTTTTTTACGACTGCCTTACTGTGATTTTATAAAAGGTTTTTAGTGCAAGCCGGCATCACATTTTTTTATTTATAAAAGTCTCCATAAATACAAGGTAGTATTAAAAACGAGAAGGTTCTTTTGTAAAATTTTTAGCAGTTGTTACCTAATGACTAAGATTTTCTAGAAATATACTACTTTTCACGTCTTTCAAAGCGTATGTCACTTATACACTCCAAACACTACACGAGAGGATGATCTTTTTGTGGGTTATAAGCGATACGTTATTGGAAAGGTTTAAAAAATATCTACACAAGTACTTGCACACTATTACCAAAAAACAAAAATCGATATAACGTCAGTATTTTTTGAGTTTTCGTCAAATATAGTCAAATTAACGCAATAATTTCATCAGCATTTATGTTGATACATTATAAGTTTAATTCACTGAACATTTATTATATTATTTTAGTAATCTACTTTTTATTGTCACATTCAATCGTTTTCTTATTTAAGAAAGAGTGTAATGAAATTATTTTTCAGAAAATTGTATCCAAAAATAACAATAATTTATTTATTTATTCTTAGCTTTAGAATTTAGCGTAAATTAATCATTTTTAAGCCACAACAATTTTTTTAAGCAATTACAAATGATCTTCCGATTAGTTCAACACGTAGGTAGCAAATGATTGAAAAAAGTCTAAATCATTATATGTAAATTATAAATATATTTGCATATTATATACGTTGTTTAAAAATTATTCGAAAAATACACCTTAATTGCAACGACGCTATAGGAAGAAAGAGACAGGACGATAAAGTCAGTTAGTGAATTTTGAAAGTGAACACATTCCTTTTTTGCTTTCAGTAAGTGTAAGCTTCTGTCGCAAGTTAGACACGACTGCAGCGGCATGCACGACATGTATATAAACTAATATTTATATATAAATGTACATTATGGTTTATATATATATATGTATACAGAGTAGTGGAGTGGAAAGGATGCGTCCTGTATCTGGGCGTCCATATTGACCGCTCACTGTGATGGTACCTCAAGTGGACCATGTCATCCAAATGAGTCGTGCTGCGCGCGCAAAACTACGCCCCTTTCTTAGGTCTATAAGGACAAAAATAGCAATACACAAGTGCCATTTACGCTCCCGCCTGACCTACGCTGCACCAGCTTGATACGCCCTATGCTCGGAGCTGCAGCGCCAACGTCTTCAAGCCCAACAGAACATAGTACTTCGTACGATTGCGGGGACCGATTGGTTCGTTAAAAACGACATAATCGCCAGGGATCTGAAGGTAGAATCTTTGGGTGACTTTATCAGGATGCTGGCGCTACGCACATTCAACTGCGCATATGCATGCCTCTACACCTCACTACAGAACTTGATACCGCAATACGTGCAAAAGCCTGCAGGTCAGCAGCTCCCATGAGACGTGTTGCCTGACCCTCCCAGCGAGGATAAGGTGTGAGTTGATGAACGCCCAAGACAGACGATAGTCGCCATCTCATGACCCGAGAGGACAGTGCCTCTCACGAGACGACACCCAGGTCCGAGCCATAGGCTCATGCCCGCACCTGCATCCTTAACAGGTTGCAGAAGGCCCCGAGACGAGACGCTAATGCAAAAAAAATGCAAAGTTCATGGCCACGCACCCTCGTGCTCATATGTGCAGACGGATGCGCCGCCTATAAATTGCAGCCATTTTGGTGTATCCATCGCAGCTACAGCAGCCACATGTGAAGCTCGCGCTGTATACATATATAAATTGAAAAACCACGCTGTCCATCATTTCTACTCACACCACAATAAAACCGTTCTCTGAGACGACTGAGGAACTAATCCGTAGTGCAGGTTTTACGCGGCGGTGGATAAATCGCCGTAGTAGTAATGAATAAAAAAATATGTGATTTTGTTTGAATATTAGTCCCATTTACAATTTCAACAAAATTACTAAAATTCGCAAATTACAAAAAAATATTTCGTTTGGTTTTATTATAGTAAATCAGGTGTTAGTCGACGACGATTCTCTGTGCTTTCAATAACATAAACATAAAATTATTCAGGAAATCAAAAGATGTCACGTGTCAATTCTGTATAACGATATCAGTAGTAAGTAAAAATATATATTAAAACTGCCCAAGCCGAACTAGTTTTCAAACATTGCAACTATCCCCATTCACTGACCGTCCTTTTTATATTTAACATTAGAATGTTCTTACCTCGACATGAAGTGAAAAGCGCATATTTAACTTAATTATTTTGTTTCATAATTTGCTTATGTGAAGTGAATCATAATATGATCAATTCTTGCCTTCGACAATGAATTATTCTTCATGTCCGCATAAAAAAATAGTTTATCTCAACTTAGTTTTTAAAGTGTTTTAATTTAAAATATTTTTTACAAACAATTTTATATGAAATTGTCGATATTTTTGAGGTGGAGACGTTTATGTTTTCGTTCTTAATAAAGGTAATTTCGTCGATAGGGGCTTAGATGCACCAACGTCATCTGTTTGTGCATAAGTAAGCGACATACTTCGTTCAATTATGTACCAATAGCTAGAATTGTTTAGATCTATGTTGCTTTTTTTTTATCTCACAATGTTCGATATTGTGTAATATTCTTGTAGCCATAATTTTTTTTCTTTGTATAAGTTGTTTTGTACGAGATGTTTTTTATCATATATCTTTTCACAAATATTCATATACTCCTTCTATTTTGAAGAAAAACAAGCTACCCTGCAAACAGGTACGAACGTCACCTCTTTAAAATGTATTGTTAATTGTAGCTATCTATAACGATTGTCTTTCGTGCAAACGCTTGGACTATTTTCTATTTCTGCAAACGCTAACGCTTTGGCTTGGGCGGTTGTAGCTCAGTCGATAAGAGCATCGGCTTTGGAAGAGACCGTGCCGGGTTCGATCCCGAGCACCGTCGTAATCCTTACAGCGTGGTTTAAATATCGACCTATTTCGTTATATTTCATACTTGTATCGTCGACCCGTGCTTAATAAACTTACTTTCAAATATTAATTGGTATAGTTCTTCAAATTACCCGAGTGTTCTCTAATATACAGACGTATCCACGTAAGAGTTACGGGTGTATTAAGGACACAGCCGACCAGGGATTTATTTTACTCTAATTTGTAGTTTATATACCTACGGCTTCTATTACTTTCTATAATATTTTATATTTTTCATGAAACATTTGGAAAATCAAGTTTTTCTGATCTGCTAGTAAATGAAGTTCGTAGTCGTCGTAGTATCAAATACTTAGGTCTGCGGTCCCTTGAAGCAGTAAAATAATGAAGCCAAGTCAACTTCATCAAAAAATACCCTCATTTTGTCTTTAATTTCGATTCTCGCAACTAAATACGAACTTATAAGATATTTGCCGTTAATGTACAATCATGAAATTTGACAAGAAACAAAGTCTGATAATAAAGGTAGATGAAAAAAAAATGAAAATCTTAATTCGTAGTGATATCACTAAATAAATAAAGAAAATCATTTTCAATTTGACATTTGTATGTGGAGTGTGGCAGAACACTTGTTAATATCCCGCTATGAATATTCATGTTTAAAAAAAATTTGGATGTCGAAAAAAGAATAACAACGAAAGTTAAGGGATTTTTGGACCGATATCTTACCAGTGTCTGTATCGAAAAGAGGCAAAAATTATCTAAACTTATGTCGGAGGAAATATCCACATCCGTAATTAAGTTTGTACGGAAATTCGCGGTGCGAGTTCTGTGCCTATCCGATATATACTATACAAAAATCAAACGTCTGTCCTATCATGTACAAAAATTATCTCCACAAAGGTTGGAAGATTTCAACTACATAGATCACAGATAGAAGTACAGACCGAACGTCATTTCGATACTTATTAATGGATAGCATGTGTAACAAGAAAAATAATTAGCAGATTTCTTTTCTTGGTAAATCACATTTCATAAAATCAGAAATCTATCTATCTATCATCTGTCTATCGTGTGATAAAAGTTTAGACATATGATGAGTACATTGATTGTTGGCCTTGAAGTATTCCATAAAAATGTCCACTACGGGACAGTTAGCTTATAGAGATAGACCAAAATCGAGAAGGAATTGTATTTTTGTAATAGTTACAATGAACATAGGCCATATGAAATCAAGATCTAACAAATATGGAAACGAGAAGGGCAAAATAATTAACATTGCGATGGGAACTAGGTGAAACAGATACTGAATAATCGTAATTAAGTCATATAGCTACTTACATAATTCTTTTGTATGTAGCTACATAATGTATTTTGTATGTGTAAAACAGCTATTAGAAACGAAATCAGACACAATTTAAGTTTATCCGTGTGTAAGGAACAATAATAAGTACACTAGACTAAAATAATTTACATTCCTGTTTCAATAAAACAACTACAAAATCACAAATGAAAGTCATTAAATTACATCCAGTCCGAAAATACGACAAACGCCGTGGTGTCCTACAGAATTAAGTTTAATATACGAAAATAAAGGAGTTAAAAACCTTATTTTACTATTTTTTGAAACGGGACTGTCCACGGATAGTCTCTGTATGCAACGAATATGCATTTAGTACTCGACGCGCGTTTCCGGAGCTTTTTGTTCTAGAAAATATGTCGCTCCACTTTCAGAATTTTCATGAGCGCGTCATTAAAGAGCAAAATCAGTATAGAATGGTTTTTAATTTCCTAAATAAATGCACACACGTTGAGAGCAAAAGTGTTGAAGATTTTAAGTATATATATGTGCTGATTGCAAAGAAAAGTAATTTATTCAACAAATAACAAATGGGAAAATAAAGAGGTGCGATCATATTATAGTTTCTTGTAATATGTCGGTTTTGAAAAATATAGTAACCGTTAATCTTGTGCAAATTTGTATAAATTATCTTATATTTCTGTAGGTTATGAAATCTTTGAACACAATATAAATTATGTTGTTGAGCCTTGTGAAACGGATTTTTTTTCTGTCGACTGCAATACGTACTTTTTGAAAAATTGCTTTCTTCAAATTTCGCAATAAAAGATTTCTTTTATCTAATATCATAAATAAAGAAAACTAATAATATGTTTGAGGCAATTAATATTTTGTGTTCTCTAAGACTTCAGTTGACATCCCTAGGGGAGTTTTATTTATTTATTTGAGTTTACGCCTTTTATGCAAAGTAAGGCCGCCTGCCCTTCCCCTCGTAAAGTTCTTCTATTTGTCTTTTGGAGTTTCCTTATATTCGTTTTTTTCGCGTTGAAAGGAAAACCATTATATGCCTTAATCATTTCGTTAGAAAAAAGTCACATATTTAACATTTTAACGAGAGACAGAGGGCACTATGAAAATTGAATGAAATTTTAATTATTTTTCTAAACCATATGTGCCGAAAACTTATTTAATTTTTTGGGGGCTATTTTATTAACTTACCCAAAAGAAATCGAAAACAAATTAACACATTTTGAAAAAAAAATCTAAAATTGCACCTATATAATTACAGTTAAACATAAAGGAAAAAAAAAGGAAGAAAGGGTATAGATTTTCAGTTAATTTATTTCCTCTTTATGGAATCTATTTTTTTATTGCCTATTTAATTTTACATCTCTATTATAAAATTTATCAGTATTTATTTATTGATATAAAATTATTTAAAAATATTAGATATTTTTAATTTCGAAAGTAGCTGTGGCTTAGTGATCAAAAGCGGCGCTTTCGAGGTACAAGGTACCGGATTGGATCCTCATCACGCTCGAATTGATTAATAAATTTTTCACTTAATTTAATCTGCCCTTGGGTAATTATACACCTGAGCCAGGGTATGAACCTCAGCATTTTAGTGATTGAGAGCCTGATGCATCAACGACGACTTCGGAAACAGAACTAACCTTCACATAACGAAGAAGGAGACCCCTATCTCTACAAAACTAATAGATGACGAAGAGCCGAGTGAACAGAAAATATAGTGATACCTGACACGTACAAAGCTCTGACACGTAATAGATTACATAAAAATTGCGCATATTCGTTTTTACGTTTTGTATTGATTACATAACAGAAAAAAAAAACTAGTTTGTATATTAATTGTCCATAAATGTTACTATGTTATTATTTAATATGAATGTACATTTATTATTTTAGTATGGGCAATAAAAATAATAATTAGGTTAAATACTAAATAATTGTTGGGAATTCCATTTCTTTGCTTAAAACAAATTGCATTAGATAAAATGAATAATATTCGTCACTGCATTACTTACTTTTAACCGACAAAAAACATATCATAGAAGAAATCATCTCAACAAAAAATCTCCAGTCAGTCAGGCCGACGTTCCTCCGCTCGGCCCCGGCGCATCTCTTCCAATATTCAAAAGCCGGTACGTGCGTTCGGGTAAAGAACGAGCTTTTCGCCGCAAAGGAAAACTTGAAAGCTCACCGTAACATCGCGCCGGGCACAAAGGATCCTCGCGCGTAGTCAACCGGCCCACCGGCAGGCCAAAGTACCCCTTAAACCTTCCTGCAACATGGATCAAAATTGTGTGCGTTGTCTATCACTTCACGCTGCCAGTTCTGGGCACTTTCGTTGTTTTTAATTTACTTTACGGTCATATTTTGTCGATTTTTGAGTTTTTTTTTTACTGTAACTCCGATGCGGCAACGCGGCTGCGTCTTTGATGACGACTGAGGCAATGCTGTTGGTTAGGGATGTAAGTAATGTTCAGTTCCAGTGAATAGTATTAGGTATTGTAATTGTAATATTAATCGAGAGTTTCTTGATTTTTATAGATATGTTGTTTAGCTGTAATAAAATGAATTCATAATATAAATTAAAGTAATGCTAATACATTTTTTTTTAGTTAGAAGCATCCTTATTTTTCTTATATCACACTACTCAAACAATTGAAATTAAACGCGAATATTAAATTGAAAATAACGTGGAAATTATTTTCAAATAAATTAAAGAAAGATAAAAGCATTACTTTCAAAAGTTTGTAATCATTTGCATTTCCACTGTTTGTAGTCTTACGTATTTACTGACTTTAACAAATTTCCCGCTATGTAGTTCAAAATCAAACACTTTTAAAGAATTAATCAAAGAATGCGAACTTGAAAGTGATGACAGCGTTTGTTAGGAAAATCACACGTATTCTCAATTATCTATTATTGAATAAATAAATAAACTCTTATTAAGTAACAGGTACAAAATACTCGAAAGGCACATCACTAGCGGCCGAACGACTATTGCGCATGCGTCATTCCATCCCAACATATTTGAAAACGCAACGATAAGCAAGCCACCTTTAACGGGTGCGGGTTACCTGTTAAATAATAGATTTCGATCAAAGTATTTCGTGTGGCCCAATAAACGGTCGCCTGACTTATCGCAGACTCTCATATGGGCCATGCGTTATACGACTAATTACTTTCGCTTCACGCCATTTATATTTTATACTATATATTGCGCCGGTTTCGATTGCAATTCATCGCGTTAATTTGTTTTTCTCAATTTCGAAAATGAAAATATTTCTCTTCGATATAGTAACGTTACTTAGAACACACTAAAAAAGTAATTACATAATAAAATACATATTTTTAAAAGATAACTTCACATAATTTTTATAGTAAATTAAATCCACAGGAAACACGGTAGTGAAATGTTTAATGTAAATACCAGTAGAAAATAAATTTATCTATAGGTATTATTTAAACGGTCAATACCACGTTTGTTATTTTCTGTTTAACGATTGTCTTCTACTCTTAGCGTCTTACATGAATCGTAAAAATAAATACTAAATGAAATATTTAACGCAAAAGAAATTTGTTTTAATGTTACAAATTGAAATAAGAAAAAAAAAATCTTTAGAAGTGATTCTAAGGTAGGGGTTAAAATGAAAACTAATAATTGGGCTTGATCACTCTAAAATTCAAATCGGCTCAAGTTCATTCTCAAGAAACGCACTTAATGCTCATTACAAATATTGTACGTGAGGCAATGTTACATGTTATTGATAAAAACAGTTAAATTATATTTTGGCATCAAAATCAAGGGACTAAATAATGCAACCTTACCATTGATGCGTCATTTAACAATAAAAATACGATAAATATATATTCTTTTATGATTAAAAAGGTTTAAAAAAGGACATTTTAAGATGTATATATCAATATTTAACCTTTAGTCCTTATATCACTACCGTCCTCGCAGCAAACTGTTACTTTTAACGTCTTAAAATTCGAAACGGTTGTGTAAAACGGTAATTTTTTTAATAAAAGCACTCATTCCCGAAAAGATTTCAATTATTTATATTAATTGTAATAAAATATGGAATTAAGAGTTGATGCCAATTTTATTCCATGTCGTATAACGTGAGTGATGAAATTTCATTTTTGAATTCGTGGTACAAAGTAAATGCATTTTTGAAGTTCCGATAGACGTACTAATTGGAACATTTAGTATAATAACGCACTCTCCCCTGGTCTATTTCCGAAAATATGCAAAAATACTGACCCCCCACCAAACATTAGTTTGCAGACACATAAATTCGAAACAAAAATCTTGAGATATATTCACACTTAAAACGTTCTACAAGTCATTTATTGTTTGCAATTTTTTTATCATCTTTTAAATCAAATAAAATTTGTCCACGTTCATAGATCACGCAACAATTAAATGATAAAAACTTTATAAATCTTTGTTCTAATTTTCATTTGTTTTATCTTTTAAATGAAGTTATTATTGGAATCTATATGCAATATTTGAAATAGAGATGTTTCGTTTTGATGTTATATAAAAATATTGTATAATTTACAATGGTGTAAATACAACACCACAATATTTTCTTAAAATATACAAAGCTTTATACATGCCACACAGAAACACGATAATATTTTTTATACGCATAACGATGTGATTAGTATTTATATGGTGAACTCAAGGTTAAGTCGTTAGTTTTAATGTGAGTTGTTTATTTTTATACGGAACTTACAATTTTCATTAAACCATTCTAACAAGTTAATGGTGAAATTGTTGAACGAGTAACCGATAAGAATTTTCCGATAAAGTTCTCAATCAGACATGTTTATTGACTGAAAATTGTTCAAACTCCATTACAGCATCGATTTGAAATTCAGGTCTAATTTTTTATTCTTTATACTTTTATATTCATAATGCAGTATATTAAATATTAAGTCCACATATTGGACTTAATGTTAAATATAATGCATTACTCACTCCTCCTATCCTATTACGAACTCCTCAAAATGGCTGTTTATTAGTTTTCCACATCAACATTAAAATTAATATCATACGAGAGATGCTACAAGCTTATGATAAGTTACATGACGTCGTTTTAAACTTAATAAATCTGGGACCTTACTTAACAAATTGTCTGATGCATAAAAAAATTATGAACATCTTTTTCACGCAACTTAAGGCATTTGCAGATACAACATTCACCTATCTAAAGGTCATCAGTCGTTATCAATGGTTCAATTGGATGCATCAACGATATTATTTGACAAAACCTCAATCACAGTCAATTGTATGAGGCGGATATTTGACCGTTTCACGTCATAGAGATGGCATAGAAAAGATTCAGAATAGACTTTTTTTCATAGTATATTAGAGGGGCAAACGAGTAAGCGAGCCATCAGAGAGCAGACGGTCACCGCCGCCCATGGACACTCGTAAGTCCCGATGAGTCGCCTGTGCGTTGCCCACCTCTCACGTAGAAATGAGATGTGTGACAGATAAGGGCTTGATGGAGAGGAAATGGAATGATGGACGGAGAGTGGGCCACTGGAACTCTTACTATCTGAACGAAAGAAAAAAGCAGATGCTGCTATTTCACGTCATTATTCTGTGAGAGTGTGGTGTTTCACCAAGAAAGCCTACCCATTTCCGTGCTGTAATCAAGTAGCCTACAATTTGGATCTGTCACAATAAAAGAAATATTCTTCAATCAAAGATGTAGAAGATACGAATGAAAAACGCTGCTAATAATTTTCCCTCGGGATGAATAAAATAAATGATGCAAATGTGTATTTGTAATGAAAGCTCTCTGGAATAGATCAAGCAGACATTACTTTGAGCCGTATTCGCTCGTTTGATTGTTTTTTTTTATAGCGGTTTCGAGGAGCAAACTAGCATACAAGCCGTTACAGAGTAGGTGGTCACAGTTGTTCATGAACATTCGCAACTCCAGAGGAATCGCCAGTTTTTGCCTTTCGGGTAGGAATAATATATCTAACGGAGGGGGAAGTAAGCTGTTGGAGGGGGGAAAGATATGATTGAGGAGGGTGGTGTAATGAAGGGGAGGTATGATGGAGGGGGAATGGGTCATCGGAACTCTCACTCACTGGACGAAACACTACAGCTGTGTGTTCAGCAACTGTTACTAAATCTCTGCAGGATGTGAGATTTAGTAATCCCAACGGTGAGGCGACCCGTTTTCTTGCAGCAACCGTGTTGTCCGTAGTATAGGCCGCGCCGCCCCTGTGTGCGAAGTGTGCGGCGCACACAGGCGCCGTGACAATAGGGGCGCCGCTATCCTAATTATTTTTTGTTACCCTTACACAACAACATATTTCTTTGTAGTGGAGCATTAAATGAAGTTTTAAATGCTACTTTGATCCAGTATCTAACAGAAAATCCGATTAAACAAATTAAACAGTATAATTTTCCGCGTGATCTTCGGGGCGAAAATTTTCCGAGTATTGTTACGAAAATCATTTACGAAACGGTGAAAAGTATCACAAAGAGTGGCTGCTTATTCAGTGTCCAAAATGCTGTTTATTGCTTCTGTTGCAAGCTATTTAAATCGAAACATAAATATAAATTCTGCGTGGGAGTTAGTGATTCGCAACATCTAGCTTTGTATTGCAGCGGTCATGAGAAAAGTTCTGCTCATTTCAATAATTATAAAAATGGACAGATTTGTGTCACTCTTAAAAATATAAACACTATTGATAGTATACAACAAAAACTTTTAGAGGTTGAAAAGCAGCGCTGGTACGATGTAATCAAAAGAATAATATATGTGGTCCAATATCTAAGTACACGAAATATGGCCTTTCGTGGTCAAAGCAAAACATTATACGATCGTAACAATGGTAATTTTTTAAAATTCATTGAAATGTTAGGAAAATTCGATCTTTCAATGACTGAACGCATACGACGCGTAACGAATGATTCGGGTTTCAAAAATATGCCGACTTATCTTAGAGATAAGATCCAAAATGAAATCATTTACATACTCGGTAACCAAATTCAACAATTTATTTTAAATTTATGTAAAATTAATAAATATTTTTCACAAATACTGGATTGTACTTCTGACGTTCCACACGTAGAGCAAATTAGTATTTTAATAAGATTTGTCAATTTTAACACAGAAGCTATAAAATTAGAAATAAGAGAGCATTTCCTAGCCTTCTGTCCAATTATCTATACAACTGGCGCTGGCTTAATGTCATTTATAATAGAATAACTAGACAAAATTAATTTGGACATGAACAACTTAAGGGGACAGGGCTATGATAATGGATCAAATATGCGCGGTAAGAATAATGGTCTGCAAAAGATTGCTGGATCTAAGTCCCGCGCTTTCTGTGTACCGTGCGCTAGCCACAGTTTAAATTTGATAATAAACGACGCTGCCAATCTCAACCATCATACAACTGGATTTTATAGTATTGTGCAATAATTATATAAATATTTTTCGTCCTCTACCAAAAGATGGGACTTATTAAAAAAATATGTCATAAATGTAACCATAAAACCATTGTCCGAAACAAGATGGTCAAGCAGAATAGATGCAATCAAACCACTGTTTACAAATTTACCAGAAATTTATGGTGCATTACAAGAAATATCAAATGGTGTATCATATGATCAGAAGGCAAAATATGACGCTAAATGTCTAGCAGAAAAATATGCTCCTTGTCATTCACTTGTTCACTAAATATATGGCATATAATATTGACAAAAATAAATTTTGTGAGCAAAATTCTGCAGTCCATCGATGTGAATATACAAATTGCTTTAGTTGCTTTAACGGAATTATAAAAGTTTTGATAAAAATTAGACCCGACGCAATTTTTCAAGAAATTGTAAATGATGCCATGAAAATTGCCGAAAATTCAGATGTCGAGGCTGAATTTGAAACTTCCAGATCCAGACCCTAAGACGTCGTAAGACTCCAAAGAGTTTTGATTATGAACACGAAGACCACACTATAAATGATGCGAAAATCGCTTTTATAATTAATGTATTTTTTATATATTGGATTAAGCTTTATCCTCCGTAGACGAAAGATTAAATTTATTGAATAATCAAAATGACGTGTTTAATTTTTTTTTAAACTAAGTGATGACCAAGAACAGTCAATTAAAAATTAGCTGTCACTTTTATCAGGAAAAACTTACAGCAAATGATTGACATTAACACCGATGATTTGTGTGAAGAAATTATGTCATGTCAGTCTTTTTCCAAAAAATTAAATAATGATGTGGCGAAAATTCTCGAATTTATATATTTAAACAATTTGACAGCTGTATGCCCTAACATCACAATAGCATTACGAATTTCGCTAACTATGCCAGTTACCGTAGCAAGCGCGGAAAGGTCCTTTTCTAAATTAAAACTAATAAAAAATTACCTGCGTTCAACAATGAGTCAAGAAAGATTAACAAATTTAGCAACAATATCCATAGAGGAAGCCATATTAGACCATACAGACATACACGAAACTGTTAAAGATTTCGCAAACAAAAAAGCTAGAAGAGTGGAAATAATATAATTTAAATATGTTTATTACACATTTTAGACTATTGTTTAAATAAAGTATGTAAAAAATTAATTCACGTTTTATTTTTCGCAGTAATTGGCAAGCGGAAACGAACTGGTTTTACCTATTCAGGAAAATATTATCTAATTATAGAAACTAGAGAACATTTATTTTGGTCAAAGTTAACAAATAAGTAATAAAAATTAGTTGAAATATTAAGATTCGTGGAAAAATAGGCGCTTCATAGGTTTCGCACACAGGCGCTGTGGGGGGTCGGCGCGGCCCTGATTCTCCATAATTAATTATTGATCGAATAACAATTTAAGAACTAAGGCACTTATTGACACCAAATTGTGCATAAGTGAAGTGTTTATAGAGTTAGAAAGAATAGTTTTAATTAACTATAATTATTTTAATATGCCATTTTAAGTAAAAATTCAAGTATTATTTATATTTTAATCTATCTTACAAAATTTGAAAGTTCTATGAACTGTCTTCGTATTTTATTATTTTTTATATGAAAATTGAGAGAATTGCTAGAACTCTTGCTTTTTTTGTTAATACATCTTCAAACAGCGAAACTTTATTAAGCAAATATATGTCCAACCAAACAGTAAATGTTAGCGCCACACATAAGTTACACTTAAAATTTTTAGAATTGACTACTTAGAAACTGTAATATAATAAAACTTATATAAATTTAACAATGGATCTCTTTGTCGACTTATTTTTTGTATTATATACATCTGTTATTTGTTTTTTACGAATTGGGGCCAAAAAGAAAATTGTATGTCTAACGTTAACATGAATTTAAGGCGAGAAAATTTTCGTGCAATGATTTTCAACGACTTTCGTTTCCACTTAAGCCAACAAGAAAGTTATAACAGACTTCTGTTAGCAGTTCATAATGAAGCTCCATTCCTCGCCACTGTTTATAATTTAACTAAATTGAACTTCGTCGCATTAACCTGACTGACGTCGGACTTAGGACATCACGCTAATCCGTGTGAGGTACCTCCTTATATGGCGATGAGTTACATCAGTGCTGTGCGGATCGTGATAGAGACTGACAAATGAGTTATCTAGTGCCCAGCAGATTTGGACAAGCTTAGGCATCGGTATGAGTCAAGTGCACAAAATCCTTCATGAGTGGTCAATAAGCTTTGTACTGATAACTCATAACTTGACCGGCGCTCAAAAACTTCGTCGTATAAATTGGTGCCGCGACATGATGCAAATATTTGACGGTGGTGACTCAAATGCTGTTACAAGTGACGAAAGCTAGATTTATTGTTGTGGTCACGAAACCAAAAATAAGGTGGTGGCCTCTTTCTTCGGAATGACGGATCATTGTGCAACAATTGCTTTGAAGAGGATAAAACAGTAAATGCATACTGGTACACTAACAATTGTTCGCCTCTTGTTTTGAAAAAGCTCGGGAAAAACGACCTCGCAGTAGGATACTTCTTCATCTTGCCAACGCCTCACGACATACCGCTAAACAAACAACCAACACTATGGAGACGTTAGGTACAGAAATACTGGTTCACCCACCTTACAGCCCTAACTCCTTACAATGTGATTTTTATTTGTTTCCTAAAATAAAAGAAAAACTTCGAGGAATGTGGTTTACGGACGTCGAGGAAGCAATGGCAGCATGGGAAAAGACCGTCTAAGCGACCCTCAAGTGCGAGTGGGCAAAATGTTTCTCTCAGTGCTTCCATCGAATGCAGCGATGTATGGAGCTCAAAGGAAAGATATTTTGAAAAACAATAATATTAATACCTTGCCAGTTTGCTCAGTTTTTGATTTTCTATGGACTTTTACTTCGATCCTCGCATTTTTCCACCGTCTTTGTTACAACATATAATAAAATCATGGATTTTCTCTCATTTTATCCCACTGTAACATTTATTTTAGATTTTTGGGGTTCCGTGCGTTCGAATGCAAAGCAGAATCTAAAGGAACCTAAAGGATAACTGGTGTATCTGTCTGTCCGTTTGTCAGTCAATTTGCCCCGAATCTACTGAACCGATTTAGTCGTAAAGTTGAAAATAAAATACATATATATATATATATATATATATATATATATATATATATATATATATATATATATATATATCATATTCAAAATACATTTTGAATATGTACGCAATCTTTGGCAACTTAGTTGTTATTGTATCAAATACATATAGTTCTATCGTATAGTTTAACAATGTAGTTTTATTTGAAAAAATAGATAAAAACTAACTATTCCTCATTGTGGTCGAAACAAATGAGCCTAAACGTCAGAAAAAAATATTTGAAATTGTTTTCTACTTACATATAAGAAAAAATCCCTTTCAGAAGACTATGTCCTTAAAATAACAAAATAAAAAAAAACTTTTGAAACAAAATCGGATACATGTCAAGATATATCTTCACAGAAGCGTTTGCTTAAGCAATGTCTACGTTTTGTTAAAATCACTAGACGGTCGCTGGTATACTTTCAGTTTACTTATATGTGCTATTCGAATTATTAAAAAATGTATAATAATGTGTGTGTGCAATTTACACACGGTAGAAGCGAAACTTTAGAAAAATAACCTACGAGAAAATAATATTTTTCATTTTAATGAGGTTATACATGTGATCTATGAGCAACAAGAAATAAGAACGAAATTTATTGATTAGTAAATTTTAAAGTACTGTTATTAAAAAAGGTTTCGAAATTTAAAAAAATATTCAAGTATGATGTAGATATACCTACTCACAATACGATGCCTTCTCCCAAGGCTTCCCAATGTGCAACGTGTAAATCCAAACACTCATCTATCAATACACTTAAATTACTCGTATGAGAGCAAGTATTGGAGAGCGTGCTATATAGATACACATCGACGCTTGTTCTCTCGCTTTAGTTTGACAATGTACAGGCGCACACAAAAGTACAATACTTTGTTGACGAGAGTGGGGAGGCTAAGGATGTATTCTATCTCATTCCCTCGCCGGCTTAATCCTCCATATTCATGTATTTGTCTCTGTTGTGACACATTTTCATTTCATCGAGTTTCAAATCACAACGATTCTGCAGAATTTTCAAAAAATATTCATTCCATATATATTTTTTACAAATGCAAACGAGATATTTCGGTCCAATTTTAACCTTGGACTAAGATGATTGTAGAAACCGTTAAATAAACCTGTGATATTATCTAACGCAATTAAGTGGAGGCTCTTGCATCGTGTCTAAAGATGTTATTTTATTACAATATTATCTTTTATTTGAGTTTATCAAAAAAATCGCGTACCCTAATAATTTCTTCAAAATCTACGCTTAAAACGTTCTTGCTAATTTTTTTTTTGCAACGAAGTTTGTTACCATGACTTGCTGTAGAAGTTGACTGGTAATATATCGAAAATAGTTACGCCCCATCCCTGCGATTTTCTGTCTATTTCCCTTTCCTTCTCTCTCTCCCCCTTCTCTCTTTCTCACCCTCTTTCTCTTTGTCGCTTTTTCTCTTGAAATTTGCTATTTTATGTGATTTATAATTCTCTATTTTATATGTAATTCTTAACAAATTAATATTTTATTTCATAATGTTAAATAAAACTCTTTGATTATATTCCTTATCTAGAATTGTTTACATTTAAAAAACAAAATTTCGTTGGCGGGGTTCTCCTATCCCATTTTCTATTTTGAGTGGTTCTTTTGGAAATAGAGAGAGAAGAATACATTTTACTATTAAATTTGGAATCTTTTCGATTTTGGTCTAATTGCCTGTCACAGGTGTGAGTACTCACAACTAATTCATAATTTTTTTTTTTTAAATAATGATTTGACACAAAAAAAGAAATTGGTGGCCATTAGTAGCTATGTAATTTAAAAAAATATATATTTCTTATTCAGAAATTATTTTATGTACAGAATAAGATATAAAAGTGTATTTCGTAAGTAAATCGTTGAGTGACACCTACCTGTTAAAAGAAGTAGAAAGGGTTGAAACTGAAAGCGAAACGTATAAGATGCTAAATTTGTAAAAAAATACTAACAGTTTGTACAAATTTAACAAGTTATAAGTTACCCTACATCACACTCCTTATTTTTTTCTTAACCATAGATGAGCAGAAACAAAATCATATAAAGAAATGTAATTTTAACTTCGTCTGGAAAATAAAACAAATAACGTCCCAGAATGCAATTATCACTTGTACATAAATATATCTTGAACACATACACACACACACATATATACATACATACATTTATATATATTCAAGTTTTTACAATGCATTTAAACAGAGAGATTTATTTTACATATCGTTTTCATGAACATTTCTTGTAAGACATTTGAGATCAAATCTGCAGCAACCAAAACATAAGTAATCATTTATGTTATAGTTATTCAGCTCTTGTTTTTCATTAGGCTTAATTCTGCTTGGCCTCACCGTTCCACTGGCATCATTTTCTCTCAATACTTAATCGATTGACCTTCCCCAAGGAACATTTTAGAATCACGTCTATTTCTTTCTACTTCTTGATATAAAATTGATATTTAAAATTTTCGTCTCTTGTAAAAGAAATGACAGAGCATTACAATTTTTTTTTAGATATTGTAATTCACAAATTATTAAAGGCCGAGGAAATCTCTATGTAGAATAATTTCAGTAAATAGCAATAGATATTTAAACTTGAAATCTATTATAAGTTTTTCGTTATAAAAAATATTCGAGATTCAAACAAGCAGGCAAACCATCAGAGAGTAGATGATCACAGTCGCCCATGGACACTCGTAATCCCAGAAGAATCACTAGTCCGTTGTCGGGCTTTCGGGTAAGAATGAGATATCCGATGGAGAGATCGATAAAGAAGGAATAGGGCGATGGAGAAGGAGTGGACGGCTGGAACTCTCACTCACTAGATAAAACACAACAGCGGAAGCTGCTATTTCACGTTTGTGTTCCGTGATGGTGTGGTATTTCAGCCGTCGAGCCATTAGCCGGCCCGTTTTCGTACGGGAACCGAGTTGATCACGGTATGGATCTACCGCAATGATTTAAACTACCTACAAAAGTGAATTAAATCATCAACATGTTCGTTATGATCTTGCAACATCGGCAATGTTACCTCCTTAGGCAGATCCTGATGATAAGATTATCATGTATATGAATATGGTGGAAATCATGGTAAAAAAAAATGAAACTAAATATTGTATTTCCCTGTTATTTCTAATACTGGGCCACGCCGTTCGTGCTAATTCGGAATTACACAATACGTCGGTCACGTAAAGCTATTTCTTAAGTTTCCAAAGCACGCCACCGTTAAGCTCGCCTCGTTATATACACCCAATACTGCGGATCGATGTTATGGGGTTCTTATAAATCATTTTAATTGGTTGGTATTAACCAATTACCATCTTCATTTGTTCTGACGGGTGTATATTTTTTGATATTATTTATAAACTCAAGCCTGACATTCAGAAGGGTATGCAGAGACTATGGATGTGTACATTTCTCATATTACTATAATAATTTGCACTGATGGTAGAAAAGTACTGCACTGGGTCGCAGTATCCAAATCACGTGAGGGACTTTATAATAAGAAACGGTGATGTAAAAATTCCTTTTGTCATTTTTGTGGAATCGTTTCGCAAAAATAATATAAGCTGAGAAATTAACTAATTTTCATTTCTTAAGGCTTAACACAAAAATACTTTTCGATCACATTTTCACCCGAAGCTAAGGGAGCCTCCATTTTAATAATTGTTATTGTTTATACACTCAGATATTTTTACTAATAATCTTCGTCCTTACTCGTTGGCTCTGACCATCGCCAAACCGATGAATATCGAAGAATCTGTGATTACCTTTTCGTTTAATCGTATTCACTTATATCATATCAGCTGTATCTTTCATCAATTTGCAGATATAATGTATTTATTCGTCCATTCCTATACTTACATACAGTGTAGCGAAGCTTTCGCTTCTCTGGGGAACTAGGCAATTTGCCACAAGATACTTTGAGGTGACCCGGAGAGGTACTCTGCAATACCATCCTATATAATATACCATCACGCCATCCTAGTGTGATATTTGTTATTTTACCTATCGCAAAATAATTTTGAAGAGAGAAAAATTTATTAATAATTGAGAATGCCGATTGAGATCAACAAAATGGAGAATTGTTATCATGGAAAGAAACAACAAGGATAGGAACAACAGTGGGACAGACAGCAACTCGTACACTCCGAGTTCATAGTAGGATAAGCTATAATCAGAGAGAAATCCTCTGCAGGCATAATAATGATAAATATAAGTTTTCTTCAATATATGGGCTTAAAGATACAAAATACTTTGATTTGAAAATACACCCTCTTCTATAACTGATTGTTTTATTTTTTTTGAAGCAGGACTTGGTAGAGGTGTTCTTTTATCGGAGGAAAAAAACGTCTTGGGAGAGAAATCATATTTAACAAAATCTATAATTTCTTTCGCAGTTTCCGCATTTACAATTAGGATTTATAATTCGTCACCAAACCCGTGATTATCAAATTCAAAAGGAAACGGCAACTTCATATGTTAACCCCCCTTGGATCTTTATTAATAAGTAGCTGTGCCCGCGCCTCCATTCAGATAAGCGTAATATGAATTTCTTCACTTTTATATAGAGCGATATCTAAAGAGACAGATCTAAAGAGAAGTGAAAGCACTCGCGATCTCGTTCTATACTATTCGATTGTAACATGACTTATAATTTTTTGATTCAATAGTAATATCTGCTAAGACACCAAACAAATAGTATTACTTCGTCTTGAAGATTTTGAGAACTCATTTTCTTTAATATAATGCGATAAGATAAATTGGTGGAAAGAAAGAAATTCAATACAAATTGTAAAATAAACGTTTTTTTTATTCTTTATTAAAAGGTTTACCTGAAAATTATTAGGATCTTTCTGAAAGAATTGAAGCAGGCAGCACCTCACGTCCATATGCCGCGCACGTATCCGGCTGGGCTGGGTATTTTGTAATAACGCTCGCTGAAATTCGTTTCTTTTTTTTTTCAGGTGAAGCCTCCGCGGGAGACTGCTCCTAACATGTATATTAATGTTTAATCTAAGCTCTTATATTTTCTTTCCCGTTTTTAAAGTATTTTTAATAAGAGCAGTAAATTCTTTAACACAATATATATATATATATATATATATATATATATATATATATATATATATATAGTTTTTTAAGAGCCTCTTCCACCATCTCTTTCCAAAGTAACTTTTAACAAAAAGTTACTTTTAAAATTAATATTGCGTTTCTCTTCCTCCTCTTAACGGTTTTTAGTCCTAACACACGTTAAAAAGACGACGTGCAACGAAAATCCTATTTTAAATTCGACTTTTTCTTAAAAGTCAGTTTAAAAACAGATGTGGGAAGAGGGTCTTAGTCGTTTGAATCAAATCTGAAATACATATAACCATGTCGTTGTAATATGAATGCAATCGAGGCGAGATGTTATAACTTCATTAAAATTACGGTCGTCGTAACCTGTTTTTCATCAAATATTTTTTGAGTTACTTTTCTTTCATGTATTGTCACTGTATTAATTTTTCTGAAGTTACACTTCTCTTGATGCGTTAGGAATAGGGAGGGCATTTTAACAGGAGATGCGCCAGAGCACGTGCCAATGTAACACACTATGAAGTGAAGTTGGTACGGTGTGACTTTATTTCGAGTGGAGAGGTAGAACGTAACACTTAGTCGTCCGATACATTTAAGTATTCAAGCATTTTTTATAAATATAATAGCTAACGAGTTGAAATAAATAAATCGCATATATCAATATATGTGCAATAAATAAATATATTTTTTATACACGCGAATATTCGAAGCCTTATTTTATTATGTGAATATTGTTATTCAGATTCATACAACCAAGATATCTGTTCAGTAGCGAATATCTGGAACGCGAATTCACTTGGGTTCGACTCCAAACCAATTAGTCGTTTTGAGGACTGTTTAAACAATTACTTAAATAGAATTTTGAAGGCGGTTTCTATTTTAGTGAACTGTCTACCGTTCACAGAGATATCTGAACAAATCTTAAATTCTAAATTACATGAACTCTTCCAGGTTTGAATGGGTGATAAAAATATTGGTGTAGACACGACAAAGAAACGCAACGACATTGGTAACGACAATGCTCAAGTGAGGTTCGAGTTCAACATCGGTCTGGTGTCGGGACCGCGAGCGGGATCGAGATCGAGCTCAAGAGGTTGAGATCGTTTTCTTAATAAAGAAAATAGCGACAATACGTGTGTTTTTGTTGTAAGAATATGGGCGCTTCTGTTACAGAATCGAAAACAGGACCGAGATTAGGATCACGGATGGTAATTGGTCGATAAAAAAGATGAAAAAATTATATTTTGAATAGAATCTAAATCAAAGATCAAAACCAGAATCGGAATCAAAAACGAAGGCAGGACTCAAATCAAAAAAAGAAACATAAAGCTTATGGTTGACAGCTTGGTTGGTCGACATACAAAATGAAATAATTTATTGGATATCTACGCGGGCGGAGCCGCGGGCAAAACCTAGTAAAGTAAAGTAAAAAGTAAAGTCTTGTTTAAAAGAAAGAGCATTTATTTTTAATTTTTACGTTATATTTTCTTTTAATTCCTATGTCGATTTAATCACGATCCACAAAATAAAAAAAAGTGGATTAATATTATTGTACAATTTGAAGCTCAAAAGTGCTTTTTCAGCAAATCGTTTACCTATAGACAATATACATAAACTGAATAATTCTATCAAATGCTGAACGCTAGGATAGTTTTCGTAGCAAAATGCTAAAACCTCTTTCGTAAGGTTTTGTGATAATATAAATTATGAGTAAAATTTTATGGTTAATTCACATTTATGGTTTACTGAGGTTTATTGTGCAAAAATAACTAAACTAGGTGTCATTGTACATATAAATATAGGCTTGTTGTTACGTTCTGGTTTAGTAGTTCATAAGTTAATCGTATGAAATTCCAGTAGACAATAGCGTGACGTCAAATGAACCGTATGCCATAAACGTTAAGTTTATTTTTCAACAGGTGGAGGTTAATCGGTCGTTATAACTTCGTTGCCTGTCAAAGGCTTTGAATCAATAATCCATAGAGTGAGCATGAGCTTTTAAAAATTAACGACCCGTGGCGCCGACGACAATAGATGAAGTTTTTATGCTTTCAATAACTCAGAAGGCGGTGCAAATGAAAAGCATCGTTATAGGCATAATTATTGTTGGCAATATACATACATGTGTATATATATATATATATATATATGTGTGTGTGTGTGTGTGTGTGTATGTATAAAATATGTGTGTATTGTATGTCTCTTTTTATATGTATTTAAAGCTGTCTGTAGATATATAATTCGTATTTTATTTCAGCCCTGGGACGCCCACTATTCAAAACACCATTCTGACTACGAATCTCACTAAGTCAAGTCATATGACTGATTATTCAGATATTGATCGTAGCGAATGATCGTACTGTTAATAAAATAATAATATAATGATTGTTAAATCATTATATTATTATTATATATATAATACACAATGAGCTAAATAAGTTATAGAGGCAGGAGTCAAGTCGACCGATGTATACTGGAGCTGCGATTCATAAACAAATCTAGACGAACGTTTGAGAAAGACCTAAGTAAAAAAATTTGTAAAATCCAAAAATGCACACCTCGAAGTTATGCTCGTTAGAACGATAATTTTATAAAATACGACTTATTACAAATCATTGCAACGTAACTGGACAAATAATTTATGTCAGATAAGTAACAATAAAGTTTGACGTCGAACAAAATATTTTTTCTATCCAAACTCAAATCTGCTAAAAGGTAATCATGTATGAAATATTTCTAATCAACTACATCTCTATGTAAAATAAGTATTTGTAAATTTACTATAGTACAATGCATTTCAAGACTAAAATTTTTATATTAAAAAATTTCTTCATAGCTGCTGTATTTAGAGTACACATAATTAGTTTATAATAACATTAATTATATTGTTGCAAAAATGTTATTTTTTCTTGAACAATATATCCGCATTTGTTAAAATTATTTAACGTCTTGCTTTAAGACGTTGCGCCTACATGTAAGGCGCCTATTTGCTTTCAACGGTGTGCTGTATTGCCGTAGTTTTTCAACTTTTCATAACTCATTGAATTAAAATGTTTATTGTCGAAAATTCAAGGATCTTTCAGCTTCAATATTTTACAAAAGATTCTGGAGTGGTCTAATCTATCGTTATTTATTCGAACATCCGAACTACGGAATAATTAACGTCCAACAAAATATTTTTTTAATCATTTATTTTACTGTAATAATGTTTAGTGAAAGACTTCAAATGACATTTAAAGTATACTCTGAAGTATATTCCGTATAAAAGTGTATATTTTAAAGAATATCAGTGCATTGTTACAAAAATACAGAGACTTAAAAGTGAGCGCTCTACATTTCGTAAGAATAAAGCACAGCCTCCTTGGAGGAGTGCAATAAATTAGGTTTGTGACTAGCAGTTCGAATAGTATTTCATAATCGCAACACTTATATTAGCAATAATCGCGTGAACTTAGCGCACTTTTACTCGACAACAGTCGCTGTTTATTTTATCTCTCGAAATCGAGTTCGGTTATCAAACTCGGACATGGACTAGCTTCTGCCCGCGTTTCCACCTGCGTAGACATAGAACGAACTCCCTCATCTCGCACATCGACCGATGACCCTGACCGCTGTTCCGTCACGGAATCCGATGCCGCTCTCGCTCTAAATACTGACCATACCCTCCCAAAGCCATTCTACTTCAAATTGAAAGGCTTAGGCCTTAAACCAGCCACGATGATACTGTGTAGAATTGAGGGTGTTAACGACTATAAATTTTCTTTCACTTTTGGCATAAGAACAGTCTGTGTGACTGACATATTAAACTTAGCTACACGCCGTCACGGACTCTTTTGTAAAATTATTAAGAGTTGATATTTTCAATTAAATATATAAACATAGATAAATAAACATACAATTTAACTTCCTTTTTTTTCAGTGCTTGGGCAACGCACGCTAATTAGTAAACCAGATGTCTAGTTTTTTTTTCGGACTCTTATTATTGTTATTTTTTACTGAAAGCACATATTTATAAGAATTAAATAATGTAACATTAAGCAGTAGTTCTAGACATTATTCCCTACGTCTAAATTTAAAACTTTACCTACTTATAATATTAGCATAGACATAACAATGAAATGCGTTTTTGTTTTAATACAAAGAACTACAGATCACACGATAAACTAGCATAAGCTTTAATCACACCATAAATCAGATATATATTCTGATCAGACATATCCTATTATTTGCACAATCACCTATTTTTACGCATACTAATTTTCCTCACGATCAATCAAGACAAAGTGACATACAGGCAGACAAACAGGCATAAATTTAAAAAATGATAGCATTGTGGCCTGTAAATCATATAACACTCGCTAATTAAAAAATGGCACAAATAAATTAAATGTATGGTGATACGCTACAATTATATATTAGTATAGGTAAAGTTTTTAATGGCATGTGTAATTTACCAAAGATATTTATTTATTAATAGTTATTGGATTAAACTAAGTAATGTCATTTACAACCATTTCCAATTTTCATTTAGATTTAAGGTTTTCGTGATTTAGATTTATAGAAAAACACTATTATAATAAATTTAAAAAAATAATGAAGACTTTTTTTTTAATATTATTAGTCACTAATTGTAATTACTGCTCCTCGGTCAATACTTATTATACTGCGTTATATGTATTGTAATTTCTATTTACCACAAAAATTAGAACAAAAACTTTTAACGTTTCAAAAACCAAAAATTACAAAATATATACAAACATGAACAATTAGAAAGTAGCAAAGAGTGTGTCGAAATACTAATATGTACGAATGCGATTGAACAGTGAACATTTAATAACACGCTATGTGCCTCTAAAAGCACATTAAGCCGTTGGTCTTGGACATTGTCATCGTATTGGTGACGATGGTCGTCAGCGGCCCTGACCCGCATTAAACCAGTGCAAAGGGCTCGTATTCTAGACTCATTAGTTTGAAATAAAAAGATCGTGAGAAGGTACTTATTAGCAGCGGGGTAAATAGGACCCGACACAACAGAAACGACCTGTTAATACCTTTATCATTTTTCTTTCAGGCTACTTCATTGCGCTGAAAAATAATTCAGTTTCGACGTGAAAGCCAAGACGAGCAATACGTAAACATTGCAGAACCAATAAGAATTACCTCGCGCCTGACCAGCACTTTCCGATGGAGACTGGCTTGAGAACCAGTCCAATTTTTCTGATAGGTTTATTATATTTTATTTTTTGTCTGTAAGTCGATTTGGGGTTATTGGCCACCGTATCGATTTTTATTTCTCATTTTTTAAAAGCTTCGGTTGTGCTAATAAATAATAATTAAATAAATCTGTTGTATGAAAAATAATAACAATCTGTAAAATTATTACGGTTCCAGAGCGTGGTTAAACAAACTGACATGCCCACATACGTAAACAATCTAGACTACATGTTATCCATCATTTCTTGGCGCAGTTCGGTAAAAGATCACTTGTAATATGCGGACTACAATTCGCAACTGCTCCATTTCCCAGGGCTATCCACTTCCTAATCAATAAAATAGACGTGTAGATAGAAATATGTACGCGTCCCTGTTCGGAATTATAGATTACTAGCATTTTCCAACGACTCTGCCCGCGTGGGTAGAGAATGTTTAATTTCTACTAGAATCTCGATTCTAAACCTGATTCTCATTCATTATATTAATAATGATCGAAATCGGAATTGCCCTATATCTTACTCTCATACTTCACCCACTTTTCGGCAGCAGCGCTGGGTTCTACCAGCTAGTATTCGATAAAATATTAAATTTATTTATTTTTAACAATATGTCTATATTTAAATTAAACCAGGTAGTGATTATTTTTATTTAGAACAAATTTAATTTCATTATTACACAAAACTAATGAATATAACGCAATCATACTAATTTTCATTCAAGATTATAATATACAATCTATAGACGCGATTTTTTTTGCATTTTCTGAGCGATAAAGTTTTAAACATTATAAGCTCGAAAAAACATTTTGTTAGCGTTTTTTTTTTCAATGAATTGTCACACAAGAGTTAGCCTAACGTAACATACCTACACATTATTCAAAATAAATGTGCTTCAAAGACTTTTCCTAGTTAGGGTACCGAGCAAAAATGGCAAAAATGGAAGCATTATAATTTCGTCGTATCCGTCCGTATGTCATAGGAATTTTTCTCAAAAATTACAAGGCATATATTGATGAAATTTGTATTTTTTGAGAAAATATCTACTTAGATTGGTAGTTAAATAATAAAAATAAATATTTCTAGGGGGGGCACACCATAAATGTAATAGATGCAGAAAAAAATTTTTTTTCAGCAAACATCAACCTATGGAAGATAATTCGATAGTTCTTTAAATTTTCAAACTGTAAGCCCAAAAATATCAAGAAAATTTCCAGAAAAACGCTTCATAAATACTTTTAACGAAAATATTTTAAATATGATCGCATGTACTGCTTTTGAGTTGTTTCCAAAAAACATGAAAACATGAAACGGGAAACATGAAAAAAAGTTATAACAAAGTATTTTTTCATCTGCAGCGCATTTCTTTGTAGTAACGGCTTCGGAACCCTACAGTGAGCATAGACCGACATGTTCTTGGCCGGTTTTTTCGATGAACGTCGGCTGCACGCACGAAAAAGCATGACTCATTGTTGCGTTCCGCCTGAGCCGAGCGTGCGAGCGAGAGCGCGGAACAATAGAGAGGCACAATCGGCCTAAGCGTTCGGCTTATGACGCATCTATCTCTTTACTGTATAATTTAAGTAGGAAAATATTTCAATTAACGAGTGTAAATAAATGTTAATTTATCGAAAATATTGTCATTTTCAATTAACTCCTTCTTGGTATTATACAAAATAATGATAATTCAGTGATAGTAATTCTATTTAATTCATATTAGAATGGAGTTTATCATTAATGTTTTCTCATGACATTATCACGTAAAATTATCGCCCGTAAACCGACTTTACAGACAACCAATTTTTTTACATTTCGCACGATTCCTTCAAAAGGAATACTTATTACTTTTCGTTAATCTCCAAAAATATCCCTCCAGGAAAAAAAATGTTAATTTTGAACCCCACATCGATATTTCATCATGCCCACTTTATATAATATACGAGGTACACAATATATACATACTTACATATTCAGTCAAAATAAAATGCATAAAAACATAACCAAATTTTCTAATAATATTCAAAAAAGCAGCAATGATATTTGTCTTCTATTTATTTCAACAAAACAAGAAGATGGAGAAACATGTTAATAAAAAAGTTAAGTCTACTAATAATAAATAAATCGTTCGTAATTCCATTTACGGCAAATTTAATGGTATTGTTTACAGTGCCACCTACTGCATAACATTGGAACGACTTGAAAGCTGCACGTTTATACAACAAAATAGTTTGAGCTAATGACAATATATGGCGCTGTTAATAAAAGTAAGCAAGTTATTATAATTTTATTTTATTTTAACAACAAATACTCTAATTTTCTATTTGATAGAAATTCTATACCGCTCAATAAATTTACTTACCTTCGCTAGCAAGTACATCGAACAGAATAAAATAGCCTTGCCAACGCCGGCAACGGAAGTAAACTTCCGGATGTGTACATACTTACACTTATTTGACATTAGATAATATTTGTTAAAAAAATAATGTTTTAACGATTTATTATCGATATACATTTTTAATGGCATATTTCATTCAACACCTCACTTAAAGCGGCGTCTAGAGGGAAAAAAAAGAAACATGGTCAAGTGCGAATCGGACTCTTGCCCGAGAGTTTTGTCCACTATCACTCAATACTACCGATATTAATAATGATTTGTGATAAATATTCACAAAAAAATGTTTTATGTCATCCAATTGAAAATGGTATGACGCTAGGGTTGCTACCTTTAGTTTTCAAATGTGACGTATTATCATACATATACAGGGTCTATTCGAAATACGAAATGTGCGATTCAAATTTTCATAAAAGATAGACCTCTAACCGGCCCGTATTAAAATTTATTATAAACTTATTATTATAAATTATAAACAAGTTTGCTATTACATAGAATATCTTTTTTAATTCAAAATAATCTTTGATGTTACTCTAAAAAATACCGTAAAAGCAAAATTTTCTTATAAGTACTAAAATTTTCGTAATTAAATTCTAGTCTACATATTCAAATATTTACAATTTTATATTGTAAAGCTCTTATCGAATAACATTGTTGTATCATAGAGAAAAAGAAAAATGTAAAATGTGTTGCTATTAAATAATGTAAGTTGTAAACGTTCAAATGTAAAATATTAATTTTTTCATAAGATTCAATACAAATACACAATATTATTGTCTACAAAATGATATTGCTTGTAGTGATTAAATATAATATTTAAATCATTGGCAGTACTACTCTATTCCACAATTTTATTGATTTTCTTTTGTTATAAATTCTTTCTTTAACCATCAATTTTCGTATTTACATCTGCTGGGTGTCCCATAACAACCACATATTTTTTTATTGTTTCTTGTTTTGTTACTTAAGACTACATTATAATCACACAGCGGTGCGCGTCAAAGATTTATTCAAATAATTAACTGTTTAAATTAAAAACTAGACACGTCAAAATACATTGTTCATCATTGGCAGTCGACTATGTTAGTCGACTGTAGATATGTAGATATTTTGAAATGTTTAGTTTTTAACTTTAGCACTTAGCAGTTACCTATTGCAAATTAAATTTTGAAGCACACCGCTGTTAACGTGAAGCCTTTATGTATTACGTTTTTATGATGAGATAAAAACTAAAGAACATTAAAAAACAGGTTTATTTTATTGGAAAGCTTTAAATTTCCGTAGTTTTCATTTAATGTTTTAATTATTTATTAGGATAACCGTCGTAGTAATACATATTTATTGTGAAAATTTCAAACGTCTAGGTACATATTACGTTTCGGATATAGATATTGCATAGATACAGCTCTTTAAGGGTAGAAGAATACCCTAATATATAGGGGTAGAAGAAGATAGGTAAACAAAAAAACAGCTTCCTTAGGAATAAGGGTCCGTTGGTACCTTTTGGGTACAAAACCCTAAAATGGAATTTATTCTGAGTATGACACAAATTAATTGTTATTTTCGTAATTATTGTAACATTTTGAACTTAGATAGGTAGTCGGAAAATATAACACTTAAAACGTATTGTCTACCGGCAACGTAGAAGTGTGTATACTTTTTGTGTGAAAAGAAATTTTTAAAGTGAAGTATAAAATCAATTAATGGATAACTTTATATCTATGTACATAGGGTTCGGCGTTGCTTAATACCAAATATTAGCTGTATAGGGGTACTTTTTATGTTTATCCTTAAATTTCAGGTGTTTTTTGTCTCCCCTCATTACAGGTGTGTATACTAATGCATATTATTGCTAGTCATTCATGTATGTTCTAGTATGGTACAAACGCTAGTAAGAAGTGGATTAAGGCCTTCACTTTCAATGCGATTCAGAGGTTGTTATTGACCTTTGCCAGCATATGGTGACAACATTCAGTACCGACAGCTAGACACGCCCCCTAAAGACAGAGCAAGTGGTTCCATTTGATTTAAGTCGGAAATTCATTTTCCAGTTCGCTTATGGTCAGAGATCGAGCCGATTTTTTTTTCGAAACCAACACGCTGATCACTCCGCTATTACCGCTCTGAATTCTAACTGTACTTTTGAGAAACATATAGAAAACTTCGATTCCTGTTTTAATATATCGTTGTGAAATATTATTCCAGGTGACAAAACTTATATGGCATAGTAATTTCTATTACCATACTACACACTATTTCTAACCTGTAATTTGCAGTACACTGGCGATCACCCGCCCGCTTCGTAAATTTAAATTTTTTTTATTATTCAAGTTCGCCCCCGGTTTCGCACCAATCAACATAGATTAGAATGAATTCCTTCACCTTCTATATCGGCTGATTTTGTTATCAATTTTGATCACGTTCACGGTCATATTCTCGATGTCAATTCTGGTTCCACTGCCGGGTCCGGTACCTGTCTGCTCTTGATTCCAATACGGGTCTCCATACCGATCTTGATCCTCCCTTGGCATTAATGGTAGCAATAACAAATTACGTTTTATACTGGAACGAGCATTGTAACGAAAACTAAATTTATAAATATTATTATTACGGGTATTTATATATTTTTTACATAAAAGTTAATGTTGTTAAATATAATATAATCTTATTACATTAATCTTATAAGCTATTTGAGAACATAATATATCTCTATGCAAAATTCGATTACAATCCATCCGGCCATCGATATACGACAAATGTCCACATAAAGATACTTTTAGATTTCTTAAATTGTCAATATCCTATAACATTTACAAACGATTCCGTGATAAATGGTCAACGTTAAATAATGTGGTCCAAGTAAAATAACTAAAACTTATTGAATTTTTTAAAATATTTTAATTATATTAGAAATAACATTCGAAAATAACCGTAAAGTTGTGTATCTAATTATAACCAATGAAACAATTAAAAAAAGTCATTTGACGATTCATATAGCTTGCGTATGGACGTCAGAACTATATTCGCGTACGCGCACGCAAAGAAAAACGCATAGAAGGACGAGTGTACACATGCATGCAACAAGACGTATACGTTCGTAGGGACACCCGCCAACAAAACTACTCCCAATACGGTTTGGGAAAATATTACATAAAAAAAAAAACATACAAACAATTTTGTAAATTTTAAAATGTAGTAATACTCAGGTGCAACACAGTTGATTACGTGGTAACATACCAACGGCACTTTCGAACATTTACCAAAAAACCACTCCTATCTCTGACTAGGATTGATAGAAATGGTACCTAGTACCTAGAACCTGGAACTTCCGCGACTTCATTTATGCCACGGAAGCGGTCTACTCGCATCCACTCAGCGAGTAGCCAGATCACATTCCGCTACACTGTAATTAAAAAAAAAAATCCATCCCTCGACTACAAAAGCCCCATTTCGGCCCTCTAATGACTCCGATTCTCTGTCGTCTTCTTCGGCTAAAAACGCTAATTTCCACTAACTTCCGTAATTTAAGTTGCCGAAAGCCCGTCGTTGTAATCACTAAAGTTTCGTTCGTGCTTTGAAGGCGTTTTGATTAAGGCGAGAGAAAGAAAGGTCTTTTCCGGACAATGAAACAATTCTTCTGGATCTGTCGTGTCAATTAGGCAAACGTGTCTTGAAATCATCTTCACGGCACCACGAGTTCTATTAATTAAAATATTTTTTTTTTTATATTTTATTATATTCATATTATATTAAACTAAACAAAAATAATAATTATTATTTTTGTTTAGTTTAAGTATTTGTCGCTGGTGTTAACTCGTCTTTGCGGTATCATGAGTCTTTTTAATTTATATTTGAGTTTAATTTAAATATTTGTCGCTAGTGTTCAGCTACTAAGCGTCTTCTAAATTACTATGACCTTTATAAAACGGAATATACACACAAATGTGTATACACCTTTACACACAAATTTAAATACAGTTTTCCGCTATACCTCTTTCTCATATATACGATTCCTTCGTAAATTTCTCCCTACGTTTTTTTTTTATTTTGTTTATTGTTTATTACCCTTTACCTGCAACTTTGCACAAGTGACTCAATAACAATACCTCTAAAATCTCCAATCTAGTAGATTACCCACGAAAACATACGTTGCACTTATTTATATACAACAATTAGAAGTTATTATCTAACGCAACAAAACTTGATTAATTAATACGGCTTTTAAAAAAAAAGTTTAAACACAAGCTACTATGAAGTAAAAACTTAGTAATTTTCACTTTTTATTATATAAACGCTATTTTTATTTATATTTTTTACTATTTAAAGTGGAAGTGAAGTTGATAATTGTGTAGCAATATTGGATTCTGCAAAACAAACCAAATACAACCAAATCGAGATAATTACCAGTACGCATTTCAGAGTTCCAATATCTACATATCAACTGTATTATCGAGCCTTCATCATAAAGTTTAATCTATTGGACTAGCCAAAACAAATCAAATAAGCTGAAACTTGAAAAATTTAGTAGTAAACATTGAATAATTTCACTTCTGCCTTTTGCCTTTATCACTTATCACTTATCCTTACACCTTCTGCCTTTATCATCTGACTCTTGTCACTAAATGATACGTATTCGTAGCGTCTAAACAAACCAAGTGAGCCCAAACTCAAAAAGATAGCCATTTGAGAGCTCTGCTGTCCTCTTCCATCATCAAGCACTCTCGTTACAAAATGTGTAATATATTGAACTCGTCAAAATTAACTATATGAGCGCAAATTTGATGAGATTGTTAGAAGTTATTGAAGATTTCCACCGTCCACATGTTGACACCATAATCAAATCGACTCATTAGTACTAAATTATTGCATTGTCATCGGTATTTAACGTGTTTTTGTAAAATTTAAGATTATTCATAGGTTTGAAAATGGTCAAAAATTTGTTTGCTCAATTCCGTTACACAAATTCATTCATATCAAGGTGAAGAAAGCGTAATAATGTGTACGACTGCAATAGTATACTAAATAAAGCATAGAAACGAAAGCTCCAGTGAGTGAGAGTTCCGGTGGTCTACTTTACCTTCGTCACCCAACTCCCCCCTTGATGGCCCATTTTCCCTCCATCAGATATCCTATTCCTAACCGAGACGCCGGCAACGCCCTGGGTCTCCTGTGGAGTTGCGAATGTCCATGAGTGGCGATGTCCACCTTTACTTTCTGGTCGCTCACATCCGCCCCGAGATATACTACAAAAATCGTGTTAAAATACATCATGCATACAATACCACTTTTAGACTAGGTCTCTAAGAAGCATTGTCCTTTGTTTTGTGGACTAAAAGCTTTAATTAAATAAGCGTCTGTAATCTCACTTAGTCTTTGCCAATTATATGATAATTATATGAATATAAAGTATTTTTCCAAAAAATAAAATAGAAAACACAATAAATAAATCGCTTCCCTAAATTTTTTTTGTAGTGAAACTCAGCGAAAGTATACAAACTTCAACAATTACCGCTACAAGACAATTTGCTCTCTTATTTTCGTCAAAGCAACTACGATAAATTTTGTTAATAGACTTTATGAAATGAGATTTTCAATAAAATTTGTGTATTTTTGCCATAAATAACATTTAAATATTTTCATAAAAAACAAATAGGATTACGTGTAACGTCTACTCAAAATTATTTTTAATGTAATAACTATTCTTCACACTAATATTTGCTATATTAAGAATAAAGTAGCTGTTATATTATCACATAGGTTTATCATGACATATTATCATATGTTTAACAATTAAACACGCTTTAAAATGGTTACAACACAACAAATATTTATGTAAGTATGTACAAATAATGACGTACGCGCATGTGAGTTTCATTTTAACTGCTTGGTAAACCTCTTTCAGTAGGCATTTAATGACGAGTGCATGATATTTAGATCTTATTGAAAAGATGCGCTAATTTTGTAATATTCTAAGACATTCCTATTAGCCTAGGTAATAAATTGAAAATGGTGAAAAAAATGGAGATCCTCGTCCTAAAAATACATACGATAACTCATTTGATCCGGAATAATGTCTAGAAAAATTTATAGAAAGCGTTTATTAGCACATAAAACTTGCAAAAATTATAAAAAATTAAAGATGAAAAAAAAAAGGTATTTCGTTTTTCGCCGATATCTCGTAATCTATTAATATTTAAGAGAAAGAAAAGATCTTGAATTAGGAGGAAATTTCTTATAAAAACCCTTAACTCCTGGAACTCTATCTCTATTAATATTGATTGTAATTTAACGTTTAAAATCGTCTTCCGCGCGACATTTTAAAATGGCGCGCACGGCGTCAAAATCGAGTAGGTCACAATAAATAATTTTCTTAAGGTATTAAATGTTGATATAATTTTTTTTAATAAATTATGATTTATTCAGAACACTTCAAAGAATTTATTTCCGTTGGAAAATTAACTTAAAGTCAATTTTGTAACAAGTTAGATAAATGTTAATTAAGAAAATTTTCTTCAACATTCGTCTTCATTGCACATTAAAAAAATGTTTAAATAATTGAAATATTTTTTTTTCTCTTCGTGGAGCTCTTCTTATATGCGTGCTTAATAAGATCACGCCATAAAAGTTAAAAAAAAATTCAATATTTTGTTTATATAAATTTTTACTTAATATTACTTCGATTTTTCAGTTTTTGTATAGGTATGCATTAATATATAGTGGAATAAAATGCCTATAAAACTTAAGCAACGCGTAATAAATGAAATGCGTCTATGCGACTAAAGGCATTGCATCATAAAAACAACTCGACTTTTTTATTTAATCCGAGGTGCTCTCTATGATCAATTACTGTTATTTGAAAAGCGTGAAAATGGTCCGTGCCGTGTGCTTTATAGAAAACTTTAGTTTATTTACTAATATAAAATAAAAAATATCGCTAATATTACGCTAGTACCATAAACAACTTGGATTTCGAAGCGAAAATATTAAAGAAGTTTAAATAAAAAAAATTAGACGAAAGCTTATGTGAGGTGAATGTCAACGGCCGCTAAGGACATTAAGAAATTATAATTAATTAATTATTCCTTATACGAACTAAATGTCTCCCGTTCGCATAACAATTCGGTGCTTAACAAACTCAGCATTAATAATTTTATTTTAATCGTAACAAAATACCTTTTTGGGATTTCTGCGTTCCTTGACATACTTTCTGTTAAAAACGTTCACCAGTGATCCGATTTTTTTAATGCAAGTTTTAACACAGAAAAAAGTAAAGAATATTATTTGTACGCGACAAAAATTTTCTATATCCCCTAACATGCACATAGCGTGAACATACTTCTTAATTTACGTAATAGTTCATACAGACGAGTTTCGAACTCGAAGTAGTATACAAAACATCACCTTTTAATGTATTTTATGTATAGGCTATGGTCAAAATGTACAAATAGGATTTTTTGTAAATAAAGATACCGTTTTGCATGAGAATCCGGGCAGTATCGATTTTATTGGTACAATATCGAATCATTTAATCGGTCGGCCTTTGAAGGACGAGTCTGAAAAGTGCTACAAAAAGTATAAAAACGACTCAAAATGCTCATGCGCCTTGCACAATCGCATTGAGTCTCACGCGCACGTCGAGTCTGCGCCTTGCTTGCGCCTGTAGCGGAAGCGACAATAGTACACATGTTATTGCATGTCGGAAGTAATCTGTGCACTCCTGTGTACACATAGTGTTCTGAGGTTATTGTTTTGATATTCAAGTTTCGGCGGGGTCCCGCACCGGCAACTTAGCGAACCGACCCGACCAGCATAACCACCCTGATATGCCGTTAGGCATTCCATCCTCGGATGTCCAGTTGGTCACAAAATTTAGATTCAAGAAACAAAATCTTCTGTAGGCGGTCATTTGACATATCGTATTACTTTGAGTGAGAATTACTCCTTATGAAAGTAATAAATTTATACATTCATATCTCGACCCTAACGAATTCGACTGAAATTTGGATTTTAATATTTTATTTTCGCTGTATCGAATTTTAAAAAATTAAATGAAAATAAATATCTTTCCAGAAAAATCGTGAAAAAAAATTAAACATTGCTATATTTATGGCTATTATATTCGTAAATTTTTGAGGTAACTACATTATTGATATGTAAATGATTCTTTACAACAAATGACATTACGTGACATAAACTACAGATGGCACTTCATAAATGAATTACCTAAGTGAAATTAAGAATTAAGTAGTCTTTTATCCAGTTTCTGAATACCTATTGTTGCAACTGTTTTTCCCTGAGGAAACTGTTATTAAACCGTAAATTGTAACAGCTTGGCTATCTTAGTACTTACATTTCATAAATGCTTACTTGCACATGCAGCATGCAATCCACCGTATATGTACCATGAACGCAACGTCAAAATGTCAAAAACGGTGTTACACACAAAGTCAAGACTGCCTTGTGAAGATGAAGCGCTCCGTCGTGCAACTCTGCCACAGAAGAACAGCAGTGAAAATTATAGGTGAAATTTAAAAACTGCCGCATGACCTTAAATTATGTACAATGCCTAATGTTAGGTGTTTAGAACAGGCTATCACAATTAAATGCATATACAAAATTTATTGTCTGTGCTTTTCACTGTTGAAGAACTCTAATATCCATTTCCTGACTTCAACATCAGATCATCTCGGTAATACCAGATTATTGAATTGTCATCCGATTCACATTTGCATGCAAAATTTCAGCTCAGTCGGATACAGAGAAGTGGGTCAAATATAACTTCCAGGATTTGATTACAGACGACGAGACAGGTGAACCAAAGTATAGCTTGTAAAATAAAGATTCATTTACACCACAGCTGGAGTTTTATGTACAGTCGTTTAAAGTAAACACGTGTTACTCTCCAAATGTATGTCATTTGACTACGATTAATTGCGCAAACCGCTGGAGGCCTTTAGGCTAATTGATGGGCATAAATATTAACATATTATTAAGAGTCTCTTAAAACTATGTCTACGTATATTGTAATTTACTTATAATGTCATATATTTCACTAAATCATTATGCCGCTCGAATAAAAAGCAATAAACTGATTCATAATATTACTTAGCCGCGTCAACAAAAAATGTAAACTCGTTTAATTAACGAAATCATATGCATAATAAATACATTAGCACAATAAGTACAAAATAAAATTGTCACGCAAGAACTTATGGAATTGAGTAAGATACAGGTATCGATGCAATATTCTAATTGATTGCATAATCCCAATAAATAACCTTTATTATAGACAATAATATTAATTCAGCAGAAACATCTTAATCAGAGAGTAATACCGTAACGATTTAACTATTAGATATCACAGTAGTCACGAAAGACAGAAATAAAATCCTTAACTATACAACGACCATTATTGAAATACAAATAATGCAATATAAAATATAATTAGATAAATAAAGGCAAAATCGAATTGAAGTAAGTGTATCTTGAGAATTATATTGTGAATTTTACCTTAATGCAAACCTTATTTATATTTATTATTGAGCGTTTGTTTAGACATGTGTAAAATAAAATTTGGCAATGATTAAATCACGTTTGCGTTCTCAATTTCGATTGCTGTTCTGGTCTCTATTCCAATGACGATCTTGCTCCTGTTTTAAATATTACTGTGTTCTACCTGGCATCCATGTAATGTATTTTTATTAAAAAAATATCATATAACTTAAATTACTTGAGGTTTTATGACTTATAAAAAATTCATATCAGAGATGTTTGTAGAACAGATTTAACTAAAGTTTTTGACTTTTAGACTATTAATATCTAGAATAGTCATAGTAATTAATTAGAGATTTTTTGAATTGCAGAAAATTTATGTCTAAAGTGCTTAATATATCTATTTTAATTAGACATTTTTTAACTCACATAAAATTCATATTTTTAGTCATTTTTAAGTTTATACAACTGATTTCATCGGACGTTTGTTGACTCAATGAAAATTCACATTCAAATTGTTTGTAGAAATAATTTAACTGAAGATTTTAGCTTATAACAAATATCTAAAGTGCTTAAACTATTAATTTAATCAAACAAATTTGAACTTAAAAAAATCTACTCTGAGGTACATATTTATTTCAAACTGCCTAGAACTAATTTAACTGGATATTTTTTGGGTTATAGAAAATATATCCTTTAAAGTGGTATACTTGCATTAATTTTTTTGTTGAAAATTCTGTCGTATTTAACACTGTTAGGCCAAAATCAATGAACTAACAACATATTGAAAAACCGTTTCATATGTTCTTAAAAAATAAGACATACTGTATGAATTAACAAAAAGACAATAATGAATCAGAGGATGTAATATTGTACGGATATGGCGTCGTTTTTTATATTAGATCCACGGTATTCATGTATATTCAGTCATTCATTCAATACATGAATAAATATTCATTGTATGAGTGAATAAATGAATGAATATTCATTCAAGGTTATATTGACACGAATTCAGAAATGATGTATTAGCATTTTATATTTTGAAAGTCACTTTTTGGAATAGTAAAATAAGAGGTGGAAATTAGTGTTAGGCTTAGGAAGTGTCCAAAGTACAAAACACTAAAATTCACAGTTTTTTTTTTTACTTAGACACTATTTACCCGTTTTCCAAAGATCACACTTTCCAGGAGAAAATATTGAAGGTGATTTTTTGTAATTGTAATACTATAAAGTATCTATAAACAAGTGCTAGGCTAATGTAAATCTGTTTGAGAAGGCGTTTGTAAATCTATGTAGACAAATACTATGAATTGTTTGTTTAGTTTGAGATTTGATAAAATACTTTTATAAATTTTAAGCATTAATTATACATTTTAGTTGTTTTGCTAATCATATTTCAATATGATTAACAATAAATGATAATAGTTTTATTTAAGGACGAAGATAAACCACCACCATTAAATTTCAAAATCAATTTTCATAAATTCTTTCGAAAATTATATAAAACACTTATCACTCTTATTGGTTATTTTTTTCCTGAAGGATTGTAACAATATTTTTACAACTACAGTAAAAAATCGGTTTTAATGAAATTTGGTGAAAAGCTAACTTAAATTCGAAGGAGAACTTGGAACAAAAAAAAACCATGAGGGACTAACTAAGAATCACACGAGAGATATTTTGAGAGTGAACTGGTCATAATGTTCTATCTAGTTTGTATCTATCGATAACACGACTGGGGCGTGGTTCAAGATTGAAATCCGGACTTGAATTAGAACCGAGACCAAGATGACGATCGCTATTGGTACTGGAGGGAAAGTAGAATTCAAAACGAGATAAAAAATCGATACCTATATCAGAACTGGGACCGGAATGAGAAAAGATCAAATTTCATCGATAAATGGATTTGAAAGAGAGAAAGAGAGAAATACGTTCCATGTTGACGACGGCAATCCGCCGACAAAACCTTGACTCTATGATCGGAAACTAAATTTACATATTTATAATGCACCACGACGACCGCCCGCCTGTATTCACCCTACGACCTCAGCGTGGAGCTCGTACCGCTAATATGAACAAACGAGGCGTCCGAGACGAGAGAATGCGTGTTCGCTAATTGTTGTGAGCTGAGAAGATCAACTCTCTCCGGTGCGATTTCAGAACTCATTGACGCCGCATGCGCACTCCCGACACGTTTTGAATCTCCTGTGTCTCGCCGTCATCGTCACTACCAGCCGCCTATGACGGAGCTGTCTTTAGAACATACCAATGAAGGACCGCTGCGATCCGATGAAACTGCAAAAAGCAATATATTCCGATCACTATGATCGAATAACGTCAAATAAAAGAATAGTATCAGAGCAACTGAGCTTTTCTTGGCGTTCTTCGCGTTTGTCGTGGGTATACAATAGTTTTCCAAGGTAAAAGCAGAGCATTTTTATTTTCGTAATTAATATTTAGTTATATACATAATATACAAACACTATTTATTTGATTATTTGCTACCTGTCCCCAAATTAATAATGTTACGCTAATAATGTCTGTCTAATGAGAACGTTACTTTTAAAGCTGTTGGTATGTCGGTATTACGTTTAATACTTGCTATTACCCCAAAATTCTATGAGATGGCGCTGTAAAGGAACATTAATAAAAATATTTTCAATTGCATTATTACCAGAGAATTCACCTATATAGAATCTTGAATGCAGAACGTTAATATAAATTTTAATCGAAATCGTTAAGAGTCGTTTCTGCGATAGCAATCTACGAATTTACATAAACCTCGTCTAAACACGCGTGACGTGCACGTGACCGATTAATTCTTTATCATTATTTTAGATGTTCGGTTAGAAATAAGTGTAACACTTTTTTTCGGCTCATTAAAAAAACGATATCACTAAGCAAATAAAAATGAGTCTGACCAATGATGATAACCTTTTCGTCACTGGAAATTTTTGGACTAATTATGACTTACAAATACGATCGCCCCAGAGAAGCTTTGTAACAGACAATTTGTATATTGTTAACAAAAGTGTATTGTGCTTTTTAATTAAACACAATCAGCGATATTCTCTGCAAACAGCCGTCAATAAAAGAAAAATGGATGTACAATCTCAAAATCTTCATCTTAAAGGGTCATAATCCTTTTATTTTCAACAGTTTGGGTATTTATTTCAAAATCAGTTTTGTATTTTAAATATCAGATTTGACTTTTATTCATTGTTTGACACAAAAAATTTTAACAAAAAAAAACCGACTTCAAACCAAAAACTATTCCAAAACAAATTAATACGCACTAAAAATTAAAAAAATAATTGCGTATTCTTCTATGACTTAATAATCAACTTACTTTTTTTACTCATCAATATGTAGGTACGATCTATGTGTTTACCACCCAAGAAGGTAGATACATACCTATCCACTTCAAATTTAACTCAACACATGAATAACTAACAATGGTCAAAATACTTTTTATAGTTCTCCTAAGTAAAATGAAATGAAAAAGATTAGACTACTTAAAAGTCATTCAAATTATTACGATAATATAATGTAGTTAAAATTATTGTTATTTTTGAAGTCGGTGTGAGCCGAAGAAACACTACAATGTATCTAGCAATAGACACCGAATCCAAGTTGGTCTCATGCATCAAGCACTAAGTACCATAATATTTTACACAAACATTTAATACAAATTACTTGTTGTAAGTGTACGTAAAATTACCTATTACAACTATGTAACCTTTCTAGATAAGAATAAGAAGTCAAAATAAATTACAGTAAAATTGAATTTGTCACAAACTATTAAACTTACAACAGCCATGTTAGTTTGCCTGCAAAGCTTACCCAAAGTTCTATTAACTCTGTAATTTTCGTAATTGTAGTTTTAGTAATCTCATTAATTTCAATTTCAAAGCCTTTATCGCTGTCTATGAAATCCTATACGAAATATTTTTATGTTTTTAGAACATCGGTTTTCTGGTATTAACGATCGATCGATATCACGGTAGCTAGGGTTTTTCCAACTTCTTCCATTTTCTGCTTTATTATCATTGCTTAAATATCGTTTCTTGATATGCACTAGATTTTAAAGGATACTAGGACAGCATCCAAATTTCACATGTCCATATATAAAACATGACAGAATAAAAGGATTTGAAACATTATTTCAGATTATCATCGGGAAGTACTATAAGTAAGAATCTATACGTATAATAAAATAGTAAGTGAGCCGTATCTGTATGTTAAATATTTTAAAAAAAAACAATTCATTTACGTTATAATTCTGTTATCTATGTCATAGTTTTTAGAATTTTTGTCTGTTTTCCTGGGCGGTTGTGCACGCTAATTTCAGAAACGACTTAACCGCCTTGCATGTGGTTTTCAGTAATGTATTGTGCCATGCTTCCGATAACAATTAGTGTTTGTTTCATTACAATCAGTCCACAAACAAAAAGTTATGTTAATCTTGTGACAAGCGTATTACTGTAATTTGCTTTTAACGACTTGCTAATGTTCAGAATTAACTGAAAAAATCAAAAGAATTTGTAGTCATTTAAAATCTAATCTTCTACAATACACATACACAACGAAAAAACAAAGTGCGTAAAACACAACGTTAATTAAGATAAATCGAAAAGTTTACATCAATACATGTTGTAAAATTCAAAGTCCCTCTGTATGCCAGTCCGTTTGTCTTTTTCATACGAAAACCGCTTACCCGATTTACATTTTTTTTATTCATAACTCTGTCATCTAGCTAAGTAATGTGATATATTTTATGGCATAAAGTAACTCACAAAATAAGTAGTTAAATGATGAATCGAGTTGGAAAAAAGACGCTTTTGGGGCCCTTAAATGCTTTACACTGAGTAAATCGTGAGAGATATATCAAATTAATGTGCTGCATAATGGTAGATCTTAAAAAGACTTACAAAAAAAGTAAGCGATAGCATGTGTCTATCTTCTATGGATGATCTACAACAGGTATTTTTGCATTTGAAACAACACCCATCTGTCGACGGTGGTGAAGCGCCCGCCATCCATTAAAACAATGAGGAAGGAATGTATGAACAAAGGGGCCTTGATGTGAATAAAATGTATTATTCCAAGTTAGGAAACAAAAAATACACGGAATACTGAGATATCCAAGATAAGTTAAAATTAAAAATGTTTGTCATAATGTTATATATCTTATAATTAACATGCCCAAGTAAAATTCTAGTACATTTATAAAAACCTAATCAATAATTCTATAGTTCATGCGAGCGAAGCCGTAGGCAACAGCTAGATTTAATATTCGTTAATGGACTAGTATTTCCTTCAGACACAAGACATTTTAACATTTGGTCAAAATAAATCGAGTGGACCACAACTACCGCTCATTTTTTTTTATATGTTTCGAAATATCAATGCGACTCATTAAAAGACTTAACTGGTAAAAGTGACTTATATAAATGGTAAAATACAGAAATTATTTTTAAAAAAATTATAGAATGTTAAATAAGTTACGGACGTTCTTGTATTAAGATTTATTAAGTAACTTAGGAAAATATACCCTGTTCCTTTTGACTTCTAACATTAAAAGCAAAATCTGATACTTCGAAATCAGAATAATAGTCATATTTTAATTACTGTAAATCAAGATATTTTAACTCGAAAAGAGGGTAATTATTTTTTCTATAAAGGTAATAATAACAGAGATAAAAATAATTTAAAGTGCATACTATACAAACGGGCCATAGTTAAGCTATGACGTCAATCCTCAATAGCCCCACATAAGGCATACGCAGTCTACAGGTTTTCATATGTCATGTCGTACTTTCAATGTTATGACTACTTATTACCAACGCGGTTGTGCTTCACAGTCGGTCAACAGAATACATGAAGCCTACTCAACTTTTATAATTCACACTAATAATATAATGTACTTATTTGATGTAATAAGTATATTATCATAAAGAGGAATCTTTATTCCATTTCAAATCTCGTACAAGACATTTAATTATAACAACAAATCTCACTGAAAAAAATATTGCTTGGGCCGTAAGTAGTTGGCCTATGGTCGGTCCATAAGGATGTAATCACGATTTCGTTTAATAGACTTTATTAATGCATCTGATTTTTATTTAATACAACCGGATTTATGAGAAATAGAAGCCTATCGAATATGAGCTCTTCCACATTTGTATTTTTTTTTATAATAAAATTTAAAATCAACAAATGTAATTTATAAAGAGAGAAACTAAAGGTTTTGGACAAGTGTCTCAGTATCCGTAAACTTATGAGTAAATTTAGTCTAGTATTTAAGGATGTTTCTCTTTATTTTTTTAAGATAACTCATGTGTCGCCGCTAATAAATTAAGCGGTTATTAGGAATTTTAATTTTTGAATTAAATTTTCATTATTATTTGACTACAATTACATTATTATCTTATAATTTGTGCGTTTTATTAATATATGAACTTAGCGGCGTGCACTTTCGGATTTTTTGCCCTTTTTTGTCAGTAAAATGTTGACGTATAAACTATAGATATTACGTACCATTTTAATAGTCGAAATAGATACTTGAAATAAACATAACAATTATAGTGTCGGGTAAGCAGTGGCTTCAAAATTTCTGCATAACGTAATTACACTTTAACTTTTTTTAAACTCACCATTTATCGTATTAGCAATATTTATAGAAATTCCAAGTTTTATCTACGGATAATAGAAAAATATTTATAAAGTAAAATAACTAAAACAGATTCAGATACAAGCGCATTTCCGATGCTTCCCTGATGCATGATTATCGTAAATTTTTATAGGAAAAAAAATTAAACATGAAAGCTTTTTATACAAGCTTTGTACACTATCATTAAGAAACGTTTCGAGAATAAAGTTACCGACAGTGACAGTGTTACATTTATGAAATCACTCTAGTACTTAGAAATATTTATTAAAAAGTTTGTGATGAAATTAAAATGGAAAAGGTAATATCTAGCTTTTGGATATCCATCTAGTTGTTTTTCACATTGAGCACTAGTGCTATCAGGACATTGTTAATTTCTATCTTATTCATAACCTTGATAATTTCTGAAATCGGTCATTTTTGTTTTACATTACTTTAATATTCATTTTTTTTTTAATTTAAGGATCTATAAAAATGAACGAATGGCCTGACAGAATTATGACATTTATCAGTGTAAACAAATATTTAAACGGTTGCCTAATGCAGATATTTTAATAATATTTTCCATCTGACATTAAATATTTAATGTTAGCTTCCTAAAGCATATGTAATGCTTTGGGTAAGCTAACACGAATATATTGATTAAGTTTTGAAATATATAACTACGCATAAAGGATATGAACCTGTCAAAGCGATGATGATGAATAGTCAAAATTGCAGTAAATCATCAAATTGCGTCCGTTCATCTGTTTGTCTCGCTATTGACTATTGTAACCTTCGAGATTTTTCAATCATTCAAACCAAGTGATTTGATAGTTATAGAAATCAATTCAATGAAGTCACTAATGGGCACTTTTCCTTGAATTTGCTTGACTACTAACTGACTGACTGACTTGACTACTAACTGACTAACTTGACTCTATTTGCGCGTAGATTCAGTAATGGCTTAAACAAATTAACCTTTGGCAAGTGACCCTTCACTCTGGAAGATTGGTGAAAGTCTCATCGCAAATCAGATAATTGGAGATAGACACATGTTCCATTTTATGCGATTATATCTGAAATATACGTGACAAAAAAAAACGTTATTTGTTCATTTGTTTAATTTCTACTGCGCATAAATAGATGCATTTATGAAATTAAACGTACTTACAAAAAAAAATCGGTTAACCCTTCAGGCTATCTCTAAAACTTTCCGCTATGATATTAATTGATGTGTTACTTAATTAAATAAAAAAATACGGAGTTTTTAAAAGAAAAATCATTTTTTCGATTTTTTTTCGTTCACGATATCTCACGAACGAATCAATCGATTTTGTCCGGACAAACGCCGACCGATGTGGTTTTTTGATGTTAAGAGCTAATTAGTTTTTGAAATTGATCGGTGAAGCATTTAAAAGTTATTCCAAAAAAACCACACTTGCAAAAATTTTTTTAATAGTTTTTTGAGATTTCTTTGAATCTGCTGGTCCAAATTGGTAAGATTTATAGGAAATCTATGTTTGATAGAACTCTTTGGAATGCCAAAGTTCGGTTCCAAATGTTCAAGCCGTTCGAAAGTTATAAGACGTTTACATACTTATACACACACACACACGCTCACGCACACACACACACACACACACAAACACACACACATGCACGCACGCACACACGCACACACGCACGCACGCACACACACAAGCATATATACAGATATAGTGTCGACCTTGCGGGAACTGTCAAAATAGCTTCCTAGGACCTCAAAACGTCGAGATCTAATGAAAACTAGATTTTCGAAAAACGGGTTAAAACCAGTAACTTCCCGATTTTCGAAAATTTTTAATTTTCCTAGCGGGAAGATAAAAAAGCGAAGAACTAATTTTTTGTTATGAGCATATCGCAATAGAATGATTTTCTTTATTTTTTTTTCAGACACAATTCCATATTTAATTTAGAGACAATTTTTTTTTTTGTTTGTTCTTCGGTTCTGTTAATTGCGCTGCTAGCTTTTGCCCGCGACTTCGTCTGCTTAAACATAAAATCGATTTTTTTTTATATCGACCGATCACACTGCCAATCATGATTCTGATCTCGGTTAAGCTCTTGATCTCGATTTTGGTATTGCGGTAACGATATAGATACCGGTTCTGCCTTTACTAAATTCACGCGAGAGAAACCAGAAAAGGCAAACAAAATCTTTCTTAACTTCAATTTACAAAAAAACTTAAATCATACACCAAATTAAATGTAATTTTCCTAATCAACGTCCCGAGGGATTTCCGTAAATACACTCACATCGATTTTTAGCTCTACTTTAGATCCCTTATGTAAGGGATTGATTTAAAATATCTCGAAATGCGTATTTCCTTAATTCTTAATAGGATGACTCTTACGAAGTCTCAAATCAAAACATCTATTTTATATTGAAACTTTCGACCCTCATTTTACCTCTTTAGAGGTTGAGTTTTGGAATTTCCATATTCTTTGTCCACGTCTTAAAGGGAACCATTATGCAAAATTTCAGCTTTCTAAGTCCAACAGTTTGGAATGGATGTTTATAAGTCAGTGAGTCAGTCACTCAGGACTTTCCTTTTTGTATTTAAAATTAAAATATTCCTTGTTCACTTTTAAGCCGAAAAATTAGTATATACCATCACTCTCTCTCCAAAAATGGTTGACTAGTGATCACTTACATGCTGAAATTAATAAAGTGTGGAGAAATAAAATCACAATTGCGAATGTGAATTTGCTACAAAGCTTATGATTTGCACTGGTAAAGTGATATATTTAGACATGTTATTTCAAATTTATTCTTTACGGACTTTGATAGAAAAATATTTTAATTGCTTATATGAGTTTATTAAAGCGTTTCTTCCCATCAATTCCAGTTTTAATTATTTTTAAATCAATCTGAAATTATTGAGAATAACGTCATAATATAAAATAAAAATAATAATACAAAATATGAGAGACAAACAAACACGCTATTTTAAATATATTCGAGATTCAGTAAAAAAAAAAGAAAGAATAATAATTCTAGAGGGCGTGAAATGTAAACTGACAAGAAAAAATAAAAAGGGAAATTAAATAAATCAACAACAGCTTAAATGGAAATCTCACGAAATGAGGTGCGAGCGCAACGGCGTCTTCGAAGTGATCACAGTAAGAACGACGGGCCCAAAGCGGTAAATTTATGTACGTAAATTTAAGGCGGGAGAGGAGGTGAATGCTTGAGAAACATTTTTTTAACGCAAACAATGACACGGGGTGGAATCACTACTCATTATTAATATCATTATTTAATTTTTTATGATGTGATGTCTTATAAATCGATGAACGCCGGCTGCACGCATAAAAAAGAATGACTCATTGTCGCGTTACGCCTGAGCCGAGCATGCGAGCGAGAGCGCGGAACGAACGATCTCTCTTCCACTCCAACGGCCGATGCGTCCGAGTAGAAGAGAGACAGCGGCCACACACAACTTACACGTGATCTGTTTTATCAACTGTTTATAAAGTGTAGTGAAAAGTTAATGTGGTTTCCATTGTTTATTACAACAACAATTGCGACAAGTGATAATAATTCAATTCAATTCATAAAAGCATGCAATTTTTCATCAATGTTTTCTTAAGACGTTATCACGTAAAATTATCGCTCGTAAACCGGCTTTACAGACAACCAATTTTTTTCCTCCAAAAATTTTTAGACGTTACTTTTTAGTGTGATCAAAATAGTTTCACAGTTTGTTTCGATTAAAAGTAGAACATTTTTTGCAATATTACCGAATTTTAAGAATAGATTAAATAAATAAAATTATGCATTATGATTGCTTTTTTTGTTTTCAATTACTTTCTTGTCATGTCACATTTAAAATTTTTATTATATTCATAAGTTTGTTGGTCTATTTTCCTGGCGAGATTAATATCAGAGTACTATAATATATTAATATCTATCTCCATTGTTGAAAACTGAATTTTGCTTAAAGTGTAAAAAAAGGCATGTTGTATTGAATCACCTCATTTATTGCTATAAAGAACGCTGCATTTTAATGAGTACGATACGAATTTTCGTTCATAAAATTTTATTAAACCTATACCCTTCCTTTTAACTATAATAGGTAATAAGGAAACCCTTACCTTAACATTTTTGCTGTATTTCGAGCCACCTCTCGTTGTTTTTCCTCTTGTGTAAGGGCACGGATGCTTATTTACGCTGACGACGGTCTAAAGTGCAGTTCCTTATTTTTGTAGGTATCATCTTTTTAATAGCATTCGCCAAAAATGCTCACCTAAAATTTACCTGTTTTCCCTATTGTTAAAACTCCTTCATATTTCAAAGGATAAAATGAAGTGCCTAACGAAACATACACTTACATTTATTTTCTTTGTACAATAACGCAAGATTACGTTTTTACCTTCAAATTATTTTCATGTAATACAGTAATTACGTACTGGTGAAATTAGTAATTTTACTTGATTGAGGGCGATCATGAGTTAAAAGCTTTAAATCGTTGGTTCCTATCTATAACTTGCTATGGAAATTTGACAACTAAATTATTAATAATAAAAAAATAAAATAACTAATTAAAAAAAAATAAAAAAAACACAATAGACCCTGTTCACAATGGTCTATTGTGTTTTTTTTTTGTATAATACATTTTATAATCAATTATATGTAAATTGGTTATAAAATGTATCAGACAAGGATACGTTCGATTACAAAGTAGTATACATATGATGTAATATCTCAGAGGTCACAGAAATTAAGAACCATGTGCCCTAATTGCTCATGTCTCTTGCTTATTATTCAATGTTTTGTACCATACGCGTTTTTTAATATTGCGCTCTTACATTATTAAAATAGTATGTTACAAACTGGTATTAACTAAAATCACCGGTTACGAACATAATAAAACAATAATTATTTCAAGTAGTTATGACGAATTCTGTTTTTTATAAGGAAAATAAAAATAAATGCTATATTTATAATATCGATGAGAGCTTTAGTACAATATTGAATTGTTGTGTATGGAAACTTTTTAAAGCTTAACCCAAAATTTGGATGATTTACTTAACTTTTTATTATATCTGCTAACCGATGTCTATTGAGCGTGTAAGAAAGAAAGGAAAAAAGAACATTTATTAAATACTTAGTTTTTAAATATCTTTTTTAATAAATTAAAATAAATTCAAAACTATTTTTTAGATCATAAATTTAAATCAAATTAAATGGAAGAAACAACAACAAAAAAAAACAACATGGACATTAATTCCCTGGCGTCATTATTATTTAAATATTTATTAACACAACAATTGTTCTCTTTCAGAATAGCACTTATTATTTAATTCCATCACAAAAATACAGTAAACAATAAAAAATATAGTATTTGACACGAATTAGCCGACCGGTACTTGTAACTCTCTTACACTGTCAAATTAGAATGTCCGTTGAATAGAATATATCATCTTCCTACCAAAATCATATTTTTTGTTTATAAATTTCAGCAAAATAACTATTTTTTATTGAATTTCCCTTTGATCGACAAAAATAAGCAAAATAGCACGGCCGCCACCACAGGTCGATATCGTTTTACTTTCATACGCAATCAGTACGTATTTTATAGATTTCTCCGCAGCGTCACTCCTTCGCCGTTTGGAGCAACTGGCGTCTCGTGCGCATAACTCTTCGTAGTTAAAGTCCAATAAAAAGTTATTGGTTCGTACTCTAGAATCGAGATTGAACACGGTCACTCGGTAGTTTACGAGCTTACAGTTATTGAGCGTTTACTCCTTAGGTTATTCACATAAACACACGCACATACATATATAATTCAGGACTTCGAAGTCCAAAGTGAACGATTTTCTACATTTTGCTATTGTTTTTAAGTTGTCATCTAAAGTCAACTTTACTGTATAAGTGTATTTATTTTTGGCTGTTGATGTTTGTGTCGTATTTAATATATTTACTTTTTGTTTGGTAGAGATAACTATTGGGCTGTTCACATTCGAAGAAGGTTCGAGAAGGCTGATCTGGGTTTGTACGTATCGGAGTTCATGTGCTGGCAGTCAGTTTATAGTGTTTAAGTAATTCCATACATTTCAGTGTTTCTGAATAAATATACACTTTCTGCTTTTCTGCACGTTCTTTTTACGTCCGATCTCAATCCTCAAACCTCTTATGGATTCATTACACAACAATATATTGTTTTAAGACGTCGATATTTTAAAAACAATTCCATTGAATTTCGAATAATAAATTTAAAATCAGATGTCGAATCAGAATATATTGTGTAATCAGGTTAGATATGTAAATATTGCAACAGAAATATTTTCTGTTGCAATAAACTGACCTTATACATTCCTGGTCATTGCTATAGATAAAAACTTCAATGGGGACCTCACATCAATAAATTGGCGAAATAGCTAAATTCTGCTGCATATGTAATTGAAGAGTTATAAAATTTATCAGGTGAAGAAACTGCCAAGATACTTTATTTAGGTTTCTCTTTTCATAGGTCAAATTTAAACCTTCATTATATTATACATCATTGTATTATGAAATCACCATTCGTTGGGAAGGGCAGTGTTCCCTCAAGAAAAACGAGCAATAAATGTTGGGGTAATTTTTAGAAATTAAACTGTATGTAATTGTTTATAATCAAAAACAAAAGTCTCACAGAAAGAGAAAACCCTTTAAGAAGTTGAGCTAATTAGGTATGTTCATGTCATTTCATTTCAATCAATTGTGTTTAAAATTATCGAAAATTTTATAATGCCCTTTTTTTTCAAGTAATTATTTGGTAATAACCTTTAATTTGCTGAAGAGTAAGTTTTGAATAGTTGCATATTAATGAGTTTGTGATTTTATTTAATCGAATGACATGTAAACGCAGTTTATTTTTATTTCTGCTACAGAGTCTAAGTCGTTCACTATTTTTTTTATACCATTTTCGAGAGGCAAACAAGCTTGCAAGCTACCAGAGGGTAGATGATCATCGCAACTCAAGCACAGCAGCAATCCAAAGAAGTGACCATTACGTTGCCGGCCCTTTGGGTAGGGATAAGTTTGAGTCGGGCCATTTTTGTGCTGCAGCCAAGTTGACCACAGCATGCCACAATCATTTTTGTAATTTTTTTAAATACTTTTTCTAAACATTCCTAATTTTTTTAACACATATTAAGTTTTCATATTTAAACGTAATGCCATAGTTAAGATCCAATCGCCTTAAACTTACTATTTAAAGATACTTGACATCGTTGTTTGTAAAATGGCTTCTTCTATAGTACGATAATTCTACACACATACACGACATGTTTCCAAAGAAAAATGCCATATGACGTCAGGCTATAGAAATAATCAAACTAGTCTGGTACTTTTTACATTTGATAAAATTCGTATATTTTATTGAGAATGCAGTAGAGCCAAGCCCTTTCACTGATTTACTGATATGAATACCGCATTAAAGTCTTTTATCCATAACAATGCCCAGAAATATAGAAGCATCTACAAAATCTAATTGCTGGTTTCTTAGTAAAATAGTTGAAGAACCAAGACTTACATTTGAAAGAAGATGACTTTTATAAAATAAGTTTTATACAAGATCTTTTTTTTTAAAGTAGGATATTTGGAGTATACAATTTTTCCATTTTCGTCTCAATGTTTACATCATCATGAATGAGTCGTTTCTTATATATATCTTGCTAATATCGATACCGACAACAGATAAAATTCATCGAGACTCTTGATGGATGTATATGTGCATACATAGTTAAGTTTGCAAGAAATCCTCAGTGTGCGAGTCCTATTCGCGTTTGTCTGGTTTGGCAAGGATTTTAATCTTTCACCGTAAATTAAAGGTAGTATGTCAAACCCCACCAACTTATGTCCTATATCTATGCTGCCAAAATTAAGTATTTTTTTTTGTAAAGTTGATCTTAAATCAATTGCATTTGTATAGTGATAATCTTATTTCTTAAAAACAGTTTGGATTTACGCGGGGTCGTTCACCAATCGACATGGATGTTGAACTTATTCAGCAATTATTTGGAGCCTGGGAGGATTTGCGGCATGCAATTGGACTAGTTTGCGATCTCTCCAAGGCTTTTGATTGTGCAAATTACGAAACTTTGACAGTCAAACTTCGTCATTATGCAATGACGGGCGAGGAACCGACCTCTTGAAGTCGTATTTGGGTAACAAGGTTCGGAGGCTTGCTGTCGATGGTAAGAGATCGTCTGGATCATGAGGTGACAACCGAATGATCTTTGTGAAATATCCATGATCCACACGATCTTTGGGCGCTATTTAGCCGTTTTCGGTATATATGAACGACTTTTCTAGTCTCGCTGGAGATGTTAGTGAGTATCGTTAGTAGATGACACATCATTTTTAGAATTTACGTAAACAATATTCTATTTTTTTAAACTAAAAAATGTTATCTCGTGTATTGATCTACACAATGGTCCATACTCTAATAGCAAGTGTAAGTTTTTGTCATTATTTTATCATTTTTGGATATGATATAACTACAAATTGTCGATTTTGAATTTTTTTTTTCGTTTAATTGTGCTGTAAGACTTTTCTTCTTGTCAAATTTTATGATTCTGGGCCAATAGGTAGTATATATTTTTTTTATTTATTTACTTGTGAGTTTCGAATTAAAAAACATTAATGACCGTAATTTGGGTTTACTTTTTATTGCATTGATTTAGAAACTTGATTTTTTTTGTAGCTTCAAAGGACCGCAGACATAAGTATTTGACATTAATTTCAACTTATTACTTCCGTAAGCTGCTGATAAAAAGGATCTTGATAGACAGACGGAGAAACGGACAACGAAGTGATCCTGTAATGATTTCTTTTTACTTTAGAAGTACTAAATCCTAAAAATAGGTATATTTCTCTTTATCTATAATATTATATAATATGAGATGATGAACTGGCGGTCGAAACTATCGGAAACAATTATTGTTTCTGATAGTTTCATTATGGAATAAAGCATTATTGACCTGATTACATTTTTCATATTTTTTTTTATATCTCTTAATAACTTTTTAATTATTTTCATCATTTAACATATAAAATCGATATAATTTGAATCCATTACCTACTTTTCACAATATATTTCATTATTTAAAAAATTAAATTTATACGTTTTTCTCTCAAAAACTAATATTTACACTTAGGACTTTTTTGTTTATTGTCATCCATTGTTATTACAGTAACCCAATATTCTTCACACATTACGTTTATTTAACTATTTTATTTCAAATGAAGCATCATTTTTCCGTTCATTCTTTATCAGAATTCTGACGAATTAATAAAGTTGATCTGTATCAAAACTACCGTCAGCTTAATCGGAGGTATCGGGACTTAATAATAAGAGCAGGGATAAGGGACGAGTAAACACAACTAAAAAAAAATTGCTTGCCGACGTAAGACTATACATAACATTAACAACTTTATTTTTGCTAATGCCAAATCAATAATTCAAGGAAGGTTATATTTTAAAAATTATTTCTAAAATTCATATTTATTTATATTTATGCCTATGCCCTGAGGAATAAACAAACAACCGATGCAAGCGACTTCCTCGATCACAATGTAGGCCAATGTCTACAACCTACAGCACGATTCCAAAGCCTCAAGTTCAAGGGAGTGAAAGGAGATTTGATGTTTTGCGCGTTGTTTAATGATTTTTTTACGACTACCTGCTTGTTTTTATAATTTTTTTTTCGTGATACATATATCATGAGTATTTTTCTGGTTGAAATACATCGTCACTGTTGCATCATTAATGTTTGTGTGTCTAATGTTGCTCCGGGTCCACATAAACATGTCATTTTTTATTTGTAGAATGTGACCTAATTTGCATATACATTTGCAATCGGCATGATAGTATTAATTATTGCAAATATAATTAAAATTTGTATACATTACATACATAATATATATACAAGTGTTGATTTTTTTGTGTGTAATAATAAGATAAAGTAAATAATAAAAACCACCTTTCATAACTTACCTTAATAAGCTAAAATGCTTCTTTTATAAAACATTATAAAATGGAAAACCACAAATAATACTATTAATAAGATTAAGAATGAATTGTTACACAGTTTTTTTTTTATTTAAATATCTACAACAATTTATTGCATTTAGAATCAGTGTCAGCTGAAAGAAGACAAATCACTTAATTTTTGGTAATTTCCATAGATCCTAACCCCATCCTACTTCTTGTTGTACTATATACGTCTTCTAGTCACATAATACAAACATTCTCTAAATTGTTACATTTAACACTAGAAACTAATGAAAGTGATCTACGAAGGACATATACAGAGGCTGTGTGCGGCAGGGCCGGCAAAAGACCCAATAGAACATCTTATGCAGATCAAATTTTTAGTATATCGAATAAAGACCAAATTCGAAACGTTCGAAACCGACTATCTCGCATAAAATGCATGTCAATAAACCAAAAGAAAGTGTTTCAACAAATGGAAATCCAAGGTTTCTCAAGTCCTCTGACGACGAACCCTGAGCTAATTCTACTTTAGGTCTAACACAAAAGTTTATTAAATCCATGTTAGTCTGTGTGTAATTTATGTACTCGAATGTTACTCAATCGATTGAGCTCATATTATTGAGCAAAAATCAATCAAAATAACTTATAAGTCATTCGATATATTACTGGAAAAGCTATGAAATAGCTCTACAGTTGAAACACAAAATCTCAACATAAAAAAAGGCATTTCATTGAAATTCTCTACAAATACCACTCAAAATCGTTTACTTTGTTGAGTATTATTGAATACAGTTCTTGTCTTTGCTGTTAATTGAAAACGCTGCAAAGGCTCAGAAAGTACAGTTTGAGCAATTGTGTGAAATTAAATGTTTCTTTTATTAATTTAAAAAAATGTGTAATCTAGTCAACTAACTGTAAGTAAGAAAAAAAACTGGATTAATCTAATCATAATCGTAAAATGTAAATTACGATTTGGCTCCTCAGCCTGACACGAAACCACATCGTTAATTGTTTCGTCTATTAAACAGTTAAAAATATATTTTCCTTATCAACGTCTTCAAAGATTTCCATGTGTTATTTCTTACCTTAAATGTATATTTCTACTTGAATGTTCCGTTACGTAAACGTAATAACAATGGTGTCCTAGATTAATTGGAAAAGTTTGAAGCGAAAATACAACAGCCTTCTAAAACCACGTTTAACCTATTGCAAACAAAAACACATTTTATGGTAATTAATATGACTCGTGAAACTACGCAACTGAATTCTAAGTACCGGTGTAAACAAAAAATTGTTTATTTGAAAAACGTTATCTATGCACTTACAATTGTATTAATTTTTTATCTTAATAGAATTTAATATTGCAGCTTGATTTATTTTATTTTTGGGTTTTGTTAGATTTCCGAATGAATTATTTTGCAGTGGTATTAATAACCATTGATTTTTTTTTTATTCAGTTGTGTTTTTTTTCCTACATAATGAAATATAATCTAAATAGCGGTCATTCATCGTTCCAAAATTTACTTACTATGTGCGCCGGCGCTGGGCGGAATTTAATCTTGATTAATCTCACTCAAAAGGTATTCAAACCCGAGCGGAAGGGATGATGGAGTGAACCTTTTGTACGGTCGTTTCATTTAAAGCTTCACTTCATCTTTAATGGTCATTTTAATTTATGATTTTTATGTATTTCCTATTCGCTTATTACCGAGAGAAATTTACAAATTTTCCTTGCAAAGAGCGCCTGCACTTTTTAAAGTATATGCACTTAAATAACTTCATGAGTCATGAATTTATTATGCTATATGCAATGAATAACGACACATGAGTATCTCGAATTGATAGTTTGCCATAATAGTTGTTTAGATGTAAATGCGAAATGAATTAAACATTAAGCATTGTCAAATTGTTCATCTTCCTGCGTAAGTATACCATATTAACAAATTGAATTATTTTTATAAAACACTTAGCTTAATACCCTATGACATCATGACACTAGTAGAGAAATCGTTTATAACAGATCTATTATTGTAACAAAAATGACCACAAAATGGTCTATTTATCTGCACGAAGACCCTGTTTTGTCAGGAGTTCGGAGCGCGGCCGGGGCATAATTGTAGCTACTGATTACACTATCAGAACGTAAACAATCGTGCCCCACTCGACGTGCAACAGACGCGGAATGATATATCTCTTCTAACCCTGCAGTGCGCACGTCTGAATATTGACGTACTATTTTTAATGAATTTCCGAACACGCATTTCACTATAATATGGTATCATTTAGTTTTATTCAAGAGCCGAGCTTATAATGTATATAAAGGTCGTATTTAATTATATATACTAATTAGTGTCTTTTTGTTGGTTTATCTTGTAACCAGTTGAAATGACTGACGTTAAGTGAAGAAATTTGTTAAATGTACATGCATATCCGCGTGTACATGGTCTTGAAAGAGCTATAATACAAAATAATTAGGTGTTTTGTGACTGTCATACAAAATGTGTACGCACTTGATAATTACATATGTTCACATAAACGTTAAATATTCTGGTAAGACTTCATCTACATGCCGGTATCGTTAGGATATTTTCCTAAACCATAAAAAATAACTCAGAATATTTCAGTGTCGGTATGAGTCAGAAAAAGCATCCAACTCTACAAGCCGTCAGGGTTCAAACATACAATCTTTTGTGTCGCAGATAAACATGCTGATCATTAATTAGAGCGTCGATTGTACTAAAATGGAACATTGTACTTCACAAATTGTAACTATATTATCTTCATTTTAAAATTCTAGTAGTTTGTGTTTTCGGTCGATCTATGTATACACATGACAAAATTAAATCGTATTAAGTTACCGAAAATTCTGAACAAGTGTGCAAATTGATAATATTTAGGATATTATCACTTAGAACATTAGTATTTGAAACAACTTAAAAGACATCTAATATAAATAGTTTTAAATTATTTATCACCGTGTTTTGAATAAGAATAAATCACGCACGAGGAAAACCGCAATACACTTTTAGTGTGTGTAATGTAAAAAATCCTTTTGAAAACGAACCATCAATGTTATAAACAACGCAAGAAAAGGCGATAAGTAGCGTTTTATTTTCTAATAGCGATTTTAATATCGTCAATATCGTTTATCATTCAACATGTGTTGTCACAGTCAACGAAAATTGAATATGTTACATAAAAAATACCTCATTGTTTTATTACTCTGACATTCCATGTATTGAATTACAGATCAGGTTTAAATATTTAGATATCATGTTTAGTGTATATATATATTATACTTAAATTAAAAATTTATGAACAACATCAAAAACTATGTTAATAAAGATCGACTTAAAAATAAATTATTACATATTTAAATTCCATAGTATTCAGATTTATCTAGTCGACAACTTATTATTTAAACATCTTTACATTTCTTACATTATGATAAAAGTGGGCACTAGCGACATCATAATAAGGAATACAAAAAGTATTCGGCAACTAGATGGTTTTTCTGTTTTTGCTGATAAAAGTCGACCACCTGTCGAAAAAGTCTACCTTAGTATCGAAATGAGCCCTTTTTAAATAAAAGTCTTTGTTATTTACAACCTGTTTGCATTCTTTTTTCCGTTTTAAAATGTTCTCCAACTGAAAACATTTCAAAATGATTATGTTTTCTCGATCACTGAAACGGTTTCAATTGCTTTTAGTTGTAAAAAGCACGTATTTAACGCAATTAAATAGGCTCTGCAATCACAAAAACGTAATGTGTAAAATACAGCCGTTAATTTATTTTCTAGAAAGTAATGCAAGTAAATACGTACCGCACCGCACCAAGCTAAGCAAGCAAAACGTGAACATCGGATGATCCGTCGAAGGTTCGGTATTCAGTTAAATCACTACTCGGCTCATTATTGATTTTAATTATCGGCCGTTTACATTTTCACTCAAGTGGGCTGAGAATAATATAGATATGTGTAATACAAATTAATGAGAATGTTTGTGAATGTTTATAGAGTTTTATATGATTATAGCAAAATCTACTAACATCATCACTGTTCAATATTTATATTATGTAATGTTCCATAATAGCAAATTTAAGACATAATAAAATATAATACGTATTTAATAACTTCGTGAATATGACGTTTAATGAATAGAAAATAGTACGACGAACTTTGGCAATATGACCAAGCAGCGTCACCAACATTAAAGTAATATGTATGTTCTACTAGTTACTACATATTTATTCAATGGTTAATAATGTACGTCGAATACATAATAGCAGCTTTAGTGTATTTGGGGTCAAATTTTCTAAATAATCGACACATTGCCACCGTAGATATAGGAGCTTGTTAATAATTATAACTTATAACATTACTGTGATCAAAATAGTGAGTTATTTGCCTTAATATAAGAAATTTAAGATTTATGGACTTCGAACTTAATCTATTGTCCTCCATTGTCCTAAGACCTCTATTTCCTTAATACAAATGAGGCCTCATCTTCATAAGATAATGGATCGACACATATTGTCTTATCAACGCGATTTAATTTATCTTAAGTGTATCTACGTGAAAAACAATAATTTCTAAAGAAAATGCCATTTGAAAGGCCGATCGTTCGCTTTATTCAGAAAAAATGGTCTATCATTCACAAAAAAATAATTATGAGGTTCAATACAGTCGATAAATCTAATTAATTTTCAAATTTAAATCTTATTCTTTAAAAAGAATGATGGTCAATGGCAAATCTAAAACATTTAAACCATTCATGACTATCGCTATTCATGACCACCCAGGTGTGCTGTACAAAAACCGTGCCTCTATTATATTTAAAATTCCATACCGACCGTACCCACGCCCCCGTTTTAGTGTTAACCCAATCGGCTCGCTCGCGCCGCGGCGCCCGCGCCGGCCGCAACGCGCTCGCTCGTCTATTTATACGACGCGAGCGCAATGCCGTCTCTCGCATTCGTCTAAACACATTCTAGCGATACCCACGATCGTATAACGATCCGGCATAACAAATCGATTGAGTATTATAATATTCGGTGTCAGTGTACGCGGTGCGCCATAGACGATTCGATGTGTTGTTTTTGAAATCATTACCGTTTGTGTTTCTACAAGGCAAGTGTTTCGAAAAAAATAAGGTGAGCGCTTCTTTTTGCCGTTTCCACATACGATTTCACTCATGAAAAATTAACGTCAAATGAAAGCCTTTAAGTGCACCAATTGTTTCGTTGCGTCACGAGGGAAATGCGATATTTTTAAAAGTGAACTTTGTATTTGCATTCTCATTCACCGTTGTGTAAATATTCACTGTTTTGAGCATCACTTGACGCGTACAGTACATGACTTGAAAATATTGACTTAACGAAATGAAGGTATTTATCTTTATAGCTATGATGAACTCGAAAATAAATAGAGGTTAATAATTTTCGTATGGATTATGCGCCTGTAAACAACTGACCTTGTTATTTCGTGGTCTTTTAAACAACTGGCGACTCTGTCCCTAATTTATTAAACGAGTTACCTCTTAGTCCCATTTAACATTAATAGCATTGATACAACGTACAAAAACTAAAAATCCTCAATATCAGTCGTATGAACGTTTACAATTTTTTTTCGCCTTTAAAGGTATTTCATGAAAAATGTCACTCGAAAATATATACTTAAAAATAAATTTAAGAAACATTTTCGTGTCAATATTCATTTTTATTTTATAATTATAGGTGCACACATATAGGTATGTTACGTTGTATAACATAAATAAAAAAATATTTATTTATACTAATTGAAAATTTTAAATATTATTGGACATAGTTTAACAATAACAACTTCTTACATGACCATTTCGTGAAGGAAAGACTTTATGTTCCAATAAAAAACAACCAGTTTGATTTTTAATTGACAAATATGCTGTTGTGTCTTATTATTCTATTTATGTCTTACAATTAATTGTCCTTCTGACTCGGTAATTATGCTCCTTCTTATATAATTAATCAATATGGCTATATTAGTAAATTTTTATTAGAGTAGTTTTACAGTTACATACCCAAAAGTTATCGAAGGCATCCTACTATAAAACCTCAGCCCATCCGTTTATACTATAATTAAAAGCCTGTATCTTTCAAACCCTAACATACTGTCTGTCGAAATTTTCACAGAATTTATTTTTTATTTTTGAAAGATATCTTAACATATAGTAATAACATAAAAAGCGTTAATGGAATAGGGTCCACACATAAAAACCTTTTTTATATACACTTTTATTTTCGATCTATCGTAAAAACAGTGATACAAACGTATATTTGATGCTCTAATAGTGTTTATTCTATTGTAAAACAACAAATAATAAAAACTGGACAAATGTGAACATATCTTGCACTGACAATCCCGAATAGGATCCAACACATTTTTTTACTAAACGCAAAATCGAAAATTGATTTATTGGTACGCAACTAACAATAGTGAAGTTCGAATTGCACTTGGTCGATTTTTTTTCTGTTGCGTAATTCCCGATGCCTCTGTGCTCACAAACGACATTTACGTGTCCTTGGCATTATATGTTTAAGCGTACGCTCAACATAAAAACGTCTTATTCAAGACTTACGGAGCTAAAGAAAACCAAAAAAAAATGTGTGTTCTTATGACCACACAATAGAAGTGAACGCTTGTAACGGTTTATTTGTTCTAAAACGTATAAGTACGATGTATAAGTACATTTCAGTTTTATGATAACTATTATTTTCATGATTCAGAAACAAGACAAAATTCTTATTTTTTCTCAGATTAAACTTCTTCATTGCTATCATATTTTAACAATGAAATTATAGGTTTATAGAAGAAAAAATACGTTATGATACTATAGCCTCAAATCTATTTAAATATCCCATAGAGCCGAGATTACTGATTCAGCGTCATGTAATGTAAGGGTTTAGATTCGTTCACGGCCCAGAAGAATGTGCACGATGCGCATAAAGAAGTTTTCATATCAATAGGAAAGACTATTTTAGTGAAAGCAGTGTAATAAGTCTTAACTTTTAATCGAAAATTCGAACAACCAAACAGGTATCGATATATATTTATACATTAAACATTGCTACATTTTTTGTCTCGCAATAGACATATTGACATTCAATCGAAGCGTTTAGAATATAGATTTATTTGTTGATCGCGTAGAAGGCGTATAAATGTTTCAAAACGATAATTAAATATTTCTATGGTAACTACTAGATGTCTATGATAATATTAATGTAACATGCCTAACTTCATAATATATAGTAGATTAATAATTATATTACAATATATAATGGATTAATTGTTAATACAGTTAATGTATTAACAATCAATACACTAACTGTATTGAAATAGTTTAAAGTTGAATATATGTATTAGTCATTTGTAAGTCGGCATCGCATACAGAGGGTTTCATATTGAAAATCAACGCATCAATTCTCGTTAAAATGAAAATCATAAATATTTTATTCACGACTATTTAACTTTTACCGAGGCAATTTAAGGATTTAGTGTTATGTTAAAATTTTCCTGCATGCAATAAATGAAACTTTATACTCAGTAGTTATTTCAACATTTTCGATTTAGTAGCTTCGACTATAGAGAAGGAATGCTCGACATTTGTACATTCAGACACATATAGAAGAAATATATGCAGATCTCAAACAATCTGATATATATCTTGAAAAATTTAATAGTACCTACCTATCAATTTTTTAGTGTTTAATGTGAAATAGGGATTGATTTAACAATATTTAAGAAACGTCAAAGAAAACTACTTTAGTTTGCATCCTTTATATTGTTACCGGGCATTATTTTTGCGCTGCCCGCTGCCATTTCTTCGCACTTCACGATCGTTATCATACACTAAAACAAGGTTCTACGCCGATCGCTTTCGTATGACGTTACTTAATTTCTGTGCAACTTCAATAGTTTTTTTTTGCTACTTCTAAAATTGTGTTCGTACAACGTAACTCTAGACGGAAATAAACGAGGCATGTCGTGTTACGAGATCACTTCCTTTACGGAAACGAAGACTGGACAGGCGGACCGTACTCGTTCGCTTACATACCGAATTCACCTACAGAGCCGTGTACTAAAATATTATTGGGCTGATGAATATGATCTTGCGGGATGGCTCGGTGAATAAAAGCGTCGCCTTCCGACCGGGAAGGTACCGAATCCAGTCCTGACCATTAACGAATATAACGATGATTTTTTTACTTAAATTAAACTAAAGTATCACTAAGCTTCGGAGGGTATTTTAAGCCGTCGGTCGTGGATGTTATCGCGACATCGGTGACGACGGTCGTCAACTGCTCCCAACCCTCGATTCACCAGAGTGGAGGAATAATAGACCGAATATCTAAACTTTGAAATGAACGAAAATAAATTGTTGAAGAGTATGATTCAGCAGCGGCCTAAAAAAAAACCATAGTTTGGTTTTGGTCTTTGTTTATACTGTACATAAAGTGATATAACAATCCTGCAAAGATTGTATTATAAGCAAATCGTAACTTAAAATTTAAATAATGAGTCATCGAATTATTACAGTATTAATACAATTCGTGAAACTACGCTTGTACTTCTATTGTGATTTTAAAGTAAAGTTAATGAAAATTGTAACAAAGGAAATATACAATATTCGATCTTTGTTACAGTTTCAGTACCCAGAAATAATGCAATGGTATTTGTTGACTTCACGTGTCAGTAAAAGAATAAGAAGTACCTGCTCGTTTTATTTTTTTTGTTCAGTATACTTGCCGAGTAATTCTATTAGCCCAGCCAACGACCCTAATGCACCCGGTGTCCGTTACTATAAAAGGTACTTGACCTCAATGTATAGAAAATATCAATATGTTTTATGTTGGAATATAATCTTTTCAATGTAAATATTTGTTTCCTCGTTTCATCCTGTTTACCGTTTGTGCTTGTTTACAGTTCATACAACGGACATTGAAGAAAGAGAATCGCTCTGTATTTTTATCCTTTTTTTTATTGGAAATGAACTATGGCATTATTCACTGAATTAATATTTAATCAGTAATTGATTTAAGTCGTTATAAACGACCCAGTTCCTTAAAGCTCGTCTGCTTTCTTTGTCCATTCTTTTATTTATAGCTTCAAAGAACGATAAATGGAATGCGATATGCGGTAATTTTAAAAGGAATTAGAGAAAAATCTTGGCAAGCGGTGTGATGTCATATGGGTTGTTATTATTATACACAAGTACTTATACGTATATGTTATATTTATAAATATATTATCCAAATCGTTTCCACATTCAGGCCATTGTTTTTTTTTTTTGTTTTAGTACATTTTCAAATCTCGTTAATTGTTTTAAACCGACTGCCGCTAACCAACTTAGCAGCAGTCGAAAAGTGACAGCGCCTAGACGAGAGAATATGACCAGAGACCGCGGGAGTAAGATGCGGGAAGATTGAAATCCAAAATTCACTCCCAAAATCGGAAGTTCAATACTTCTGCGGCCGTCCGTCCCGGATGGCCATTGAAGTCTTCCTCGAAAAGTACTTCCGCGGTGCCACTGTTCATTCATTTATATATTGTGGCTCACCAGCAGAGTACTTACTTAGCATATTAAGTTCATGTAACATCAGGCTGCCGGTGCGCACAGCGGTCATAGGTGTGCTCGGCATAACAAAATGGTGAAGCAAATTAAAAAAAAAAAGGCCGTTCGGCATCCGCGTGGCCGTAGATTTCTAATCCGAATTTCAGTGGATATTGAAAGTTTAAATAGTTGTTTATTTTTATTTCGAAACTAAAATTTTTTCTTAGGCAAATTTCTTATTTAACTTTAATACGTTACTTTAAGGTCATCATTAAAACGTATAATCTTAAGTACACGTTAAATAAAAGTTAAAAAATGTAATTGAAAGCTTATTTCATCAGTTATTTCGTGAAAAAGCCATTGAAATATCGTTTTTTTTAGTATTTTCAAAATTTCAAATCGCCACCATTTCTAAATTAATTAGTCCAATTAGCTCATTTTCGGGTCCCTATAAAATGCGTGTGCCAAGTGTCATCAAGATCCCTTGAGAATTACGGGCGCTATCTTGATGACAAGCCGCCTTATATACGAGTACATACATACACATATAAACTTATGAACCAATGCATTTTTCTGAATCTCCTCGGCCACAAAGAACAAAAATGATATTTCTGAAAAGTTCCGTCATGAGACCAAATACAAAAGTTAGATTTCTAAACAAATCCACTAATAACAAAAAGCAATAAGTACAACAAAAGTGCCATCGGAAAAAGTTAACTACGTAATTCTACACAGTTTGAGTAGTTTTTGGAAAAATGTTTAGTGAGACATTTTTAAATTTTTTTAAGACTGTTGCAAAAAGTGTCCCGATCTAAATCATTCAAAACTCTGTTATAACAAGTATCGTGTAAGAAAATAATGGTGACTTAGGTTATATGGCTATAATCGCGAAATGTGCTGTTTAAAACCAGCTTAAGCGACAAATTAATATAGGCAGATTACGATCTACTAACTACGTTTACCTTGGTAGATCAAATTGTCAGTTCATGCTAATTGAGAATAATATTCTAATATCCAATGTACAGTCATTGCAAATAGTTAAGAAGGATATAATTAAAATTGACAATAAATTATCTTAATAAACAGTTTTTATCAAGCGATGCAACGTGTCTATTATTAGTTTTTTGAATGACATATACATTAAGAAATTTTTAATAGTTGTGAATAAATTTTAAACTGAGGCTTTGATAAACAAAGAAGAGTAAAATGCAGATGTTATCAAGGAAAGAATGTGATGTCGGACGAATTAGTGTTTAAAAATACGTAAATTTAAAACGTATTCTTATTTACAATTAGAAAAAATATCCCTACACAATGCTTTAAATTAATTTACTCCATAATTCTAAGACTTATATGTACCTTCAACTAAACTAATGAGTCAATTAAGTGTATTTTTTAATAGAACAGCATCTCAACGCATGTAACGTAAACCATATTAAATAATTTATACTAATTAGTTATTTTTTTATAAACGAAGCAACAAAATAGTCGTTTTGTGATGAAAATAAAAAATATTCGAATGATTGCTTGCTTGAAAAAGAAATTTTCAAAACGAGTCTACGCCAGATTGTGTGAACCAAGAAATGCCAAGAATGATTATAAAGTACAATGATACATGTCAAAAAATATACATGCAACATAAACAGGAAAAAGGAATTCATTAATGAAATCATCAATCCGTTTATAAAATAACGATACTGATATATTTGAATGCGGATATAGGTGTTTTTAGACATTTGCTTGCGAAGGAAAAAGTTGAAGAGATTTACGATGGTCAATTGTAAAAGAAAACAAACTGTGACGATTTAATAAAGAGATTAAAATTTTGAAACTACTCCTCTAATTAGATTTTAATCACCTATGAAAATACCTTTATTTATGCAACCAGATTTTTAAGATAATAACAAATAAAAATAATTAAATATAAATCGAATAGAAAATGCGTTATACACACTAATATTATAAACGAAAAACTGACTCTGTCTGTCTATCTTCATTCGATTTTGATTAAACGATGCGATTATATTTTAAACTCTGGGGAAGACAGGCTACTTTGTTTTTGTTTGTCTGGAGTATTTCTTCTTGTAAATCAGCCATGGTTTAACTGATTTTAATGAGTTTGTATCTCTCTATTTCGGAATATTTGACGGTATATTTTTCTATAACGAAACAATTTCAAAGTATTTTATTTTATTTAGACAACTATGTTTTTTTGTCTGTTTCGCTTGTAGATGAATAAAATCAAGGTTATTTTTTTGGCAATAAAACCGAGATCAGGTTGAGGTGATAAAGAAAAACAAAATCTCGATCAAATTTCACTTTCACCTTTTGCCTTCGTCAGCCGACTTTCTACGACAGGCTTATTTTGTCTAGCCATTTCATATAAAATGAAATCGAAGGTGGCTTCCTGGGATTTGATAAATACACTTCGATTAAGAGAACTTTTCTTGGTCCGAATTAACTTTACTGGCAACAGTTAGGCAAAACAAATAAAAATATATAAAAATAAAAAGTACCAATAGCCACTTTCCGTCCGTATCATCAAACTCTAGTCAAATACACATCGAAGAAGCCTTAACAAGTCGAATGACCTTAAGCTCTATGGATCCATTCATGACAACAACTTAAAAACCCTGTTTTATACTTACCTTTTTTTTTTGTTGTTAGTTTGCTATATTTCTATTGTATTTCTTTAAGGTACATTATTACTTCAACGATAATAAATCGAGATACTTCAATGATATATTACTATTTTTCTTTAAGAACTCGTAGGATTTTATTGTAAAGTTTCAACCAGCATGAGTAAAAGGTGAAGAAAAAACTTTTAAATATTTCTAATATACATACATATGGATTGTCACATGTTAAAATTTCAATTACAGTTTTTAATCAAAAAATTACTTTGTATTTAGAAATCACAAAATATAATAAGTATGTTTAATTTAAATTCTTGTAAATACATCAAAATACGTTTAAACGAATAACAAAATAAAAGCAATGTTTTGATTTATACGATTTTTTTTTTTATATATAAAATGTAATACATATTTCGTCTAAACAACGTACATTATTTATGCTCAACGATTGAATGCTACATGAGCACGTACGATTTTCGTAAATGTATTGCTGTATATAGAATCCACGAGAGAAAATTGCCTAGTAGGCTCTTATAGGAAAAGAAAGCAAAATACTACCAGGAAAATAAAATTATTGCTACAGTAATTATTTACGACATAAACAATAAAAGCTTCCATTTCAATGGCAACACATTAGACGAAGGTACATTTTTTCTCTCATAATCCGGTTTTTTTTTTCACTTTTCCAGATTTCAACCTTCAGGCGGAAAGCGTAAGGTCGCTTCTCCTATGAAAAGATGGAGAATTCTTTTGGGAATACCTCGTACGCAGAAGGTTTTCTTCGAGGGACGCTGACGGAACATTTAAAAGGAATAGGGCGTATGTTCTACGTAGTGTCTCCTCAGGAGACCTTGTACGCTCACAAAGAACAAGTACCTAACTTCTTTAAGCAGGTAAGCTCGTATATAGTTCAATACCGCATGTTTCATTACTCTACTTTAGTAATTTTACAGTATAACACGTGTTCTTAATATTTAAATATGTCGATTTTTAAAATAATCTATTGAAAAAAACATTATAAGTCTACAAATAGATAGCAAGAGAAGCTTATGATATTGGTTGGCTAGTAAATAGAGATAAAACGGTCTTAGACAGTTTAATTGCATTTTACACATTAAATATAAAATTCAGTTTAAATCACTTTTAAAGATTTTATATATGTATGATAAATTATTTAAATAGAAGAGATAACAGTTCGCCAAACGAAAGTTAAACAATAATTGCACGCTCAAAACAACTTTTATAGTGTCATGAATTTCCTGTAACAATTGGCGTCAAAAAGTTAATGACTATTTTAATCAGCTCTGATAACGAAATTAACTAGAATTTGATTTGTTAACCTAGTACGGGATGTAAGTAAAAACCGCTAATATTTATATAAAAAAATCGACATTTAACTAAAAAAAATATTAAGAAATACAAAAACGTTATTAGCAATTTGAAATATTTATAGATTTGAAATATCGAACAATAGCATAAAATTGGACGAAAGCTTAGAAGAGCGAATTTTTCTTTGTATAAAGTTTTGATTGCATAAGCATTTAGTTTTAATTTTTTTTTTTGTATTATAAAATTATGTAGCCATGGTTAACCGAAAAAAACCGAATGACATGACTTTTGGCGTGACAGTCACAACTTATTCAATTTACATTGAATGTGAAGTATTCCAAAGATTCGTGCTGGATCGTTAAATCACAAAGGTAAAATCTTCAAATCCTAAAACCCTGACAATAATGTTCGTGATAATGTAAATAGCAACCCAAAGAACTTTATACTTAACATACCTAATCTCGAATTAAATGCAAATAACAACTTCTTTAATCAAAAACAAAAGTTGCCCAATGAATTACGGTTGAACTTTATCATGCATCGTCATTTAGCCGTACAATTTAGTGAATACGCTTAAAAGTTCATTGCCAAAAACAAGTCACATATATGTAGAATACGTATTGCATATGTAGAGCATTGGAAATTTTAATATTTCGGGTCCTAAAGTCTCTACCTACACTTTTAGGAAATAGCCGTGAGTTTATATTGTTATTATTATAATATTCGTGATTATAGAAAAAAGAAACAAATTGTGTAGAAATATATTATACAAATTATAATAATAGAAAATGTGCTTATAGCAAATGTTAAAAAACCGTTAAAAAAATAGTATTTCGTTCTATATAAAACTACCTATATCATTTATTTGCCAGTCGCGAGAGAAAAATGAGAAAATAAAACAAACAATTCAAAAATATAACACAGGAAATATAAATAAATAAAGTAGGGGAACCGTTTATCGGTGTAATTACGAATGAGATAATTTATATGTTTTTGTACAATAATTTCTCAACGACAGTTTATCAAACGAGGCTGTGCAAATTAGGTTACATTTATTGTTTTAACTCAACGAACACGAAATGTGTTGTGGCAAACTCTGTAGTTTTTATATCGAGTGAAACATAATTCTATTCACAATAAAATAATTACTTTATCACACAATATGACACCACATTTGTAGACTAGACAGTCGTTAACAACGATTTCAACACTGCAGATAAAAAATAAATTCCTGATCTTAAGAACTCGATCGCGATTCTAATTTCCTTAAAATTAATTACTGATCCTTCATCAGGCCGGTTATCGGGAAGAAAACTTGTCATATAATCATCTTGGCCGTTTCCTAAATTTTAAGCTAATATCTTTATAGAGTATTGGCATTCGAATGCAGAAAAACCCCAAAAAAAAGATGCCGTATATTCGCCGCCACTGAGGGTAAAAACATATTGTAGGGTTCTTCTCATTTAACCAGAAATTCAAAACTTTACACATCCTTACATCCACCAGTATAAATAAAGAAACAAGTTCGATTGATTCTGATTCCGATCCTATCTTCAACATTACAGATGAAAATATCTACATTGTCTGGAATCCACCGATTTATCAAAGGTGGGTTTTTATTATTACGTGTGAAGAAACAAACAAAATTTATAATAAAATTATTACAGGGGCAAATACCTGAAAGTGTCTGCTAACATACTTTTCAGAAATCCTATAAATATGAATATTTTCGGGCAGGCATAAATAAAAGCGGATACTAAATTCCAATCAAAAGTATAGTGGAAGAACATATTTTACGTAATCAAAAGTCATTGGATCGTATTACGCAATGTTTTATATTACAATAAAATAATCTATTGGCAACGCTCACTCGCCAGAATTGTCCACGAATATCGGTGTCTCACTAACCACAGAGCAAGAATGGTCCGAGTTGTCAAACGGGTTCGATGCTGACAGAGGGAAAATTGATCAATAGCTTTTTGTCTTAAGTCTAGTCAGATTCCATGCTCCGTGCCTACAACAGCACCTTAAGTTGTTGGTCACGGACGTTATCAATCAATCGGTGACGATAGGCGTTAGCGGCTCTCAAGTTGCGCTAAACCGGCATGGAGAGCTTATTTAAAAATTAATATGGGTAGATGTGCCGCAACAGGAGGGTTAATAAAAAAATATATTAAAAAAAATTTGAAACCACCTTTAAAAACCTATTTAAATATTTTTTTAAACAGCCTTCAAAAACAAATAATTAGGTGCTTTGGGAGTTGGTTCCAATCGGGCATAGTTATGTCTCGTTAGAAGATCTCCTTTTTGACTCAATCTTTAACGTTACATATTCATGTTTATAAATTGTACGTTCTTTTGCCTTGCTTTAGCTAGAACCCACTCTAAAATTAACTAACTAGTTGTTTTTGAAGTCTGTTTAAAAATTTTTTAAATAAGTATTTGAAGGCGTATTTTATTTTTGTTCAAAAAATTATTCTATTTCACGCTTGTAGTTACCGAATAACTTTATCCTTATAATTAATTTACCTACTTTGGATGTTGATTAAGCCAGGTTAATAAAATTGGCCAGGCATCATCTATACGTTTGTACTTAGCAAGCGAAAAAGCAATTCCAATCACGTAGTTATTGTCCATTGCAGATCAATCCTGAGTCTTTACTTCTGATTGGAGTGCAACTAGTATATTATTCTTATGCAAACTATATAAATTGTTTTTATTCTTTGTAATATAAATGTTCTACATAAATTAAAGCACCGTATTTCTACTATTATCCCAAAAGCGTTCCGATGTGTTCCTGCTAAGATTGTCACGCTGGAATTATATAAATCAGTAATAATATGTAGGTACATTGATAAGTAATTAATGTTAATTCTGTGTATACTAGGTTTTATTAATAGCCATTAAAGAGTAATTTTTGCGACTTAATTGCGATTTTTAGTAGTTATAATATTGCTTGTATTAGTTTGTGGTTATAGTACCCTTAACTCCTAACTATTAAGAAGTGCTGTGGCTTTCATCATCAGCTCAGCAACGTGAGATGACAACTATCAGACGAAGGAGCACAAACACACGCGCCTATATTTACGGTATTTCGCGATTTCCTTAATATTCCATCATTACATCCTAACCTGGTGACTATGGGACAACCTCGCAAGTATTTTTTTAAATAAAAAAAAAATAGTTTTCGAAATCGGTCCACGTATGACGAAATTGTAGCTGAGCATATATAAAAAAAAAACCATAAAAGCGGACAGACAACCTCCTTCTTCTTTTGAAGTTGGTTAAAAATAATATATAATTAACGTGCATCTCATGGGGATCCCAATAAACCCAAACAAGGCTAGACTAGACTGTTTTATTATGTCGTTCCGGTGCCTTCCTGCTTACTTTGTCATCAGATCAGTTAATCAGAACCTTTTATTTATATTTGCTCTGGTCTAATTAATTACCTTAATCGAGGCGTCTTATCACCCGGGAAATACTTATCATTGAGGAGTTCTCGTGGCCATCTGTGATCTTTTTCGTCAGTTTCACGGCACTAAATGATACTTTCCAAATGAGAATACTTAATTTATAACATAAAACAAAATTTTTATGTGTATACATATAATGTTTAAGGATGTTCCTCAATTCCTCATGTAATTCATCATTATAAATCAGAAATCAGATTTTAAAAAAAATGTATCCAAAGGAAAGTATATCCTTTCTAAAAAAAATTATTGTCTAAATAGGATAATACATGACGGAGTTCTGAGGTAAGAAACAAACAAGAGAAAAAAAAACAACCTAATTGAGAACCTCCTTTTTTGAGGCCGGTTAAAATCTCGAAACGATTGCAACTAAACATCAATTAATATCTAAATTGATTTTCATCAAATTTTATACCATAAATGTTGTTTCTTAGACTTGTTTTTTAAATTGGACATTTATCATGATTTTAAAACAGCGAAATACTCATCAAATTTAATATGAGATACATGAACACAATATACCAGTTCCAATGAACGTATGCTAACAAGACGTCGCATCGAACGTACGAGAGGATTTATGACGCGATACGGCGAGACGACAACCTATAGTTATAATTATTATGCAGTTTAATTATTACAATGTAGACGTATGTTTGTTCTGCCGTCTAGATCGGACCAATTCGGCCACATTCGGTTCCTTTCGGCCGCGTTCGGCCCCGCTCGGACGTGCTCGGCCATCGCGTCACCTCTTATTTAAAGCCGCGGTCATTAACACACTACTCGCCAATACTACTATTAAATTTATTTAAATTCAATTGTAATCGGATCTTGACTTTAATACTCATCTCAATATTTGTCTCTTTCGAGTCTAAGTGGAAATATTATTATTATTCTGCCATGTTCGTGATTCTCTTGTTCATTGACATATTACTATATTAGGATAATAATTACTGTAGTGTTTATATTCGACTACCTAATTGGTGCAGTCGATACTGGCCCTACTTGCTGCGCTGGAGGATATGATTCCCCCACGCGAGACAAACATTTATTTGATTAAAAATTAATGTTTGTCTTGACTCTGGGTGTTTCTATTTGTATACTGTATATATTTACAAAAAAACATATATATGTAAAGGTGAAGGAATTCATTCTACTTCTACGAGGGCGGAGCTATGCGTTAAAGCTAGTGTAGTTAAAAAAATTAAAATATTAATTACGTATTGTAAATTCTTATGACTTCATTTGAAATTGCATAACTATGCATTATTGAATGTAATTTATTTCTGCAGACAATAATAATGCAATTTATCCACAGCTTGCAATAATCGAAAGTTACAAAACCGATTTTCGTAACACGCGAGTCGGTAATGAGAAAAAAATATATATCGCCAAGGCCGTACTTGTGAACGCAACTCTATGTTTGGGCGTCGTGTGTTGAGGTTACACAATCCTCTCTTGCGCCAGGCGGGGTGAAATACATTCATGAGCGGGGAGTGTGGCGCAGCGTCATGTCATAACCTCCAGGGATCCGATCGAGAGCAAACGTGTATTAAAGTCGTTTCATATTCGGCATACTTAATATATGTAGACACATTTAGTATTAGTAGTAAAAAAGATATGTTACAGAGAAAACTATGCACACAAAAATTATTGAAAATATAAGGCAAGATCGATTGAAATTGTTCATTTAATTTCTCCAGCCGTCGTACACATTCGGTTCTATAATAAATTGTACATACATACAACCTCATTCATTTAGATTAATACTAATCTACATGGAATTACATTATTTCATAAATTCGCACCGCGTTATATTTTTAATTTATATTATTCTAAAAATAATTTGTTCTAAAGTCGAAAACAAAGTTTTTCATTTTCTCCTTTTATTTTTGTAGCATAATACTTGAAATAAATAAAACGTAACTTAATAGAAGTTAAACAAAAAACATGATAAATTATAGATTTGCCTATATATCATATAATGAGGCACTACAGTCTGTTTGGTACCTTGTATGTTAAATTGTTGACGCATCATATGAAAACTGTTAAACTAGTAAAAATAATAAATAAAAGAACGGGACCGGTAACAGGACCGATATAGGAAATGGAATTGATACGAGAGCAGAGTCGGGATTAGCTAATGTATTATTAGCATTTTATTACATAATATACAGAGAGGTAGCGGTCCAACAGTTAAATACGTTGGCTTTATTTTAATAAATTAAAGGGCCGATCGTGAAACAGGGGATTTAATCAATGGGTTTTTGACTCAAATCAAATTATATCACACGCCTTGTGTCTCGGAGAGCACGCTAAATGTGTCCCGATCGTTTATCGCATTAATGCGATGGGCATCACTCGATCCGCACAAGGCCCGAGTGGGTGGCTTAATGCCTGATACCCTCGATTGAAATAAAAAGTTTATTCAGAGGACACGCCTCAGCGGTGAGAGGATTAAAAACCTGATAGAATTATATTAATATAATGGCAGTTCAATACTGATATTGCAAATAATCGCTGTATACGTTCCTTTAAATTTATCGCTTCTCGTTATCGATTCCGCACTTCGCTTTGACGTCATAGCATTGAAAATAAAAGGTCGAAATAAAATATATTCGTACGTGTACAGCGATTTGAGTAACAGGAACAGACACGGAATCGAACGCGAGGCGGGCCGGGGTAATCGTAAATTTATCATAATCTATAAAATCGTAATCTATAGAAAGCCATAACATTGACTTACGGCAAGTAGAGATTTTATTGATTCCGGTGTTCGTATACGCTCATGTAAAAGAGATGATTGTTAAGAATTAGGCCGAATAAACAAATAATAACCTTTCATAATGTGCCGAGTCCATCGAGTATCCTAACTGGAACGAAAATGTTTATTCTCCCTTGTTTAAGTTTCCTTTTTTTAACCTATTAAAAGAAATAACGAAGAAAAATGATTTATTTTTTATTAAGAAAATAAATTACCGTTTAGTAAATAAGGTTCTCATTTTATTCTATCCAATCGACGGGTTCAAACAAAATAATTAAATTAGCCTTCGAAATTTATTGCCTCAATTTTCGCTTAAGATGATGACCCCGTCTATTTTTCAACAGCGCTTAATTCTTTTTACAGTTCCTTAGCCAAGGTCACAAAACGGAACCGTGGTTGCTTTGACTTGTGCCTTAGCTTTTCCGTTTACCTGTTCGTCGTTCCATGTATCACAATCTTATAACTTCAGTATTATGGTACTGATTCGGATGAAATTGCACAGACAGTTGTCTTGTTTGCTGTCTTACAATCTTGAAATGAAATTAGAAAAAAAACAACTTAATCCGTTCAGTAGATTCAGGGCAAATCGACTGTACGAGACGGACAGACAAAGAGACACACAATTGACCCTATAACGGTTACGTTTTTTCATTTCGAGGTACGGAACCTAAAAAATAGGGTGTGCAGAATGTTGTCGGATAGGTCTTTAAGTTTTTAGATATCCACAATTTCCGGTTTTCATTGATAAAAATTTTATTACCGGCCAATGCAAACAATTTGTAACTTTTAGTATGATAGATGACTTTAAAACGCATACACATGTTACGTACTACGTTTTAAAAAATGCAGAATAATTCTTCTGTTAAATAAATTACAGAATTAAAAAAATTGTTTACACTGTAAATGTAAGCGTATTTTCTTTACAAAATCTTTAAACTTGGTTTATTTCTCGGGACATTCTTGAAATGACCCGATATCTGTTTATTTACGTCGAAGGCGACATATGTTTGACCTAGTCTATAATTAAAGATGATGATACATTTACGTCTTTGTTAGCAATAGGAGATTTTTTGAGCTCCCGAAAATAAAGTGTTCGGGCATTAGAAGTTTTCAATTCTTCTCTTCACGACCGATGAGTTAAAAAGCAAAAAGAACGATAAATATTTTTTTATCACAATATTGATGATATACACCTTTTGTTTGTTTTAATGTTTATTTATTTTTATTTCAAACGTCGAATCCGAGTAATAGATTCAATTGGATCCAATCGAGTAGTAGATTACAAAAATATGTTTGTGCAGATATTTTTTTAGATTGTTTTTAATTTCATAAAAACTGACGTAATACTTTTTAAGAACTTTACACCCGTAGACATAAAAACTCAATTGACAAATCCTGACTTCTGTAGAACGTTAGAATATACGATCAGTATTATTATAATCGATTTCTCAATTTTTTTGAAAAGTTTTTTCCAGCTAATCTATTTTGTCGATTTCTAATTTTTTTTATTACAGTGTTTCATAATTTAAAAAGTAGAACCTTATAAATAGAATTACATAAACATGATATACACTACATATTTTTATAACGAGAGAGTGCCGTGAAGTTCTCAGTAAATCATTACTATTATTACAAAGAAATAGCTATTGAATTTGTTACACCACATAAATTTATGTATTGTAAAATATATTCATTTTGTGTTTCCCAATATTAGCATAATTTATACTACAATAAGATATTAAGATAGTATATATGATGAATTCAAAATAAATTTTTTTTTATAGGCAATAAAATAATTTTTCCGTTTTTATCGTTATGTATTTTTGTGTTTCCTTCGGTTGCCACCCTCGTTTGCGTATCATTGTGCAAAAACAGCATTTCGAGTACAGAAGAATTTAATGTATGACATCGCGTTGTCAAAGCGCCGAGATATGAAATCCTTTGTAAAATCTCAAATTTAATTGAAATATTTTAAACGCTCCTAAGACATCAAATCTACGAATTCCAACAATTTGTCGAGTGACCTTAAAGTTCCTTTTTCTTAAAGTATGCAAATTTTCATTGGAGTTATTAAGTTCGGTGAATCAACTCGTTGTACGAACTTAAAACTTGATTCAACAATATGTCACATTCCACGAAAAAAAATATACGTTATCGATCTATCGCTAATGAATTTTTATAATTAATGAAAGTAATTAAATAACAAATGTCATGAATGTAACAAATCTTTATAAGCAGCAGTTATCATAAACGAAACTTTGTTGTATTTGACAATTATGAAGTATCAGGCATTGTACTATAAAAAAATATTGTATGAAATTTATAGTATTCGCTCGAGATTCCTAAACATTTCTGTACCACCAAGGTGCTTCTGAGGTTGACAATTCGGGGAGTCATGCAGATAAATCAGAACGGAAAAGCACTATCCAGTTGATAGGCTCAGGTACTCGATAAACTTTAACTGGGTAGAAGCGAACAACCCAAATCTTTTTATACCATCTCGATCCTTACCTGCGAGAAGTTATTTTACGAAGATCAATCAGTCTAGACTGATAACGGAGCTACTTAATTAGTCACCTTTCCGAAGTTCGTTTTGAAGTAACAAGTTGAGGTTATCGCGTAACTTGAAAGCTTTTCGAGTAAAGTTTTACATTACGATACTATCAAAATTTTAGATACTTAGAAAGTTGCTCCAATTATAGAAGATATTTGTTCGGCATATTTAGCAACGAGTTGAGCAGCTCAATATCGTAACCTAATTAGTTAGATTAATTAAAAAATATGTCAAGCACCGATTGAAGAAGCTATGAATTAAATTTTATATTTTGTATATAATCGCATTAAAGAAGTATAACTTGTTTGGCCTCATGGCAAATATGATTGATAAATTACGATGAAAATGTGTATTGTTAATTTTTACAAGTATCTAACTAAGGTTACACTTAACCAAAAGGGTTTTCTATTTTATGATCCATTGACCAAATTATTCATAATACTAAAATTGTTATATATATATTAATATATATACATGAGCGGTTACAATATTGATACACATATACAAGTGTCGCCCACTTTTCATAGGCACTACCTCTATATACCGTCTGAGACTTATAAGTCATTCAAAATATTTTTATTATAATAGTTCATATACCTTTTTCACCCTAATTAACATACCGTCTTGTTTTAAATTAACATTTAATAAAAAGTCAACTTTAAAATACAATTTGCTTTCCATGTCCTCCTTTTAACGGTTGTTCGGGCTAACGACCGTTAAAACTCTTTTTAACGGTTGTTAACCCTAATTAACAAAAAGTCAACTTTAAAATACAATTTGCTTTCCATGTACTCCTTTTAACGGATGTTCGGGCTAACGACCGTTAAAACTCCTTTTTAACGGTTGTTAGCCCTAACAACCGTTAAAAGGAGAGCTGGAACGCAAAATTAATTTTGAAAGTGACTTAGTTAAAAGTGAGTTCAAAAAGGAGGTGGTAGAAGAGGCTCTTAGAATTTTAAATATCAACAGATAGACTTCAATTTATCACCTCTTTTATATTTATTTTTTCCCAATCTTTAATGTATTTAAGTTGATTCTTATTTAGTTTTAATGTTGTTAAATTGTGTTATTAAACATTGATTCAACAAAAAGTCTAAAATCGCATTATTATGTTCTCCATTAATTTCATAACATATATATATATATATATATATATTTGTATTTTGTTTAAGCGACTGATATTAATATAGATTTTGCTGAAATATTGGACGAATGCGTGAGAGTGTCGCCGCTTTTCGTTCAAATACTAATTACCAAGATCTGTTTTCTATCTCCGGAAACGTCGTGTAACATGAAAAAATATACAGCCCACTCGAAAAACTCCTGCTTTTTTTCGAAGTACTAACGGGGAACTCTTTCAACTCTTTCAAAATACTCATGTGAACACCAAAACAACACTTTTAACCGACACTCAAAACGCACTTATACTGAAGGGATTTCGATACCATTCCAATGACACTTATCCGGAACGGGGCGAAGGTAGAATCGGAAGCGGAAATTGAATTTGACCGCACGTCCTCGCGACCGGAGCCGCCGCCGGCTCGGACGGGAAATCAAATCAAAGACGATGGAAGTCGTCAAAGTGGCCCTCCATATCGTGTCGGCGCTAACAGGTGGCCATTCGATAAGCTACTGCCTCATTTTTTCGGCCTTTTCGAAAAACACACGCGCAAGTTAAAAAAAAAAGCATTTATTCTTTTGAATAAGCTAGAGCAGATACGAGTATTTGGTTAAAATAAAATGATCATGTTTATTCCAAACGCACTACTGCGCATTCTTCTTAAAAACGAGATATTCAAATGTCAATACAGGTCGAGTCAATCAAGACTTAGAGGATACTTTAGAAGCAAATGCTCTACCGCATTCTACAGCTGCTCGTTGACCTGCCTCGGAGTTATTAACAACAGGAGTTACCGAAGAAATGGTAAAAAAATCGAAAAAAATATTTAACAATATCGCCATGTCACGGTACATTTTATAGTCGAAGAAGCAAAGATTTCGGCTGGTAGTGTGCAAAGACGAACGTTTGAGAATGAAAAAAGTATCGTCGCACTGAGTCCCCAGAATGCTTCCCGATGGTCAAAAACAAACCAAGCTGAACTTTTCTCGAGTCTCTATGGAACTGTAATAAACATGATTCCAAAAGTTTTTGGCTCAATTTGCAACCATAGATATTACGCTATTGCACCATTATAATCCACAAACAAAATGACAGTTTATGACTTGGAAAAGACCATCATCTCCGAGCCCAAAGAAATTTAGGCCTAGTCGTTCTGCCGGAAAGATGGGCTGTCTTTTCTGGGTTAGTGATGGCCATAAAAGAATATCTCGAACATGGAGCTATTGTTACGGGCTATTTCTATGCAGAAAAAATGAAAAAATTGCGTAACGAAATCCGAATGAAACAGTGAGGCAAACTACCAAAAATTGTTTTGTTACATTTCCACATAAATAACGCCTCGGCTCACAGGTCCGCCGTCGCAATCGCTGCAATTATGCTGGTTTCCAAGTGCTTGAGCATCCTCTATTTTCATCTAGCTTTGCCCTTCTGATTTCTATTTCCAAGGCTAAAAGAGTATCTGAAAGGACAGAGATTCGAAGACGAGGAAACCGTAGTCGCTGCGGCGCAGGAATTTTTAGGTACTGACGATCAGGAGTTTTTTTAAGAAAGGATTTTTTTAAGTTCAAAGAAAAGATATGCCAAGCGTGTTATACTGAAAAGCGACTATGTCGAAAAGTAAAATAACGTTTAATTGAGGTACCGCAAACATCCTCATTCACACTTTTCATTGAGCGCCCCTCGTACATATTTGTTTCCATTTCCGCTATTTTCTATAACTGTCCATGTTGTCTTGTAGCCCCATCTATGATGGCCGAAGGAACGTAAAAACGTAATTGCGCATATATCATGCAAAATTCTACCAAACCCCCTTTTAGAAATTATTAATTGGAATAAATTAACGAACTGAGAAAAAAGGTATTTTTAAGTATTCGTAACTCAAAAGAAATTCACTTATAAGATCACTCTATTGTCCTGTTTATCTGTCTGTTAATTTGCTTTGTGTTACCATTCCATTTGTCGTATTTATTATTTATTTTTACTTCACAATGCATTACTTTACAACTTTCTTACACCCAGAGATTATGATAGAATTCATTTTAATAAAACACTAACATTTTAGAACTACATAGTTTGTAAGGTGATTAATTTTCTACATAGACAATCTACCCAAAAAATGATTCTATACTTAACTCGCATCAGCGGAATCTAACAGAATAATTATTTGAACAAATATTATTTATGGAACATAAAGCATCTGGCACGCATACCACCAACAAGGCGTTTTAAATATTGATTCAAGCGGACCGGCGAAGAATTTAGAAGAGCCAACGCTTATTACGCGCGCTAGTGAAAAGTGTACGTTCGCGTTTGTTTGTCGAGTAAACATCGAGATTTTCGAATAAAGAGGTGCTCACTCTGAGAGCCGAAAAGAAATTCCACGGCCTACGTAACGAGCGGCCATCTTTGATATACCCCTCGCTAACGGGATGAAAATATTGAACTCGTGATTATCGGATTCGCGGAAGACGTTAACAACGACAAACGAAAATTTTAAGTGTTCATCAAAAAGATTTTACTTATGTATTGGTGTATAATTTTTTTTTTAGTCTAAAGCTAGATAGACTGCTGTAAATCGAATTACATGAGAATCAAATTGAACAACTTTTTCTGTCTTCGATAAGGCATCATCCGATTTATACGCGACGGTTTCATTCTTCGTAGACAAATTTTTTGTAACGTTGTGTACATAATAATTTACACTTTAAGAAATGTGTGAGATTGTGTGTTTGTATGTGTTTATGCTTGTGTTAGTGAGGTCGAGATGCGGACGCTCAAAAATGTCAATAGGAATGTTTACTATTAAATATTTCCTTATTCATTTTAATATCTATTAATATTCTTTCTTTCGTTTCAGTCATGGCCATATTTCTTAATGTTCATGATCTTGGAGCATTTCGTGCTGAGGCTGCAGGGCAAGAAGGGTATTCGACTGAATGACGGACTCACGAGTATATCACATGGAATATTTCAGGAGTGCGGAAGGTATAATAATATTTCTAGATTTTAATATTTCACTGATAAAAATTAGTCACCAATTAGTTTATTTACTGATGACGTGATTTTTATATAGGGATTAATATAAATGACATACGATTCTCTAATATTCGCAGAAATAAATGTAAAATTTCTATAAGGTTTTCTTTTCAAAACCGAGTCTCCCGCGAGTTCAGTTTGAAAACTTTAATACAAATAGTAGAAGCACTCTTAAGCGTGTTAAGTGCGCATTTTTGTGAAGTAATTATTTGTACACTGTAATGCCTTTTTTATCCACGTCAGCTTACGGTGCGCAAAAAATGTATTATATTTTCCTTTTGCATTTTCGACGAACTTTCTATTTTGCCTTTATTAGATTATGTTGGCGAGGAGCAGAATCATATCTATACACGTGGATATATAGCAATTGGAGATTGGTGGAGTTACCATGGGACAACACGTTAACCTGGTACGCAGCGGCGCTAGGTGTCGATTTCTGCTACTACTGGATGCACAGAGCATGTCACGGTACGAATCAATATTATCTTGCCCAATTTCCGCATTTTTTTTTTTGTGCAGCGATAGTTAGTTCTATTATTTTTATCCTATGTCATTAAGTACTACTGGGAAGACTAATATGAAAAATAAAAAACAAGATTAATAACAAGAGTTACTTTGAAATTATCGAGATATGGAAAAATCATAAGGATGACACACACACACACACTATTCAAGCGTTTTCAAAACGGTCTACTTATGTGTTATTACACTTTTGTACACTTCTACTCTTTGTTTATAAACCGAAATAGCAACCTTACATTTTTTTTCTAATTACTAAAAGTAGCACATTGCAAAATCAGGTAACTAATACAAGATGTTCTAAGACTTGGAGGAGGTTGTTTTCTTTCAAATAGTTCAAACAATATTTTTTGCCGCACGACAAGACGCGATGTGGTAGTGCAGCACTAGACCTCTAACTTTGAGGGTCTGGAGAATTTCAGACAAGCACCCAGATAGCTACACTTTTCAACTCTTCTGATTTAACACAGCCGACCACACCTGTACTTCTTAAGAACACGAAGTAAAGAAACATGGGAGGGAAATAGTATTTTTTTTTACGATTAGAAAGATGACATTTAATTATTTCCTTCGCCGAAGGCACTCAATCTTTAAGTCCAAAGAAAACGCATTTTCTAGAACACACAATTTTACTCTTTACCTTCATCACATCTATCACCAAATACATCTTATCCAAAATGTTCTTTAATACAGAGCCTTTGAAATAAATATTTCAATATTCTAGCATTTATATACGTGGGTTACATTTGCACAGATGTCTGTATGCCTTGTAAAAACATGTAGATACATCAATTAGTTATGAATCATCATTCCAAATTATTTTATTGGTTCTAGTTCTAGAGATGCTGCTGTGAATTCATTTTGATCTTGCTGCATAAACATATTTATCGATTCCAACAATCAACTTAGACTCGAAAGCATAATTTTCTTTGCCGCTTTATCCAATAAGTATGTTCTAGGATGCAAAATAACTTAACTATGAAGTTAACTTTCTGTTTACAAAAAACGTATTTGAATAGATTGAAATTATTTTGCCGGAAATAGTTTTAATGATTATTACTATGTATTTTAAGCAACTTATTACTTTTTTTTTTGACTCGAAAATAACCCATTCTTCTTCATCGAAATATATTTTGTAGAGATTTCATTCAATATAAGTAATATTAATTTCCCTTGTCGTCCCCCAGCGCCCCCTTTAATATTAGTATCCAATTGTCTTGCTCTGTTACTTCTGCCTTTTTTCACAATCTAGCGTTTCTGCTCATTTGACATATTAACAAAAAAAAAAAATTTTTTTAATCTTCATTTCTTTATAACTTCTGAATTTGTTTACTGGCACTTTTACACCGGTGATCTCAAATCAAATTAGCTTTTATTTATACTGTAAATGTGATTTTTATATTGTAATTGTGAATTTATATTGTAAATAAAAAAAAAACAAATTATAAAAAATTTATATGTATTGAAAATAAAAATAGATATTTTTTTTTAATCGAAATTTTCAATAAAAAAAACAATATATAGACACTTTTCAATTTATTAAACTAATAAATGGCAGACTACAAAGTATCTAGTCTAGTTTAAAACGAACCTACGTACATTCATCGCAATTACCAGATTACAAATTAAGCTACTAATAAAGCACTCCAAGGACAAGTACCTCCAATTAACAATATCCAAGTAACAATCTCCGAGAAAACCGCATGTGACGACACTTGAGTGATTTCACAAGACTGGATTTTCCCTTTGAGTTACTAAATCCCTCTAATTACTTCGTGCCGTGTACAGCCTATTCTATTAATTTACCCCCTAAAAGTAAAATTTTAATTATTATTTTGTAGTCGCAGAAAATGAATGACCAAAATTCAATTTCAACTAATCACTACTATATTATGAACCAAATTCGATTGATATACAATATTTTCTAAATGTTTTCATTCACATATTCTAATTTTCAATGAAATTCATCATTTCAGCCGCTATTCTATCATTTTAAAGTAAGATGTAAGAGATAAGATAATTTACATAGATATATAGAACGTTCTATTTACCAAGTAAACCTTATTCTTATCCATCGAAGATAAAAGCTATCTCTGATAACATTCCTGCACGCAAGATCCTGATAAGTTCTTCATCTTACGTCGTAACAGAAATTCGCTTTCTGAAATGTGTTCATTCCGTTTTAATACCTTTCATCTTTCATGATAAAATTTTAAAGGTCTTCATTAGTCTATGGTATAATAACTTTTATATTATCAAAACTTTTACGATAACGTGGTCGCGAATTCAAAATTATTTCTATATGCATTCTTATATCTATTTTAATTCAATGAATTCCTTCTTATCAATAAAGTAATCGAGTTTTAGTAAGATGCTTAAGATCGTTTACACATCACCCGATTTGTTAGTCGGTGGTAAATGAAATTAGGGAACAGAAAACCTTGTCAATTATTAAAAAGGGTTGTACTAAAAGCCTTTAATGACACGACCAACCAAGTGAACACATCGATGAATTTATTTTGATCGATAAAACCTTTGTATGTGTATCGACAAACACAAGATATGTCACAGATACTTAATTTGTGGATAGTCGAGTTTGTAGGTAGTACGATCTAAAACAAACAGGCTTTTTAGTAATCTTTAATAAGCACTTAATATTTTTTAGTAACCTTTAGTAGATCAGGTTAGTTTTAGTTTATTCGCTGCTCCGACAAACTGTGTTATTGTTCAATCTTTTCTTTCGAGTTAAAATGAACATGAACATAGAATTCTGTATTATTAATAATATAATAACCATAAAAGATATTTTACATAATTCATCTATTTAAATTAAATATATTAATAATTTTCTTATTCTTTAGAGTTAATTTTTGTTTTATCACCTATATCAAACAGTTTAATAAATTTATGAATGCAATTGCATTTTATGTGCAATCGTAAATTATCTGATAACAAAAAAAACACAGGTTGTCAAAACTTTTTAAGAATTTCGTAAATATATACGAAATAAGCGCATTGGCAACAATACTTATTTTATGCTACGTATATTCACAATTTGTCTTAATATCTTAATTTATATTCCATTTTATATTAGAATAGTTAAGAACATAAACAGTTTTGTATACTACATCAATAACCTTTGACGATTTTTTTTTTATTTTCGATGGTACCTATTAATTTAAAATACATATTACACATATGTATATATTAAGTGTGGTGTAAGTACCTTTCAATGCAATGTCACACATATATTTTATTTAATTTAGAAAGAATGTTTTATGTGCATATTTTAATTTCATTGATTTTCTTAGATTTCTGATTACCTTCTTGTACGAGGATGGGGCCGAGAAACGATAGAACGTAAACCGCATTCGTTTGATGAAACTTGAAACCACACGACTTGAACTAGACATGTATGGATGGGACGGCTTTGTTTGTAAACAGTTCAGCGAGAGTAAATCACAGTGTACTCGTGCAGCATCTGTCGGGATCCATCTCCTGTATTTTTTTTTTGCAATCCAATCACTTCTATGAAATACCTATTGTTCTGTTATATAAGCGAATAAATTTGCACTTATGCACATCAAGAGTACGATTGTTCCGTTAAAACGTTCCTGAAGGGCTTGTAAGTAGATAGCAAAGACACTATTGAGCATCTACTTTTACTCTTAACGCTTACAATAGGCAAAGATAATTATTGGTGTAATTCGAAGCTACGCCCCTAACGGCTATTAGTTCCAGTTTCTCTACGATAATTGGTAAAGGCACGGTATCGAATTGTCTTGTCAGATCCATGAAAACTTCTAAGTTTTTTTTCTGTATTATCTAGAAGGTTGGTAACAATATTAATAACAATAATATAAACTCACGCCTATTGCCCATTAGGGTAAACAGGGACTATAGATATCCACATGGTACGATCTTTGCATATCTCTCTTGCCTGACATCTATCAATCTTTTCATGCAAGCTCGTCGGCTTCGGGTGCTTAAAATTAGGCCTTTCTTTAATATGCCATCAATGTGGCCTGCATAGGATTTTCTAGAGCGACCCTTGCCGACCTTTTCATCACACACATTCGCTCTGTAGATTTCTTTGGTCAGTCTACTTTTATTCTTCCTTTTCAGACGTCCGAACTACCGTACCATACTTTTTTCTACTCCAGTCACTACATATTCCTTCAAACCACACCGCTGTCCAACATCACTGCTTCTACATCTATCTTTTCGAGACATTCCACATATACTACGCAACGATGGCATCTCCACAATATTATCTAGTGACTTAATTCGGTAACGGCAGATACATGAGTGTCACGGTGCGCGTGCGTTCGCCTGCCGCACCGGTATAAATACTGATCAAAAGAATAATTGTAACTTAATAAAATAAAAAATATTGCAACACAAATACAAGTCGAAAACAAGACTGTTACACTGAAATTATAGTCTAACTATAATTCATAACATATGTTAGAAATTTTAAAATGTGCTGTAACTATCTTCGGTCGCATACCTAAATTAAATATTGCGATGTAGGGTTTGACCATTGAATTTATATCGATATAGATTATTGTCCGTTTTGAAGCGTTGTTATCCATCAATTTTACTTTTTTTTTATTTCGTTATCTGGGAGATAGAAATTAACTATGGGCTTAGAGAAAAGTAATGAACTCGTTTTACGTTCTGTCACAGGCACCTTTTTATCCGAACATAATTCACTGTCAACAATTTCGCAGAAGATGTTGCCTAGACGATATCTCAGCCTAGCTTAGGCCGTTCGTTAGCTCAGAGATTCGTCGCTCTAGATAGTTGTGTACTCGTCGGATATTTGTTTACACGGAATGTGAAAAAAACACGCCCAAACAAATTAACTTGAGTAAACGCTGCCCTATTTTCCGGCGTTATAACAGTGAAAGTGCGTAGTGATTTTTGTATCATCAAGCTCGACCGATTTTATTTTTATTTATCCTAGTCCTACATTCTCTAGGTGTTGTTATTGCTATTGTTGTTTTTTTTGTTAGGTATTTCGTAAACTGTTTGTTTTGTATTCCGTCAATATTTTTTATTGTATATATAAGTTATGTAAGTATATAAAACTAAGTTTTTTTTTTGTAAACACGAAAGAAGAATCCGAAGAGCCCGTATGCACCCGAGCATTGTGATGTATGAGAGTTTAAAAATATCCGAAACAATTTACACGTTATGTTTCATTGAAGAACTGTAAATATATATACATATATACATAAATTATCGTATATCACCGATTGCAAATTAAATATGAACGGTATATCAACACCAATGTCACGCCAGCAATATTCCGAAACAGTCCTTAGTCAGCCTGTCCCATGTCTGCGATGGCGTGTGACGTCATCAGTTATCATTACATGAGAATTACAGTTTCCGAGAGTTTCTTCTCCTTTTTGTATTGCCGAATCGTTGCAAATACACGAACTTCTTTTAATGTGAAAGAGTATGTAAGCATCCTATATTAAAAAAAAAAACTTTCTTCTTTCTTCTAACACATATTTGGTTAAACCCAGCGCGTTTAACCAAATTCTGTTAAAAGGAAGGGAACGGCTACGACACGGCGTCCCGCATGAAGCACTGTGACTAGCTGACTTAATATCTTGTATCCTACGATAACGGGTTTTGGCGTTGCTGACGTAGATAACTAAGTGGGGGTGTATTTAAGATCCCTTTACGATCATATTACAGTGACTTGATTAGCTTAAAAATACTCATATTTTTCAATGTATATGGAGTTAAGATTTATGAACACAAATTCTTTTTGGCAACCGAATAAGTCTAGAATACATTTAAAAGTATATTTAGATGTCGTTGTAGACTTTGTTGGCATTGTCATCGATAGACAAGTCATTTAATATAGCCTATCAAAAACCCAAATGTGAAAAAGAAGCCAGTTTCGTAGCAAAAACTTACAAGATAACTCACTAGTAAAAAAAGTGAGATCTAATTGGACACCAAATTCTTTAGAAATTTCTCAAACCACAAATTTTATCGTATTTAATATTTTTCAGTTGTTTTAATAGAAAAGTTATATTCCATGCCACTCAACTAAAACTTAGCAAGTTTTTACCCACCAACTTCAATCTTCGATTTGAAAACGACTGAGTCTAGCGTTTCATTGAAGAAGATGTGGGAAATAAATGTAACTAAGTTAGTATGTCAAGTTTCAATTTAGTAAAGCAAATTGGACGATATGAAAACTTGCCAAGTCGCAGTATTTTAAAGATAATAATAATTTTGTTTGTTGAGATTTGTTTAATAAATAATAGTCTTATTAGATACAAAATTTCAAATTTGAAAGTTGAATAGATTTTACGTAATGGGGGGAGAGGGCATAAAAATGACCCGAAACCGTTCGCGTAATATAACCCACGACCAATGTGTCACTATTTTGCTTTACGAACATATCTGACACACGATTGTACGTTTTGATAAAATAGATGGGTTGAAATTCTTGATATAAATCGATCGCTATGGAGATAAAGAGTAGAATCTACACGCCATAGCCAACGAGGACCAGAAAGGAAATGAAAAAAAAATACGTGAACGATAGCTACGGAACTCGACCTGTAACCAAAGGGGCACAGGATCGGCTCGACACTGAATATAAAATATACCATGGTAAAATATGTAATACTGTAGACAAGTACTGGTAAAAAACCGGACAAGTGCGAGTCGAACTCGCCCACTGTGTGTTCAGTACAAATTTGCAGGTACATAAATAATTCAGGAATCGAGTCTTGCAGTTTATCCGAACTTTTTTTATGATTTTTGGTGATTTAATTAAAATATACGGCTTTCAGATTTTTTCTTCTATAAAAATTGGTAAAAGTTTAAAAAATTGTACAAAAAGACATGATTACCCGTACAATTATGACCGCGCTTACCGTTGTTTAACCTCGACGTTTGATTACGTACTTTAAAAAATAAAGACTATATTTTTTTATGATTTAATTACAAATGTATGATTTTCAGATTTTTTCCTATACTTGTTGTATATTGCTTGTCAAATGTCATAGTTCTAGGTCAACGGAAAATACCCTATAAATTTTTTTTTGCTTCGAAAATTTCAAAGTATAGGTTTTTTGCGGCATAAACTGTCGTATCTTTTTTTCACGTTAACTAAAAAGTTTGATATTTTTACAACTTTAGTGGATTTAAGTGTATGGTTTTCATTTCAAATTGATAACTCCACGAGTTCTCGAAATAAAGGGCATTGATCGACAGACGGACGGACGGACGGACGGTCAACAAAGTGATACTATAAGCGTTCCGCTTTTATTTTGCGATACAGAACCCTAAAAATGCATAATTTTGAATCTATACATTGAAATGCAAAAAAAAAATGAAGAACCAACTATTTCTAAATACTTTTAAGATGGACACCTATATAAAATAGAAAGGCCATGTATTATATAAAATTTTTGTTTATAATACATAACTTATAAACTCTTCTCGCATTTTCCTCTTGCATCTTACAGTTCGCGCCATAGATTTTGAAGATTTAAAGCTCTTAAATCCTTCATTTTAAACTTCTTATCACGACGATCACGAAGTGACCATATAAAAACTCTAATCAACTTTAGCTGATTTTAGGTACCAATCTAAAAAGCAGTTTTTAATACAAAAGATAGTCGGTATTCTGTTCTTATTCTGTTGGTATCTCAAATCTCTCTTCACACATTGTACAAACATTCTGCACGTAGAAACGTAGCCCCTCTAAATATAGCCCAATAATACCAAGCAATAGCTTTTTGTATTTAATGTGCTTCTCGTTGTTTCAGAAATTCATATATTGTGGGCGCAGCATCAGGTTCACCATACTTCCGAAGATTTCAACATGGGTGTTGGCATCAGGCAATCTGTATTGCAAGGATGGTGCGGGTTTGTAAGTATTTAATTTCGGTAATATGTATTTATCGGTTGTTTTGCAGTTTAAATACTCAACAAGAACGATACGAGCTTACTACGAGTACTTGAGTGACGACAGATAAATAGAACTTAAAATTTTTTCGCAGTTTTCAAAAATCTTATGATAAAATAAGTATTAAACACATGATATGCTGAGAACTCATAGAAGTTAAAACGTATGAATTCTGTAGTTATTAATCTGAACTGAAAAATTGAAACAAATTGTTTTCTTTATTATGATATTTGTTAATTTTATTTGGAATCTAGATTTTACGGCTTAACAATGATACTACCAGATAAGAGAGACTTAATTATATTCACAATTTCAACACGTACCATTTTATATATGTATTCATTATAGTCAGACTTTCAATACTGGCGGTGTGATGGTATTGAGGGTCGTTTTTGAACGGTGGTGGTCGTTTTTGAACGGTGGTGGTCGTCTTTAACCTTCATAATTTCTTAATGTACTCATTTTTATTTGTCACCACTAAAAATAAGTAGTTTGTCATAAAAGTCTTTTTTTTTTAATTTTTCAGATCTTCTACCTTCCGCTGGCTCTGGTCATCCCACCAGCTCAGTTCGTGATGCATCACCAGTTCAGTTATATGTACATGTTCTGGATACACACAGAGAGCGTAAAGAATTTGGGGCCTTTAGAGTACATCCTCAATACTCCCAGCCATCATCGAGTCCACCACGGTGTGTATTGTGGTCAAATCTTGTAGTTTTCTATTTGGATGCAATTCGATGTGACTATACTAAAAAAATTTAGATAGAACAGAGTGCATAACAGATTTTTTATTGTGTGACAATTAAAATTCTGAGCCCGAGAAAGAGGCATTTGTACTTTTAATTTGCTATAAAAATTACTAAAATATGAATTTAATACCACTAATTAAACGAAACGGGCACTAACAAGCTAGGGCGGTAATTTTTTAATGCACCATATGTAACATTGGAAATCACTCATTATTATCGGTACGTTGAAAGTAAAGCCTCTATACATTTCGAAAGAAGAGCCTCTAACTTGAAAATAAAAAGTATATATTGGTAGCATCTACTTCGTTATACATTAGTTCGTGGAAGCCTTTTGATAGAAGCTTCACATAATTTCCACAATGCAAATTTTTGGGTCGTATTAATTATTTTTGGGGGTTTGTGAAATACTTTTCGATTTTGGCAAGGGAAGTTGTTGGAATTTCGTTGATCCGAATTAATTCGTTGACCGCGTTGATCGATTCCAAGTTTGATCGGACGGTTTATGAAAGAAATATCCCACACCGGTCCGTCTCTAATCTGTCTTAGGTGAGGAAAAATGGCTATAATTTTATGTAAGTTCGTTGGATGGATGCCCACGGTAGCTGAACTGTAGCTTAATATAATACCTTGGCTGTTCACCCGCACAATGTTCCGGTTCGGGATAATGAGATCGACTTTTCGAGTTAACGTTTGGTTCACAGTTAGAAATACTCTACTTATTCCCAAGTTTTAATACTAGACAGCCTAATTTAATCGTCTACCTTTTGCGAATGCCATGTTCGGACGCCTATGCGTTTTACACGCCGCGTGGATTAACCCTAAATATCTCCAATTAAAATTTATTTTAAAGTCTGTTTTTAAAGCTCTACCCGAGATATCCAGCGAATTTTTGAACAAATTTTGTAGTCGACTCGTACACATACTTTTATTCAACAAATACAGTATTTTCAATGTCAGTCAAGTACTTTATATATGCATAGTAACTATTATGATAATTTTATTAGATATTTATCAGATTTACAAATTTTTAAAATGTCTCATATAAAAAAGTAACCATTATTTTTAAAAACAACAGTTAATGTTTATATACAAAAACACTACATACTACTGTAAATCACATTTATACTATAAAAAAAAATTTCTAAGCCATAGAAATATTTTTACCTAAAATATTTTGTGGCGCATTCTCATTTTTGCCATTTATTTCATTATTCTTTTTTAATATAAGAACTTATCGCAGTGGAAACGATTTTATTTCAAAAGAACGACGACGCTATATTTTTACTTTCATCTACACAATTTTTTCGTCGAAAAAAAACAACAAAGAATCATAGAAGAATTATCTTGATATTTAATTGAATTCCTCGCTTAACTTTTCAAAACCTTCAATGTCAAACAGCTCAAGTAACAAAGGATAATTGTAGACGTTGCTTCTGCGGCGTGCGTAATAAAGAGTCTGTTAGTTGAGTTTCTCAAAAGCTTGTTCAATTTACCTTTCGGTCCGGCGCTAATGGTCTGGTGTTTTTTGCTTAAATAAAAGATCGTTAAGCTAAATATAGTTTTCTCGTATTTATATAATCATTTGGTATACTGATTTTAACAAAACCGGCTGAGTTTCATACGTCATAGTTTGTAGGGTTTTCTGTACCCAAAGGTTGTCAAAGGGACCCTATTACTAAGTCTCCTCTGTCCATCTGTCTGTCTGTGAGCGGGCTATATCTTAAGAACCGTAATGGGTAAAGAATTAAAATTTTCACAGTATGTTTCTATTGCCTCTGTAGCAACAAATAAAAAAAAATAATATTTAATTAAAAGATAAAAAGGTTCCTCATAAAAGAAAATATGATAATTCCTGTTTTTGGCGTCTTTTGCCATATTTTAATAATGGCAATAGGTAGACGCTTGAAGTGTTCAGGCAGTGTATATTACTACAGTCGTTTTAATACCTAATAAAACATAATATAAAGTTAAAACTAGAAAGGAGTCCGTAAGGAATCCTGGTATTTATAGTTATTTATTGTGTAAACAATAAACGTGTTTTTTCAACATTTTTTTTCAATCTTAATTTTTTATTCTCGTTCTTGTGTTTTGTACCTTAATATAACATGAGATGTTATTACAATTCACAAAATACAATAAAATTATACTGATCAACATTTTGTATTTCGTTTTCGTGAAACTTCAATGACGATTGTTCACGAAAATGGTATCCCAGAAATTAGATAAGGTCGGTCATTCCGAATAACAAATAGGCGTCTTTCAAATGCAAATTCGGTCTTTCGCGGACGCCGTCTTCTCATATTCCATTATATTTTAATAAATATTTATTATAATTTTTAGATACGTACGTAATGATACGAATCCTAATATTTTATTACACTTTAACAAATATTTATTATAATTTTTAGATATATACGTAATGGAACGAAGTATAGTTTCACATCGTTATGTACATTTCGATCAATTGCAATATTATACGATGAAAATCGACCGCTCTTCGTTTTAATTTCAGACACTCATTTCAAAACTTGCCGATTTTGTGATATAATTTACATGAACATTGAGTATACAAACACAGGTCTGTCGTTATTTATTTTATGAATTTAAAATATTGTTAATGAGTACATATACTTACATTATTATTTAAACGGGTTATATAAATTAGATTTTATACGTTAGCGATGTTTACGTATGCTTTATTATTATAAGATATAGATAGAAAAGTTTTATATGTTAACGAAGTTTAAGTCATTACATAAACTTATTATAATAACACCTTAAGTTTTGTTGTAATCGATTCAAATCATGAATTAGTTAAATATTAGTTAGATTATTAGTAAATTTTAGATGGTCACAAAACTATGACATTTTTTACAATATGCAAAACTGTTTATTGCAATGATTTAATAAAAAGTTAATAATGAAAAAATAAAGTTAAAATTTTCTAGTTCACTATTTTGATTAATTAAATAGTAAAACAGAAATCACCAATTGTCTTGTAAACCGTTTGAAAATTGAATTTTTACCGAATGAAATTTATTTTTCAGCATTTCATAATAAGAGGGTATTTCTCTAATTTCAATAAAACGTTATAAATTACACTTTTATTATAATAATGCTCGTTTTTATTTAATTAAAAACTTAATAAATAAAATTAATAGATAAATAAAAACATTTCCATCTGTCCACAGGTAGCAATAAATACTGCTTGGACGTGAACTACGGTGGAGTGCTTATTATATGGGACAGGCTTTTTGGGACATTCCGACCGGAAACGGACAAGATAGACATTGTCTATGGACTTATATATAATCAACCTTCTTTCAATCCTCTTTATTTACAGGTAATGTATTTTTTTCTTTCCAAAATATCACATTATTAATATAAAAGGTATTATATTATTCCTACGATAATCATATGAAAAACATTACATATGACTACTAATTTAAAATATTTAACTAATAATATTGAATTTAGAAGTTTGTCTGCTTGGTGGTAATACTTTATCATTTAATTATCATGTTTTATTGTACTAACTGTTGAACGCAAGATGACTCATACTATTTATAAAAATAAATAAAGTAGCTTATTTTTAAGTCATAAGTGACAAATATTTTTTTAGAAATTGTAAACAGATCTAGCCCGTAATTTGTTTATTGAAAACATTGTTGCAAGTTACACGCATAAAAATATCAAAGTAAAAAATAAACTTCCTTCCAAATAAATAATAGAATATAACTCCGCTTGTTTAACTTGAAATGCATGATCGTAGTTGATTATTATCCGTAATTTTTTATAGGTACGCATATTTTAGAAAATACTGTTCCTTTCTTTACCTCAAATAAAACCGAAACACGTTTACGAACGTTTTATAATGAAAGTAGATATATTTATGATCTTGTATAAAATTAAAGATTTTTTAGAGCAGTCGCTCGTAAACATGCACCAGAATTCTAGAGTTGACAGTTAGTTTTTTCTTGAAGGTTAGTGCGTTCACAAGCAAAATGCTATTGTTAGTGTTTTAAGTACGATCTAGAAAAAGTGTCTTAGTGGTTCCGTAATGCGTTTTTAGTGTCCCAGTATAAATAAATATACACCTTCTGTTTTCTTAGTGACTATTTTTTTCTTTCTCGATTCTGATACTTCAATATTATATACCTTATAATCAGAAAATAACATATAAATAATTTTTGTTACCATTGTTGTTTGAAAAACTCTATAATGGCATATTATGAGTAGAAACACCAAATTCACCACAATCAAATTCTATTATTTGAATTTTCCAGATAATGTTGTTTTTTCATACCTGTCGTCGTGTACATACTAATTTCCGAAAAATTTTATTTTAATCTTTTGGCTCGAATAATATTTTTACGAAGCCGTAATTTTTAGGATCTCTTATTGCAACAAAAAAAGAAACAAACCCATGTCTTTTTGCAGACTTTCTATACGAACTACGTGATTCAGAAATTCCGTCGCTTCAATAACTGGGCAGACAAGTTTCGCGCCGTTTTCTGGGGCCCCAGCTGGGAACCCGGGACTCCGAGGCTGGGCGACGAAGGCATGAAAGTTGATGTAAGATCATACTCTTATTTTTTTTTATTAATCATAGGTTCTATCTATTACTTATCACAATGTGTTATCGTATACATTATTAGTTGAAATCTTATCCATTTCATAAGATAGTTTTTTACCGCGAAATGGTTATTAAATGCATGATCATTTACGATTTTACCAATACCAAACTACATCGTAATCAAGAACCTTGTCCTCTATACTTATGTCATAAAATGAAAAATCAGTCAGTTGGAGTACTAATCATTACTAATAACAAAACTACTGTTTTTTAAGACCTCTATCCTTGTCCTTTTCCATATAAATGGCATATTTTAACCTGTAAGAATATATATAAAATGTTTGTTGTGTACCTACTTATTAAGCACTTAAGGAGTTATACCTCTTTAGCGTCAAGTAAAAATATTCACATTGTAAAATATGTCTTCAAAAATTATTCATATATAAATATTTGTTTACTACTACTCAATATCTGTTTAATAGTATAAATCACTAAATTACATTAAAAGACTAATTGATTCGGACACTACATATATATTGAGCTAGAACTGTAGAACACAGCAAAGGTATACATCATTTTTGTACTTCTCAGTTAAATTCAAACGATGCCATGATGGTGTATCTGGCGTGCCACACGCTGGGAATACACTCTGAATTGTTTGTCCTGTACAAACAATAAAGTACAAACTAGTTTCTGGCTTTGATCAACCTAATGTGAGAATTATTTAACGTGACAAAGTACGAGAATTATAAAGGTTCTGACCCGTTAGGATAAAAGAGCAACTCGGCTACAATAAAAACGTCCCAACACGCACACGCTAATTGCACTGGCTTCAAACTAGGAAACTTGGTAGTGTTATGCGCTACGAGAGACGCAGTGTAATAACAGGCGGTCGGCGTAGACGCGAGCCACACGCGAGGAATTTAAATTTACTAACGACTTTCTCGCCGCAAGAATCGAATTTAAGATGACAATCTGACATAATTCCCGTCTCTTAACATTTATTCCACAAAGGTTATTTATGTGAAGAAGGAGAAGAGATTGAAATATTTAGTACCACTTAAGTCGGTTTCGGTTACCACCTCCAACATAATTTGATAATTTTTTTACTCTGATAATAGAAGCTCATAAATTACATGAGTACAAAGCTACTGAACCGTGTTTTATAATCTGATTTGATTTCCAACAGCCGAATACTCTATGAGAATGTCTTAGAAATACTGTTTATATTCGAGATTAGATCAAAAATAAAAACGAAAATATGAAACGGTTCATTTGACATATCATCCTACAACACACATCTACGATGAACTTCAAAAGGAGAATCATTTTGATAAAACTGTTCCTTAAACTTTTTTGAAATAGGTATGGCCGTCATTTTATAATTCCCGACATAATATTTGTAGTGCCACATTTAGCGCCAATGTTAATCATCTATCTGTCTTCGTTTCTTGGTGTATTTTCCTAAAAACATTACTGGAGGAGCATTAGAACAAGCTCAACACCCTTAAAATTAGATGACTCAATCCGTCCACGTAGAACAACTCCGTCTAATGCTCGTGCCTCTAAAAGTTTAGTAATTAGCCGAAAGCTGCTATTTTACAGAAACTTACGCGTGGAGGTGTTAAACCTAGGATATAGTTATGTATTATGTAATGTTTAATACATTTTAAGTGACGTTAAAATTTATTATGGAACGCACAAAACACGGATAATTTTTTTTGTAGTAACGAACTATGTAAGATTAGCTAAAACTGCATACACTTTATATGTTAGGTATTACTGTGTTTCTACTATGTTTAAAATCACTTTTTAATTATGGATGATTAAAAAAAAAGTGAACTGGCGGTGGCAGTCTGATAAGAATGCCGATAACGAGTGGCTAAGAGCGTTGCGTTTGTATAAGAAGGTACACATTCGCCCGTGGTTAAGAGTCGAAGGATATGTACAGATAAGATTTATCATGCATCTTTTCACAAATATTCATAGTCTCCTTCTTTTTTAGAATAACTTTATTAAAGTAACTATAACAAAAATAATTATAGGGTTGTGTCTAACAATCCTGCTAAATGTGTCAGATTGAAAATGCGGTCGCGATCAGGTGGCCGGCCGCGCAGCGCGCTGCGGCGTAGTACATACACGTCAGCTGTTCTAAGGTTATCAGTACAACATTTTTGCGCAGATATTCTAAGCTATTTTTCTCATAAACGGCTACATCAATGACTATAGTTTCTTTAGCAAAATTGTTATATACTGAAAGGACATTATGAATATTTGCGAAAAAATGCCTGATAATCCATGTGCATATAGCTTTCGACTCCTAACCACGGGCGAATTCACTAATGAATTATCAAGTCACATGAAAACCCGTTCGCTCCGTTACTTGGATAGAACCTTAAACCGCCCATCCTGGACATTGTTACCGCATTTCCGACAACAGTCTTTAACAGCCCACATCGAGTCAGCACTTAACTTAAGGTCTAAGGGTCGCATCATTTAAGTGCGACGTTCAATCTTGAGAGTGGGAAAAGCAAGTCGGTTATAGCGCTTTGCTATAGAGAATAATGTACGTCTCGCTCCCACATCACTTCTTGAGATGGCGCATCATTTAAGTGACGTTTATTAATACAACCCTAAGTCCACAAGTTAAAATAAAAGGTGTATGGGAGGGTATAATTTAGTACTGAGATGATACAAACCTGATAAAACCACTCGACAAACGTGTGAATAACAATAGTGTCAAAAATAATGTCATGTTTATTTGACTTTTCCATTTTAGGTGGAAAGTAGAGAAAAGTTCGATGTCCAACTGCCGGTGTGGTGCAGGGTCTACCTCGTGCTGCACTACGTAATAGTCATGTACGGTTTCTACGAACTCGCCTCCAGATATATGGTGAGCCCTTTGCTATCAGCTCTAGTTAAATGTGAATATAAATATTATTACAAGTTGGGGAAAAAGTGTTATCGCGCATTGTATAAAATAAAATATATATTTTTAACATAATTGGCAAAAAAAAAATTGACTCTTTACATTTTTTCAGAATTTCTATTATAAACCATTTTAAAACCAGCCAGTTACTATTGCTACGACCAAAGACTCGTTTGCAATTTGATACGTAAAAAATACAAAAAACCTTTTTACCGTGACCTACTATTACAAACTGTACGTTTTATTCCTATAACAAACTTAGTAGTTAGCGTTTTGAACCACGTTTGTTTCGATTCCGTTTTAGTCGGAACAAAAATAAATCTCGTTACTTAAAACATTCTGAAGTCTCAAAAATGCTTTATTTATTATGATAACTTCAAAAGCAAACCTCAGATCAAATGTCGCTGTCATTTCCTACAACGTTTTATGAATAAAATGAGACTTTAAGAGAAATTGTATAATATTGTTTTGAGAATAAATTGCGCTTTTACTGAGAAAACTATCGTTGAACACTCAATTGTACATATCAAAACAATGTTTGAATAATGTTTAAATGAATAATTTCATTACACTGTAAGGTATACACGACGACAGATGATTTGCTTGAAAATCTGTCAGCTCCCAAAGATTTCTACAGTTCATTAAAAAATTGTAGTTTTTACAACATGAAAAACCCTTATATTTTTAAGCTGATGATATTAAGAAAATGACATAATAATATACTTTTATATCTCCAAAAGTATGTTGAGTATTAATATTGGTCTGCATAATATCAGGGCCTGCATAGGGCCAAATTTTAAACACCCGAAATCGACGAGTTTGCATGAAAAGATTGATGGGTGTCGGTGAGGCAAGAGAGATATACAAAGAGCGTACCATGTGCAAATATATAGTCTCTGCCTACCCTTCTGGGAAATAGGCGTCACGTCAGTTTATATTATTATTATTGTATTAGTATTATGTTAGTTATATAATTTTGAAAATGTACAGTTTCGCTTTCACACTTAAGTCAATTTTATTTTGCTGCTTTAAAATCAAGCATCATTCACTGCGAAGCTTAAAAATAAGCAGACTGCTTTTACACATAATCTCTTAAGGAGGAAAACACCCGGGAGAATTGAAAGCCATCTTATCGGGATGAAAACACTGATTCTAATTTACTTATGTAGCTTTTAATCTATTTTAATGTTTAAATTTCTACGTTTTGTTATATATAGTAGATATATAGATGGGCTATAGTTTTTTCTAAACTTTATTATCAACGAGCAAGTCTATAGAAGCGCATCAAAACCATTGTACTTGAGGAAATCATAACTAATTAATTGGCTTCTAAAAATGCACGATTATTTTTAAAAAGCACTAGGCACTATAATTATATTTCTGAATTACACCACATGCACTGCAATTTATAAATTCGTACGAAAATTATTTATCAATGTTTTTGTCCAACTATAAAATCAATCAGGTGAAAATCAAGATCATGAGAAAAAAAAAACGAAAATGCAAGGATGTCGCAAGAAGATACAAGTTGCAAAAGTCATTATTATTAACAAAATTCTTTCAAATTAAAAAGTTGACTTCACTTAAACGCAATGGAACTTTTAAAATTAATATAACTTATAAACATAATTTTAATGGTGAGCATGATTTATAATAGAACGTCTTGATGTTTTATATAAAAATTATGAGATAAAGAATCAGATTTTTATAATGAAATTATGAGCTGACTAGATATCAGACAACAATATTAAACATAAATACAATGGTGGAATCCATCAAATTTTATTGGGATAATCAAAAATTCTAGATGTTTTAAATAGTTAAAAAAATAGATATTTTTACAATAAAAAAGCCACAATTTTTATCTTTCGAGCTTAAGCAAATCAAATCAGTGTGTTATTCCAGCTTAATGAAAAATAACTATCTTATTAAGAATGAAAAGCTTAAAAAAATTAAATACATTCTAAAGAAGCAGCTTCAAAGGAAAATTTCCAATTTTTATCAGACACGTCTCTAATTAATTTTCATAAATTATTTGGTAAATCAATGAACATCCTATTAAAACTTACATTTATGTAAATTCATTGATTTAAATTATTCAATTTAATTCGCTTAAAACTGTCCATCCATAAAACTAATTGAATTCTAACTTAACGTAGAATACGATAACACATAATTGAATTTCGAAGCATCGAAAACTTGCCAAAATAAGTACGACTGACTGCTGTCTTAATTACTGCTGCAGAAAAATTTTAATTCTAATCTAAAAGGTGTTACAGCTTTTGTTATGGACAATCTCCGTTGTATTTTGCCTAGAATTGGAAAAATATATAAGGCATTATACTTTAAATAGAAGTCAACCGCATTTGTCAAAATCAAAGAAAACAATAATGAACAATACATTAATGAAGATAAATTATTTAAACATTATGGTTTTTTGAAAAACAAAATTGACAACAGGATAACAACAATTTATCGATTTATTCACTCAACCTCTGTTCAACAATCATGATTCATACTAATAAAACACACTTAAGTGCGCGTTTCGTCTTGAGAGTGGAAAGAGCAAGACAATTATACTATTTCGCCATAGAAAATAATATATGTCTCGCTCCCACGTTGCTTCTCGCTCTCATGGTGCATGATTTGAGCGGGATTGGTTAACATGCACTTATTATGCGATCAATCATGATCGAAGATTGAGTATGTGAAACAATGACACTAATCACACAATTCGTTCCGTGACGTGAATACGTCTTTAAATTTACTTCCGTAGTGACAGGCGATTCAGAAAACTGATGAGAACTAAATCGGGAGAGACGGATTTATGCTGCAACTACATATCTGTTATCTACATGTATATATATATAAAACACGTAACAATTAAAAAATATATATTTTTATCGTTATGTCTTAAATTTTAGCGAAGCACCGCTCAAAAGTTGGTGAATAAACTTTCATTGCCTTATATAAAAAGCAATGCGTTCGATTTAAAATGAATACGAGTCTACGCTACTCAAAGAAAAATAATAGAATATGCATATCAGATATCTTAAAGAAAAAAAATATATAAATTTATAGCTGCGATTGAGTGTAACTCGCATTCGACGATGTTTTCTGGTACATTTACACACATTAAAAATATGCTCTAAAATACCTGTAACAGAGATTGAAAAATAGGAAATGCTGCACTTTTTCTCAATAACTATGTTTTTGTTTCATTAATTCCGAATTGAAGGAGTGGGCATTATTTAACATAATGCAAGTAATCAGTTTTTTGAGTGGGTATCCTATAAATACGCCTCGTATAGACAGATGCACGTGGCGTACAAAGATGATTGATTTTGGAAATAATTTATAAAACTTATTTAGACTTATTTGATTTTCGCTTCCGCCCATCGGGTAATTGATACCGCAGTATTCAAGTCTTTTAAATTCGTCGAAGTGCAGGGTCGCGAAGATTTTTAACATCACAGACAAGCATTGCATAGTCAAACATTCGGGGGTGTGTAGTTACATTTTTTTGGTTCTGTACCTCATAATCGAAAAAGGAAACCGTACAGAATTATTGATCTGTCTGTCTGTCTGTCTGTTTGTGTGTCAAGACAAAGGAGGCAAGTGCACATACATTCATTGCTTCCGCCCCCTGCCGACACCAATGAAGACAATAAGTCGGCATTAGCTTATAACGCGCATAGACTAGGAGTTTAAGTTTGCGCGTGTTGTTGGTTAAGCGTAACGACGTTGCGCGAAAGTTTGCAGGACAAAGTTTAGCTGTAACGCAAAGTTGTAAATGGTACCTACCGAGAGAATCCTGAGTGTCGGCACAAGTTTCGTTTGTTTACTTTTATGATTTACCGCATATGTTTTATCTAAATCGAATTCCATAAATAGTATTCCTGAATACGTAAATTTGTTTGTGCTCTTACCGTATCTTATTTATTTGTTTTCATACTAATTTACAAAGTTCCGTCTATTGTTTAAGCAAAAAAACGCAGAAGTCGCTAGTTCACTTCGGTGTCTGTCGGTGTGATTAGACTTCGATAGAATGTTAATATTTATATTAGTTAATGCAAACAGTTTTTTAATTACTTTTCAAAAAAAAAATGAAGATTATTAAGAAACTGTCCTAGTGCATATATACGTAATATGAAATATTAACCCAATTTCTTGACCACAGAAATTGTAAAAAACCTTATCTAGCCATTATATACCTGAAAATAAGTTCAATATACTTACATTTAAAAAAGTTATCAAAATTTTTTATGCTGATAAAAACAAATTTTCCCTTGAAATATTTTAAGGGTGTGAGTTAAAATGATCATAGTCGTAACCGTCTTACTATAGACGAATATTTAGTGTGTCTGACTATAATTGTGCGACTAGAAATATTTGTCAGAACAAGTGTACCCCTGTTGTTTTTCTTCAATTGGAACATTTTTCAAATTGTTTACGTGAAAAATTCTTCAAGTGATGACTATAGATTATCTAATTATCATAATCGTTCACGATACGTTATAAACACATATAAAATGTAACGCTTATTTTCGTAAAATTCAGTGGACAAGTCTAAAAATACAAAGCCAAATCAGAAAGTTTCTAAATTCGTCAATATACTTTCGAAGACATTTTTAAAGGACAAATATATCCCTGCTCGGGGATGATTTATTTACCGTCCCGAGAGTATTTTATTTTGCTTTTTGTGCGAACGTCATGATTTTATTTCAATGTTTCATTCTGTTAGAATAAATATTTATATACGAGACATTGCAAATGTTTTCATGAAGGTTAGAAGTCTTTTATATATTATAAATTTATATTTTGTGTACGAAAAGTTATTTGTATTATAGAAGGAAGGAAATCATCTACTTAATATTATTTCAGTCAACTAAATTTAGTCCAAGCCTGTAATTTGTATAAACTCATTTCAATTTGCACGAAATTTTCCAATAACTTATAGGTAATTTATGTTAACTTTATTTTCAATGCTCTATATAATATATATTGCGTATGCCTATGTAAGCTTTAGGCAGCTAAGCTTATGAACTAAAATATAACGTACTTTTTTTAGATGTAAACTATGACCGTTAGTAAGATTATTTTTGTGTTTATTGACGACATGGCAACAATAGAATTTATGGAAGACAGTATTGATGCGCCTGCCTCTCCAAACAACCAAAATACGTCCAACCACACATTTAACACCATCACCTTCATCACCAACATTACTTTGGTGACGTTTCCATTACAAGATTATGGAAACAATAGTAATAGATTTTGAGCCGTTTTCGCCTTTTGCAAACGAAATGTATGTAATTACAGTTATGCTACATATGCATAACTGTAATTACATTAGAACTAGAACAAAATGTCCCCAGTGGATTATGTAAACTTTTTGTGGAATATGCATTTCTTATACAGTGAAACCTGTTTAAGTGAGACCTGCAAGGGACCTGCAATGTCGTTTCACTTATAGAGGTATTCCACTTACCCAGTGTCTCAGATATACAGGTATAAATAAATATCTGTCTCATTTACAGAGAGTTCCATTAATAGAGGTGAGAATACAGGTTATTTCAGTTATACAGGTGCGATCATTAAATAAAATAACGTGTACTTACGTACTTGGAATTACGTGTGGAATTTGTGGGTAGAATAAGAATGAGTAAACAAACAATGTTATCTCAGTTACAGAGGTATATGCATATAAAATTTACTCGCTGTCTCAGTTATAGAGGTAACTATGATGATAAATCGAAAGAACAAATCCCAGATATAGAGGCTTACCTCGTCCCACTAACAGAGGTAATTCACTGCCAAAGTGTTGGGACCTCAGCATGAGTTCCAGTTATGGAGGTTTCTCACTTATCCAGGTCCCACTTAACCAAGTTTCACTGTATTATGTAATCGATCGGCAGAAATTAATATTTGTTTATTTTCTTTACTTATGAATCTGCAACTATTATATAAATTATATATGGCAACAAGTTGTTGAACAAAGTGGCATACTTTGTTCAACAACTTGTTGCCATTTTGTAGGTAGTGACATAAACCCTTTGCTGTAGAAATTTTGGGACTTCTGATCAAAAAACTGCAACAAGTAGTTTTGACAGTCCTGTCTCAAACTTAACCTAACACTACCTAAAGAATTCTGAAGAGACTGAAACTGGTAAAAATCCGACGGTACATGGTCAGGGCAATATGGTGGATACATTAACACTTCCCAACTAAACTCTCTCAACATTTGCTGAGTGGCTAAAGATATGTGTTGTCTGGCGTTATCATGGTGAAAAACCACATCTTTTCTATTGGTTAATTCCGACCGTGTTTTCTCTAATTCTTGCTTGAGTCTTTATCAGCTGTTGGCATTAGAGATCCGAATTGATGGTTTTTCTCGGCGGTAAAAGCTCATAATAAATAATGCCCTTTCGATCCCACACATAGCACCAATTTATTAATAGTTGATTCTGGTTTTGCTATAACCTGTGGAGTTTTCTTGCTTTTTGACCATGATCTTTTTGGCATGTTCTTTCTTCATCACCAGTGATCAATCTTTTCAAAAACGGTTAGATGTCATTACGTTTCAATATAAAATCGCAAATGAGTACACGATTTATTAGATTTCTTACAATGAGCTCGTGTAGGACCCAAGTGTCAAGCTTTTTTGTATGTCCAGCTTTTTTTAAAATAGGTCAAAGTTATTTTGTGGTCAATCCCTAGTCTTTTAGCTAGTCCTAAGAACTAATATGCTGCTCTTCCTCAACCCTTTCCAAAATGGCATCGACTTTATCCATACAGGTTCACCAGAGCGAGGTTCACCTTTGACATAAAAATTACCGGACTGAAAACACTTGAACGAGTTTTCACTTACCATCCTTAACTTAGGTCCATAAACGTCATAATTTTTTTTCGTGGCTTGCGTCGCATTTTTCCCTTTTTTGTAGTAATGGGATTCGTTCAGTTTGGTGGACAGAAAAACAATAGGAAAGTAACGGAACACCTTACTTTTTATTTTATTTAAATGTCATCCCTGTAATGGTATCACAACTAGCCAGATAGCAACAGCACAACCAAAGAGATTTTACTGCAACTTTTGATTTACGGAACAGGAAAACCTTTTTTCTCTTTACTGTATTAGAGCTGTATAGCTCTATGACCTGAGTATTCAGGTCATCTTGATTGCAGCACAAAAGTGGGTCAGCTCGATAGGTGAAGTAACACATTCTCACGGATTACAGACGTGGAATAGCAGCCGGCGCTGTTGCTTTCCTCCAGTGAGTGTGAGTTTGGATGACCCATTCCCCCATCTCCCCTTCCAACTACCCGATCCCCTCTATTAGATATCCTATTCCCTACCACGAGGCCGACAAAGTACTGGTGGCTCCCTTTGGGTTAGGAATGTTTGTGGGCGACGGTGACCATCTACTTTCTGCTGACTCGTCTGCTCGTTTGCCTCTTGACCGTATTATAAATAAAACATAAGTTTCTTTTGTAATACTTATTATATTTACAAAATCCAGTGTACGAGTAAATTAATTTCGATTAATCATAGACACCCATGGATAGTTCATAACATGACACGGATAATAATATCACATTTATTCAATAAATATTCTTGTTTAATTTAACTGGAAAAAAAAATGTAGCTTACGTTACGTATCTACAACATATCTGTAACGTGGAACATATAAAATATAGATTAATTTAATTAAATATCGAAATATAATCATTTTTCGATACAGTCTGCTTACACATTCTACCGATAGGTGTAATATTTGCAATATGTGACCATCACCCTATTCAACAGACCTTTATACACTCTTTATAGCGTCGCAGCCCTCAGGAAAGTTTTTTCATAACAAAAAAAATATCTTATGTACGCGAATCAGAAACCCGTCGTCCGGCAACGGCGGCGCTCGCGCAATCCGGGGCCAACGAGAATTCCATTTTTCCGGAAAAGTTTGTAACTTTCCCACACTCACCGAAGAACTGAGTTGATTCACATACGCAAAATTACTATCAATATCGTCGTGGTAAAGGCAAAAGGAGTGCGCGTATGAATCTATACTAAACTTTACTGAGAATGTGCTGATGATCCAATAAGAGAAACGATATTTTTAAACATCGATTGAAGTTAAATATCCAATTCTTTCAAATACTGCAAAAGATATTGTGTTCGTAATTACTCAAAGAGTCGTGAAACGGAATCCTATAGCCTACATGTATATTAACTGATTAATTATACAATATTGTACATGTGTGCTTTAGCACGCGTGACCGTCTCGTCAATTAATTGAGTAAAATTATGTAGCCTGAAACAGTCTGGCTTTGAAACGGGAACAGTAGTTGAACTCTTACAGAGTTACTGAACTTAGGTTTTACCGATTTGTCGCGAAACTCCACGGGTTGATGTTTTGTTTCGCGTGCTTTTCATGTTCTACAGAAAATATAGCTGCTGGCTCTCTTCCCGCGCTTACAGCGTCAGAGTGTTTCATCATTCGTTCGGTTTATGGCACCAATATAAGTCAGCTGTAACGAAACCGTTAGGAAATTAGATCGACCGTAGTCTAGCTTTCTGTTCCGTTTTTGAGTTTGAAATCGAGTCGATATATTTTTGCACAACCATGTAAATTGCCTTATTCGGCACAATAAAGCTCTCCAATCCGTAACATATAACAATTAAATTTTTATAAGTTGAATATCAATTATAAAAAAATAAAATATTTAGATTTCTGGGGTTTTCTAGAGTTTCGGTCACATTGAAAATGTCTGTATACAATAAAATTGTATACTCGATACATCTCAAGCATCGCAACCTCAGAATAAATGTCTTTAGCACTAAGTCTATTAACATAGAAACTCAGTATGAGAGTATCTATATTTTAGTCAAATGAAACATTTTATCATCAAACTATCAGTTAGTATTAACTCAGGTCTTAAATAAGACAAATAATATCAAATAAAATTTCAATCTTAATGAAACCAATCACCCTAAGATCGATTTTCCTAAGTGCACTCTAGAGCACTCCAATTCGTTCATATACGTATTAAAATGCTAATTATATAAATTTCTTAAAAATAAATAAACTTCAAGTAAATTACACCTTAAAATTAAAATGCAATAGGCAAATTTTATACAATACACAGTGAGATAAAATAATATACAATAAAATATAGTGTGTCTAGTGTGTATACTATATATACTAATATACAATAAATCGTTTAGAGGGCAATATATGTGCCTTCATAATAAGATGTCAGCTAAAATTTAAAATATGCCATTTTGTCAATTTTAACGTTTTATTAAAAGAAAGTTATATAACAAGGACTATGATACCATGTCTGAATATGTTAATGAAAAAAACCCATAGGATTGAACTGCTCGGCTATCAGGTTGCTTCATGTTATTACTAATTGTTGTACTAAATTATTAATTATTCATTATTTTGTATCTATGAATAAAAAAGAGCAAACCTTGAGTATCTTGCCCATTCTTCTCGTGGTGAATAAGCATTTGGAATGGGTGGTAATTTTAATGTCGAAAACAGTTGTTTATGACGCATTAGAAGTGTAATTTCTATTACACTTCTAATGCGTCAACGAAATAAAGATATTTTGATTTGTTTTTATAAAAGTATGTCGCTCAATGCTAAAAGGTTAATTGTTGTTCACAGGGTATGACTCCCATATCGGTGTTGGTCTTCGCCCTGTACATCATAGCTTCTCTGAGCGTGATAGGAATGATCTTCGATGAATCCAACTACGCGCCAATTTTGGAAATCATAAGGTGCAGTTTCTTCGCGTTTTTGACCAGAACCTCGATAGCGAACGCAAACCCAGCACTAGCTACAGGTCTACAAGTCTTCTTTGTCGCTTCCGCCATGTTTTGGTGCCTCCACACCATTAAGCTGATGGAAATAAAGAAAGTAAAGAAAGAAGAGTAGATGAATAAATATAGAAGAAGAAAATGGGGAGTGACTTTATGCAGAATTCTTTTTAGAAGTGTTGAAACCATAATGAAGGCCAAGTCCCATCAAAAGTGATAATTTACATTAAATCAAGATAATCATTGCATTAACGAGATCGTAGTGGTCTTAGTGATCACAAAAATGTGATAATAAGTATTTTGTGACTCTTCAAATAAATACTACTTTTTTTCAGCCATATGTATCGCCAAAAATAAGCTAAGAATATTTTTGCGATAAATTTATACTTTTTAATAATTTAGTTACACGATTTATGTCATAGATATCTTTTAAGCTTTTAATATTAAAGTCAATTTATTTACTATAAAGTGTGACTGAATAAGTTAGAATTTAGATATAAGGTAGAAGTTATGTATCAAAACGGACCATGAAATTGAGTCCGTGATCTTCTTTAGTTTTGTATTGAATTGTAATTTAAAAGAAATAAATTATTGTTTGCGCTCAACTTGTAGTTTATAATTAATTATTTTATCTCTTTGGAAATGATATAAGTATTGCAAGTAAAACAATAACATCGTTATCCTAGTCGTTAAAACATAATAAGGTGAACAAATAATAAAAAACCAAACTTAGAAAATTAAAACCCGTCTTCGGAATACACAACCAAAATATATATATACAAACAAGATAAATATTTAATGAGAGAAACGAGAGGTAATGGTCACTGAATTAAGCTAGGGCCTCGTACTTTATGTTCTTATATATTATATTCGTATCTCTAATAAAGAATATTCTTAATATGATAATAGCACTTAGGGGTGATATTCATTCACGGGCCATCAATTTTTTTTTATTAGTCCATTAATTTTTATTTATTTACTATATTCATATTTACATATGTAAAAATGAATATAGTAAATAAATAAAAGTTATTTCTCAAAACTTAACACTTCGGCTTCTCAATTCACTACCCTTTCAACGAAACACGTAGCTTGTAAGTGCAATTTTTAGTTGCTTAGTCCGTAGTTGAGTCATACTTTTCTAACTTATGTTTTTATGAAATAAAATGCAGCCTGTGTGAGAGTCAAAAGTTGCGCCCAAATAACGTTTGCCTAGGTGCAACTTTTGACTCTCCTAGAGGCGTTTTAAACTTGTGGAAACGAAATTAAAATGAACAATTCCGTTATATGTATGAATTATTTTTATCTATCAAAGAGCAGTGATATATTTTTTATATATAAATAGTGTATTTTTGTCATAAAACTCGTCTGTGAAATACTTTTCTTATTCTTATTGCATTATTATACAAGTCACATTCGCAACGTTGGATTCAATATGACGTCACAAAGTATGACGTATGACACGCGAAACACTAATAAGCGGATGTCGGCACTCCATTTGTCCAAATGCAATTGTTTTAGCTTCTCATTTCATGTAACACATAAGTATAATTTCTTCATAAACCAGAGTAAATAAATACAGATTATAAAACGAAAAAGCGCAGCTAAATTATTAAACGATTACAAAACTGGAATTTTAGTTTAGTTGGCTTATTTTAGTATGAGTTATGCGACGCAGATAAATTTGTCATTAATAAATTGGGGACTGACCGTCTTCAACATTAAATCCTTCATTTTGGTCTCCAGAGCATACTGTAGAGAAAGGGCGTGTCAATTTATAATTGATGGTCATTCTTCATTATGGACGAAAAAAAAAACTTCAATTAAAAGAATAATGACTAACTAACATTACGCATAGCATAAATATTACAACATTGTGTCCCAACATAGTTAAATATGTTTTGCTTATATTATAATATAATAATAATTATTATTAATATAATACAGAGTATAATATTACATCCCATGATATTACATGGTATGATAGTATATATATTATATGCAGTGAATCCTTTCTTCTGTCTCATTTTTATTGTTCCGGTTCAGAAGTATAAATACTTAACAAATTTAATTTAACTTAAATTAAATCGGTTTGATTGGTTTAATTTAACATAAATTAAGAATACAATGTTCAATCTAAAATGGTCAGCAGAACAATTATTTAATGTTAAACGAATCAATCGACATCGTTATTACGTCAACCGAGAGCGCGTAGCAGTGATCCTTTTTACCTCGTGGTAAATTTGACGTCCTAGTGATATTGTCTTAACCGTTTTAAGTATACAGAATTGGTCTGCAGGCTTTGAACCCGTCGCCTTCTGAACCGAAGTCAACGCGCGGACCACTTGGCTCCTACCACTCTCCTTCATCCTGCTTCACGTTCTTAATATGACAAATGTCTTTGAATATCATATTTTTATTTATTGAATACCTTAAAAAATATAAAAAAAATATTCGCAAGTACAAAATCATACCGTGATCAAAGAAAATCCATCTTCATCTCATTATATGAGTCAAAGAAGTGACAATATATTTTCCCGACTTATCTACTCGAACCTTTGGAAATCCACTTTTGTAATTTCCGGCCGCGTCCTATCAACTAGGTGATCGATACTTTGTTAGTTTTTGATAGTACCGTTTATCTGAAAATCTTTGCAGGTGGCAATTTTCTGAACATGCCGAAGGAGAATTCGTGTCGTTCATTTATTCTTTCGTTTCCTAAGAATAATTGAGAATAAATTGAATCTCTGAGTCCAGATGAAGGGAAAATTCCACGCATAATCTATATCCATTTTTTTTCTTGAACCCATCAAGCAACAATTGAACGATTCAGTCAATATCATCTGCACAGTAAAAAAAAGCAAACCATAAATAATGAATTCTTCGGTTGAATTTCATAGCTCATTTTATTAATAAGCTATGAAATTCATTAATAACGTACTCTGATTCGTTTCGAAGATTGTGCAGGATAATATAAAAAAAAAAACACTGTTTTTAAAACTTTATATAATAAGTTTACCATAAAACAGAAAAACTTTTCCTCCTTTATATTTTCCAAAAAACAATATCCCTCGAGCACTAAAATCAGTGTCGAAAGAAAAAACGTAATACTATTTTAGGACAAAACTTCAGAAATATATGGATGTACTTAATAAAAGTGTACTAACTCAAATAGCTCCAGCTCGGTATAAGGTATCACTTTAAAAGCTGACTGGTCGTATGGACGGAGAAGGATAGACTACTTTTCTCGCATGCCGTTTTTCTCGTACTGTCAGCAAAGAAATTGCATGTTCTCTTTGCATATTAAGACGAATAGATAAAATCATAATACCTGTTTGTGATATTAAGATTTTTCAATTTCGATACTTTTTCCGCGTTCTGGTTAAGGTTTATTATTCCGTTTAAAGTAATTTATTAGCAAACTTGATACTTAAACGGGATATAATAATTCCTTTTGTTCCTCTGCGTGCCATTTTTTTTAATGAAAGTTCCTACGCATTTCTTAAGTTATAAAAAGACATAGACAAACAGACAGACATCAATTTTAAATATGGTACAGTTACGGTCAATGGGCCATAAAAGGAATATGATGAAATATTTGCCAAAAAATGTATATACAGACACACTACAGATTTATTTAGTAGTACACACAATTAGAAATAATTATTACAGCATTTTCCCCTAACATTATAACTTGTATGTCTTAAATTAGTTTATATAATGTTTCCCTAGTGAATTTAACGGTGGGCTGCGTCAAAATAAAGTATAATTTCCAAACGTAACCCGTAACATTTGACAGATTATCTATACATCATCTGTCAAAACTTCCGGATGGCGTTTACGCATTCCTTTGGAATTCACTTTTACTTTGGCGACGCTAAAATCGATAGACCAAACGGAATAATTTAGACTCATACCACAGTCTGTGAACTTTATTCGTCGAAAGTAAGCTGCTTTTGTTTTTCTATATAATTCCTTCTATTATCTCGTTGGTACCCGACGTTTTCTTTTACATCTTTTGCTAAAGGTTTTTATGGTCTAACCTTTCATAATCCTAACTGGTTTAGATCTTAATTCATACGGGACGATTGTGAGATGGATGCAGCTAACAGCTCTTTGAGAGGTGTTTTGTTCTTTATCAAGCACTCCGTTGAATATAAATTAAAGTTCACAAATAAAAGGAAGTAAAATGGAAAAGGTAAGAGCAAGACAAAGTAAAAAGGATATGATTATTGAAAATTCTTTAAATTCCTTAAAGAAAATATATTGAAAGATGTAAAAGCTAAACAGCACAAAAGAGCTTTCGACACCACATGAGGAGCACATGGGAGAAAACCTTCAGGAACATGCACAAATTTGTAGCCACCTGAATCTAGCCTGAAAAGTGGTATAATAGAATTTATTAATAGTCAAATATGCGGTTTTTTGTGGTTGACAAACATTAAAATTAGTCGTCGCTACCCATCAACTTGCTGACGCCACCCGCTACAGTACAGTTGTAGCAAAATCAAATAAAACTTTCGTAGTTACTTCTAGACGCCAGTGGGACATTTTCGTATTGATTGAATCTTCTATATATTTCTAGCTTGTATATAAATTTATTAACGTGATTTCGAACTTGATACATTTTTTATCAGAATGACGGTTATGAAACGCGGCATTCATGAGCGTGTAAAGTGATTTGTAATTATGAATAATTTGAAGAGCGTCATGTATTTTGAACTTGCGTTCTGTCGTAAAGCCGCCGTTTGTGACATGTAGAGGCGCGCTATGGAGCCCAATCGAAATATTTCACGAAAATTTCATTACCTGTATCAAGAAATATGGAACAATGCACAAGAAATAATTTTTTTTTTTCATATGCGTTAGAATTAAAAAAATATATTGCATAATAACTCAAATTACATGTAAATTAAGTGTAGAAATACTTTGCAGTGATATGTATAAATAATATTACTGAATACTTATAAAGTATGTTTATAAAGTAATACAACTTTGCAACTAAAAATATATCCATCGTTAGCATTGATAGGCACTTGTTAACTTATGAACGCATGCTCTTTGAATTTATGAAATATTTTTAATTTGTGGCTTTTGATGTTCTTCTCTTTTTTCTGATATATCTATAATTTGTTTAGTGAATCACGGTTTTATTTTACATAGCGACATCTATCAACGTTTTTTACTGAAAACTAAAAAGTGAAAGACCTTTGTCTTTTTTTGTCATTGTTGACATATGATATTCTTGTCATTATAATAACATTAAAATATTATTTGAACAGAAAATATAAAATTCTTATACGTAAAATTAGAATGATACCAGTACCTATGTTATCTTAATATATAGAAATTACGTTATATCATTTTCAAAGAATATTTTTATTGAAATTAAGAAATGAATTAAAATAATAAGTAAAGTTAATAAGCGTAACTCAATAGTTTCTGGCAAAATATATTTGATTTCGAGTAATATTTCTTGATATTCAAAACAGTTTAGTGTTTTTGGTTTTTTTTTTGCGGTTCTCGACCGGTTTCTTTCAATATAAAAGTATAAGTATATCCCAATAGGAATTTGTAATAATAAAACACAATATTTTTGATTTTATTTATACAAAAATTATATTTTTGTTTTCAGTAAATACATATGTATTTTTATTTCTGTGAATTTAAACATGTTGTTATTTTGTTTTTAATATTATTATTATTATTTGTTAAAAGTGCATCGATCATTATGTATATAAATTATGTCTCACTAACGGCATAATATTGTAAAACAACGATTTGACTTTTGTGTACATTGAATCTCCTAAAATCCTCGATAACTTACCGATTTCTCATGTGGCATTTGCTGGGCGTGATCTAGAAATGAGGAACAGGCTTCTACGAATGAGTACCCTTAAGTGCCGAATCAACTACCATAATTCAAGGGATTTCGCTAAAGGTAGAACATCAATTATGTAAGTCTCTCGAGGGAAAGCCTCAGTAGGCCGTTATGTACATAACTTAATCCGAAGTCCGTGCTTCGTTTCATTTTAGGTCAAAGCGTGTGATTACTCCAGCGGCATTGTTTAAATTTTGTAATCTTGACTTTTAGGGTTTAATGTTATAATTCCTGTGACCTAAGAACGAATAGTTCTCATTAATTTTATAAAATTTTATATAATATTTACAACGAAATGTTAGAAAAATAATGTAATAGTAATATAGTGCAAACACATTCATAGTATGGCCAGGTAGAATTTAAAATTCGCAAGCTTAGGATTTTTAATCGATAAACTAAACTTTTCTCTTACTGTCAGCCAATTAAGTAGATATTTTTTTTATTGTAACAGAAACTCAAATATTCCATAATTTGAATGGAAAATAAAATAAAACTTTACGTTATAAAAATACCGAATAAATTACCTATTATTTATAGTTGACTACTGTAGTCATCATATGATTTTTAAACAGCCAAATATATCAATCTAACTATTTTTTATTTTTCCATCAAATCACCAATTTTTAAAAGCCAGATTCGTAAGCTAATTTTCTGTAGATAAATCAAAGCTCTTGTAACTTCTGTGTAATCTCATAAACAATATCAATTTTCATTTGTCTATTTATTCTACAAAAAACATATTCGCCTACGATTTCAACTGAATAACGATTTTTGTATATGTTTGCTAAATTATTTAAATTATTGATACGGTATAGGTGTTCATTTTAGTTTTTATTTTTCACTCATTTACAATTCCACTCGGACTTCATTGTAAAATTATTAATTATAGCAAATCATTGTAGTTCTTCTTTTTTATGATTTTCCGTGGGTTAACCTGTGCTTTATTTTTAAATTAATATTAATAAAGTATGAAAAAATATCATTTTCATGTATTCAACAGCAATTTAATAGACAAATCTTCTACTTGTTACGGGAAATATTATAAATTATATCGTTTAAAATTTTTCTCAGATTAGCTACTCAATGTCTTTGTAGCTCTAATTTTTTTCTCTAACATAGAGTTTAACAAGTAAATAGTTGCGTTTGTTTTAATGTTTAAAAAAAATTAAAGAGAGCGCATCATCAAACCGCCTCTAACAGTTTTATACTTCCAATAATATTTTTAGGTTTTGATCTTATCAAAGGTTCGAAGATTGAAATCCTGAACCTATTCTAGACTCCACCCAAATGGGTAAATGAGGGTATCACAGTTTTAAATTACAATTTATATGCATACGAGGTTCCATTGAATGGAGGCACCTTGAACTTCCCAGCTGTAGGACCTTGGGTGAGAACAGCGGCTACGGAAACTCCACTCAAAACCTTGTAGTATTGTACTAGTTCATGTACTTTTTTCTGAAACTTGTATAAACTGCTTATCTTGACTTTCAATTTCACATTATGGCTGTCAACTGGGTCATGTACTTCGTTAATATCTTACTTCTACTCAGCCTGTATCTTCATAAGCGACATCTTTACCTCTTCCTATAGTTGGACCTGCTCATCATGACGGCGAACCTACTCATAAGTCACCTCCTCAAGTCGACAAAGCTGCTCTTCTTTTTGACGGGCCTGTCCCAGAGCCTGTTCTCGTACCTGATCCTCCAGTTGACAAGCCCACTTTTGAGCCTGTTCTTTGAGTTGACGTACCTGTTGTCCCTGACAGCGGGCCTCTTCCTTAGCTTGTTTTTCTTGATCAACGAACTTGCTCTCTTATATTCATGAGCAGGATGTTTAAATCGAAATTCGGACCAGTCGACACCATCGGAAAAGCAGCGGTTTCGATTACCTTTCCATCATCCATCTGTTGAACTGTAAACTGACTTCGCTTCACCCTTCCGTTCTATTCACTTTTTGGCATCTCAATTTCATTTCTGACACCAAATGTTACATAATAACCCTATTAGAGGTTCAAAGATTGAGATAAAATGAAAGTAAACACCTAGAGCAACGAAAGGTAGATATTCAGAAATACAGTCACAATAAATAGCTAAGGATCCGATTGATGATTTATCGCTGATCGCACTTGACTTTTAAACGTTACGAATAAAGAAACGAAATTTTCCTCTTGCATGTCGTATTTCACTATTTATTGCCGCTGACTGGTCTTCCATAGTCTAATCATCCCGACGGAGACAAAGGCCGGCGCGCGGGTGCCATGTTTATTTAGAGAATTCTGTTCCCAAATATATTGTATAGAGGAATTATTTTGTAATTCTATTTTCATCTTGGAAACACAATTCGTATCAATATAAAAACAATTTTATTAATATAATTAAAGTCATAAATATATGCATTAACGTTTTAAACAGTTGCTAAAAAATCTCCCCACATATTCATCTACTTAAGTGCTTATTATAAATACTTACTTGTGAATAAATAAAAACTGAAGTACACTTTTACGCCACAAAAGTTCAACTGAACTCATTATCTACATTATATCGAGATTGATATCGATAACGGTTGAGTTTTTTTGCCTTCTGTAAAGTTGAATACCCAATAAAAACTCACAAACAGAAATTTCCCGATGCACAATTTTCATCTGTCGATACTAACGTAGCTCCGTTATTGCGCATGTACATTTTATAAGGTTTTATACTTTAAAGCCTTTACTTCGTTGACATTCCTAAAGCGTCATTGATTTTTATGCTAACCACGTACATTTGCATTTACAGAATTTTCCTTTATCTGAAATTCTCTAGTGTTAAATGTTATTGCAATCTATACTTAGAATAAAGTAATAGAGAAAAAAATCCACGCATTAATATGTATCTGAGAAAAAATTTCCTGCGAGTATTGGAAACGGTGATAGAATACATTTCAATAGTTTTTACAATTTTGTTTTACGCTGCTATTTTTTTAAATTGTGCATATTTTGAACAGAGCCGGAATCTAGATCGAAATCAGAACCTGAATCAAAAGCGGGGCCAGGACTGGAATCGAAAATAGAAAACAAGATAATGATCATGGTTGACAATATTATTGGACGATATGAAAGATGAAAGAATTCATGCAATGTTTACACGCCCAGAATCGAGGGCGAAAGCCTATTATTTAAATAAATGTAAATAAAAAATTTGTAAATTATTTAGATGGTTAATTATTACATATATAATAAATGCAATATTTTTTTTTAATTTTGCCATTTGACAAAAGATTTCAACGTCAATATTTCTAAACCTAAAAGGATCAACAGTTGTCTCATAAATTTAAACGTTTTTTATGTATTGCTTCTTGTTGAATACTAAATGAAAAGCGTTCTTTTTATGCAATTCTATAGGTAATACTTACTTTTTTATACATTTAGGCAAGTAGTACTTTTTATTAAGTTACTGTTCTGCCTCAAAAAATGCGGTGATGTCTGAGTGGTTAACGCTTTGCCTTCAAATAAAAAGAAATACATCGGGGTTAAAACTTGATCACGAACGAAGTGACCCATAAATTTTTAACCTGAGTCGAATTAGATAAACTGTTTTCAGAACACCTAAGAGAGCAGTATAAGCTGTTAGTCCTAGAAGTTGTGAAACTGTCGCTTACAACCATCAATCCGCATGGAGGTTAAGATTCGTGTCCCTCATTATATATAAAAAAATAATAATGTACTAGGTGTACCCTACGTGCACCTATGCAGTCTAGCGATGACAATTTGACACGACCATAGGTAGTAGGTCTTTTGATATGCACTGATTAATAAAATATTGTTCAAAACAATTTCAGAATTTGTGTTTTCAAATGCTCAATTGCACGGTCAAAACCGCGAAAAGTGACTTGTCCGATTGACGCACAAATGGACCCCATTTCCACATATCAATACTAACCTACCTTCCAGCGTATACAAACCCCGACACGGTACATAAAACGATCAAATGTATGCTGAAAACTTAGCGCGCAATGGGTACCTATTTGAAATTCAAGGGAATAATTTAGCATTTCATTAGACGAAAGCCTAAAGCAATACGTCTGGTGGAGCGCGAGTTACAGACATTACCATAATACCACTCGATGGGAGTGAAACAAATACGAAATAAAAACCGGTCAAGTGCCCGCCCGTGTATCGTAACTGGGGGTTTTGTAATCTTTACATGAAGAAAAAGACGAATGGATCTATATTAATTCTAAATATCAAATATTTGTTCTTATATTTTCAACTTGTCGAAATAAAGTTAAATTTCTCCAATTTTTATTACAATTTTTAGATTGCTTATGAAAATTTAAATAGGTTTATGTGGCAACTGTACCTCATATATATATGTATTAAAATGAAAATGAATAAATAAATAGATATCAAGCATAAAAAATGTAATTAACTATTTGATTTGGGTTTAATAAGCTCATTAGGTTTTTCGCCACTAATAGTTATTAAGGTAATTTTCAAAAACAAATTGAGGTCACGAAGCATTTTTTTAAATCTTGTGAATTGTAATTTCGAAAATTATAATAAATAGTGGATATTTTAGACAAAATAAATATCTTGTCAATATGTTTACTGATTCATAGTATTCATTGCTTTTCATTTCCTTGTTGTAAATTATATGTTGGATTTCAAGCGCAAAAATATAACGGAATCGTCAAATTTGACCACCCCTCAGGTCATCTCAAGACTTGTCCTCAGACATATTTACACATCATTTTCTGTTAAGGGCTGGATAGCCATTATAGGCATATCTCGGCGAAGCTCTAGCGGTTAACCTTCTGTGGTAAGAGCAAGCTCTTTGATGATCCGGAAATAGTTTGAATTGATAAATTTCTGAAGAAAAAAGTCCGGTACAAGTACATATGCACCGATCACATCCATTTAACTATTGAGTTTTAAGCTATATTCCTGTAAATTTTCATCGAAATCTGTTCAGCAGTTTTTGCGTGGAAGAGTAACCAGCATCCATCCATCCTCACAAACTTTTTCATCTATAATATTAGAAGGTTTATGTTGCTCACGCCTTCGTCGCCCTTCTGGACAGATAAACTGACGACTACTTACACCTCTCGCATTTAATGTGATATAAAAATTGTCAGTTAAAATAATTCCCGATTGTCCCTTAAAAATCCTGTGCAAAAACATTTTGATGTTATCTCAATTTGTACATCATTAAAATTCCTTTTTATTTTATTTAGAAAATCCCAAGTATTCGCGAAATTAATTCTCCGATATTGGGCAAGGTCGCCTAAATTATATTTGAATAGCTCGTGAAATATTTGTTAAATATTGTTTGATCCCCTTATGAAAACATACCCTTGTCACATCTCGGCACCGACGACCCCATGGGGCGGGACGTCCTGTCTGTATGTAGTCTAGAGGTCGGCGCGCACCCGGTGACCCAATGGCACATTGTATTCTATACTCAATTACTGTTTGATGGTACGGTGAGATTCAGGAATCGACTCCATCTGCTGTACAATGTATTATTGAAAATAAAGTGTGGTTTTGATATATGATAATAAAACGTCATTCGTGCAACAGTTTTGATTTAATTACACTCCGAAAAAAAGAAAACCTGAGTGATGGTTGACATAGCAGGTCAGCCTCAAAATTTACAGCGTTACGAGAAATAACATTGATCTGGGTTGGAAAAGACTATTTCAAAATACTTTGACAATTTTTCGTTCACGATTTCAGACCGATCGACCTTAAAACATCAATCGACTTAAATGTACAGAATGCAGCCTCGAATCTACAATTTTGTCGAACCGGGGCAGTAACTTGATGGTGGCGCCCCCTCTCTCTTTGTTAAAAAAAAACTTATAAATTGGCATTTTTTACGATCAGAATAATAACAAGACTTTATAAATTTGCACTCAATATTACACTCATAATTGCATAGAAACTTCCTTATTTTTTCTTCAAAAAAGTTCTTAACTATTTCTTGTAAAAAAAAAGTAATATCTCTTGGAAGGAAGAATCATTAAAATATCGCTTAAATCATTTTTATCTTTAATTATTTATAAAATTAATAAATTTGTGAAATTAAATACCCGCCATGATGATGCCAACAATAAGCTGCGCTGCAGCTGCTCGCAGCGCATTTCGGAATTAACCCTAAGACGTGTCCAAAACTCTACTGTATGTTTTAAAAGCAAATAAATAATTGATAGAACAACGTGCGTTAGATACTAGGCGCTTTGTGAAGCAAGTTTTTTCCCAAAGATATAAACCCCGATCCGGGGCTGACAGAATGTCACGCAGTTTTATGATAAATACAGCTGATTAGGTTTTGGAATGGATTGGAATAATAGCTTAAAAATTCTCTGAAAAAATATTTATTCTACTTCGAAAGTCTGGCTTGTTATATAGCTGAATTAAAACGAATTTAGAAAAGGGGTTTAGGATTAAAAAAAAAACGGTAGAACAAGAAATATTACTCTTAGTTATAAATATGAAAACCATTATGTTTTCCATTGTAGTACTTGCAAGTTGAAAAATATTTTATATGAAGCCTTCATCATATGTCTCCTACATTTTTGTAGGCTTATAAGTAAATTATGAGCAAGCGGTGGTAGCAGAATGGTTAGAGCGCTGCCTTCAATCCAGCGGATATCGTGTTCGAATCCGACGGCGGCCAAACTGACCAATGAATATTAATTTAAGCCACTCGAACAATGTCTGGGTGAACACTTTTAAGCCGTCGGTCGCGAAAGTTTTCACCGCATTTATGACAACTTTCGTTGCTTTCTCTCTGAACTTCCTCTTATTTAGCATGAACGACGCAACTTTTATTCGCCTGATTTTGAACTAAATAGATTTTGCAACTGTATGGCCCCATCAATGGGGTAGTAGGCTTCTGACCTGTTTAATAATAAATTAGGTATGTAGAAGTGGCATCCGATTCCTAAACAAAAAATAAAATTGATTTCATGTAAGACTTCGCTCAAAAAAAATATGATACATTTTTCTAATATTTCAACGCTTGTGAACGTGACAGGTGACAATAAAAGTCGCCTCCTAACTTTCCGAAACATAAAGAGATCTTTCGGCATAAAGTACTTATAACAATGCTTATCCGAGGGACTTACAAACTATAACTAGAGACAGTCCCCTCAAAGTGAAACGATAAAATGAATTTATTTTAACGAGTACACAAGAAACGACTATTAACTTGTGTGCAGTGCTCATCAAACACAAGGTTCGAATCTCGGTCTGTTGCAAAATATAAAAACAATGATTATAAAGCTTTGCATCGAAGAGGCATTTCTATTTATTTATATCATTAAGTTCTATATAGCACTTCCATTTTTTTTATATTACAAACTAATTTCGGTTCCATTAGAAATCCAACACATAGCCATTATTAATGGTAAACTACTATTGAGCACAAACCTTTCCCGGCATATATGGATTTTTTAGTAGTGTTATTAATACAATTAATTTTATGATGTGGTAGAGTATATGATGTGGCTATAGAAGTTGAATTGACACCAGCATATGAGCCGGCTCGTTTGATGAGCTACAACATTCTCATAGTAAACAGACATCAAGTACTACCTTTCTCTGTTGCTTTTCATCCAGTAAGTGAAAATTCTGTTGGCCCGTTCCTCTCTCTATTATCTGTCTTCCACCTCCATCAGTTATCCTATTCTTTCCCAAAAGGTCGGCAGCCCACCGGTAGCTGGGCTAATAATGGTGGTGATATTTTTTACATACAATAATAGAATATTACATTATAATGTAAAAATTTAATGCATAAATTTGCATTCATGAAACTTTTTTACATAAAAGCGCAATAATTTATACAAAAATATAATATTATTAAAATTTTGTAAGGTTTTGATCGCTCTACTGCTGAGGAATACTCGCTCGCAATATATTTTTTTTCGTATTAGACGTTGGGAATTTAAGCCCTCTGTGTTGGTCCAATTCGAACCGGAAATTACTAACTTAATTACTAACTAAACGAAAATTACTAACGGCCGTAATTAGCAAGACGATGCAAACACCCGACGACTTAATGTGCGGCCCGAAATCCAGTACAATGCACGAAACTCTACCGATCTGAATTTCCTGTGAATGATGCAATGCGTAGATTCAACCTTTTTCTCTTTCCTTCTTCCCCGACCATTCCTTCCTCTCTCTCGCGTTCCTTTTTACGCCATTGTGACGCTTTCGTGACTAACTTCACAGCGGAAGAGTTCGTTCATTGTACAGTACGGGGCGAGCAGATAAATGTGACAAACTCATTGACCAATTGATCCGTTTTTAGATCAATACCATGAACTCTTGATCATTGCTCACCAACACTCATTTGCATTGTAACATACATATTTCACATACGACGTAACACTCTAATTTATTTTAAACATATTTTCCTTTAAAATACTCCACACAGAAAGTGAAATTGAAACAATACGTTTTATAAAATCTAAATTGTCGTAATGATCATTTAACTTTCCAACTATTTCGTTGATTATTATTTTACGTTTAGATTCACGCGTAATAAAACTATTATCATGAATTTTACTTAACGAAATGACCAATTCAACTTTTCATTGTGACAAACGAAACTTAGAGTAATCAAATTAAGTTAGAGAAATACTATTAAGAGCCATTTATAGTTAGTAGCGAGAATCCTTAACACAGGCTTTTAATATATAGGCGGTCGAGATTTTATACAAATCATTATCGACTTAAATCATTATTATAAGCTGTTTAAGTACGATTATTTACTTCTCCATGAATAAATTTATTTCTTATTTTATGGTAATTCGTCATTGTTGAAATTGGATAAAAGAAAGAAATATATTCGTGATATGTCCTTTTACTAAACGATATGCGAGAACATAAAGATTCTGTTATTTTATCATTCGAGAAACGAACCGTCGTGATGCGTTCGTCGACTTTATAGAAATAGCAAAAAAAGGGCCGGTGCTTGAATGTGCTTTTTTTTGTGAAATATTTTATTCCAACCTTTCTCCTTTCCAGATATTTTTTCACATTCAAATCAGATGAGAGCTAAAGATGACAACGAGTCGGTTCAGCTTTTATCAAGTTGGCTATATAAAAAATAATAATCGTTTAGCGCAGCCAATCAAAGTTTATAGAACGTAAAATCAATATTATATTTACTTTTGGTCTATATAAATAAAAACTGACCACGTGCATGTTGGACAACGTGTGATATAGGGTTTCGTAGTTGGCTATCCCAACATGGGGACTAGAGGGTGATTTTTTGGTTTAAGACAATGAATCTATTGAATAAGCTTACAGCTTAATGGCTAACAAATTCATCCAAGCAATTTTCATCGGAATCTATATGAAATTGTGAATTGTCTATATGAAATTGGTCGAAAATTTCTCGTCTACTTGTAAAGCGTACTTTAGAAAGATAGTTTTTCTTTTAAGTTCGTTATACATACTACCACTGGATTTTTTTCAAATGTCCTTCAAACAATCATTTAGCTAGCAATAGGGACACTTCAACAAAAATTAGCACTTTAAACATTAACACTTCGCAAACAGATCCTTAAATGGAAAAATGATTTTCACACACCCGCAACATTTTTGAACGACTGATCTAATGACGCGATGAGATAGACGTGATAAAGAAAAATCATCGCAGCTTTATGTGAAGGGGGGAGGGGCACTCAAAAAAAACTTTGTTTTAGGATTTAATTTCACCACTTTTCCGTCGTGATTAATATACATACCATGAAAAAGTAGAGTTTTATGATGCTAAGAGTCTCTGAGCTAAGTCGCGGACAGACAAACAGACCTGGCGAGCGTTCAGAAAAAAAAAACATACCTTATTGACGTCTCCGATTTCGTCCACTTTTGTTCTATTAAACCAACACTAGTACAGCAAATCCGGGCACCAATCAAGAACGCGATCGGGATTGAAAACAGGAACAGGACCGGGACCAGAATTGAAAACAGTGACTAGATTGAGATTAACACCAAGATCGTTCAATATGACGATGGAATACATTTTATATTCGCACAGGCGCAGCCGCGTACGCAAAGCTAGAATATTATATAATATATACTAACATTAATTCAATGCAGACACAATACACGTATCTGCGAGTCAAGTGCCGCCTTCGTGATTTGTATTCGCGTCATAACTTTAATTTCATAAGTTAATTAAAAAAATTGGCCAAGAGCATGTCAGACCATGCTCATTATAGAGTTCCGAAGCCATTATTACAAAAAATGCACTACAGATGGAAAAAGTACATTGTTACACTTCTTTCATGCTTCTCGCACAGAATAGGTATAAGCACTTTAGCCGCCTATAATTAGAAAAACAAGTAGTTATGTCGACTATTACTATTGAACTAGCGAAAAATGCATCAGTAAAAGAGCGTATCTTCATGGTGAGCGTAGTTTTGTTGAAAAGCGCTGTTTTTCGGCAATACAAAAACAGTTTATCGGACTACTACCAAAATAATTTTCTTTGAAAATATTTATTAAGCGTTAACTTCGATATTTTTTTCATATTTTTTGAAGATACGGTTTAGAAAATAGAGAAGGGTCACTAATTCTGAAACTTTCCGAGCGATCATTTCCGAAATTGTTCATGTAATCAGAAAAAAATACTTAAGAACCTTAAAATGATTTTAAAATAACTGTTGAAATTTGTGCCACTCATTGATGTTTGCTGAAAAAAATTTGTTTCCCCTTCTGTTATATGTATGGAGTGCCCCCCAAGAAATATTTATTACTGTTATTTAACCACCAAACTAAGTAGCGGTTTATACAAGACACCTACACTATAAATTTCATCAATATACGTCTCGTAGTTTTTGAATAAAATGCCTGTGACATAGTGACGGACGGACGGGCGGACATGACGAAACTATAAGGGTTTAGTTTTTGCCATTTTGGCTCGGAACTCTAAAAAAGCAAATTATAGTGTTTTTTTAATATTATTGCTTCGCTATTTAACTAGTCAGACCTCGAATCGGTGTTATTAAATTAATTCTTACAAGTAAATTGAATAGAGAGAAAAAAATAGTTTTCCCCGCTGGAGCGTGTGAAAACTTTCCCAATCATAAGTCACGAGTGGTATAAACGTTGTAATACCAAAAATAATAATACCGATGATGAGTTTTCGTTTAGTTTTCAAGTTCAGAAACAAAAGTGAAAGTAACTCGAGAATTTCTTAGCAATTATCTGCACGAAAATTGAAATTCTGCCAAAAGACTTTTCTTCGAGCCATTATCAAAACCATAGTCACGTCGGCTCAAATCAAAACTAATTACAATATCCCCAAAAAGTTAGCAGGTAAAAGTTATTGATAAGATTTTCTGAATTTTGACAAATAAAATTAAATGTATACAAAGTAATATTTATTACAAAATTACAGGATACGCGCGTAAAAGAAATTTATATCTTCTTCCTCTCGGATCGCCGACATAAATGTACGCACTTTCAACCTCAGTTAAATTTACAATAATATAATAATAATAATAATTTTAGTTTAACAAAATAAATCGAAGATCGAAGCGAAATAATAGGAGTGCATAAAATAATAGGAGCTAAAACTAAAATTCAACTATCGAGAAGTCGCATTTCTGATACCCTGGTACTTTTGCCGCACGTCATCAAATCGACGCGAAGCGGCGCGAACGCGAACACGTCATTGATTAGGTCACGCCTGCTTACGTTTAATTGGTGAAAGTAATAAAATTGGTTTCGGATCCATTGACGCTTTCAAGTATACATCGACGGTTTCTTCGGAGAATATAAATAACTCCATTGCATATATTTTCTTGGTAGCATAGAATATTCTATCTACAAATCAGTTTATATACTATATAATATACTAATAAAATATATTGACAAAACAAATAAAGATTTCACTGCGATAACCCAAAACATCAGAAGTGTATACGATAAATTGGATGAGTTAATGCTGACACTATCAGAAATTAATTTTGATATTGACATCATTATTCTTACTGAATGCTGGCTAAATGTTAATAAAATCATTCCGATTATTACAAACTACAACATATGCTCAACAACCAATCACATTCATCAAAATTATGAAGTGGTTATTTACATAAAAAAGCTACCTTGAAGTTACCATTAAAGAAGTGAATCTTGAAAATGCTTTCTGTCTACAAATTACTACACCAAATTCTATTATTCTTTGATTATATAAGTCGTAGTCGACTGCAAATGCGGACGCATTTATAAATTCTTTAAACATACATTTAGAATCTATCAAAAAGCATAAAAATATCGTAATCACCGGAGAGATAAATATCAACATTTTATCTAGAAAGAGTGAATCGACTCAAGACCGCCAAAACAGACTAGGACTCTTATTTATGTTATCAATGAATGAATTGTTTCCAGGCCACTCACTACCAACCAAAGAAACAAATTGCTTAGGTCATTTCATACTAAAGCTAAAAGATAGTAAGAATAAGTCAGCTTCCATTGCAATATTAAAACACTACAGTTACAGACCATTGTCTAGTGCTACTGAATATATACGAATTACTAAATATAAACTATTAACAAAATAAATGTAAGTTAATCGTAGATTATAAAAAAGCCAATGAAAGATTATTAAAAAAAAACAAGTGATAAAATTATTAGAATGCAATGATTCTAACATTGTAACTAATAAACTTGTAAAGATAATCCAAACTTCATTGAAAGACAACACGAAAATGTTAAATATAACTAAGAAAAGTCCTATCATTAAACCATGGACAACTACTGGTATACTGCGGTATCAATAATAGAAACAAAGTGCAGAAAACTGTTACTAGACCCCACTAATGTAATCCTTTGAATCACGAATAGAAGATACAGAAACTACGTTAGTAATCTAATTAAAAAATTAAAAAGAACTTTTTATAGAGAAGAACTCGCTACATCTAGTAACAACCCTAATTTCCTGTGGAAATTTATCAACAATATTACTAATTTTAAACGTACAAAGTATTTTAATCCTAATCTTCTTAAAATTAAATCATCATCTACTGAATCCGTTGATTTTATTAACTCTTATATTAACAACTACAGCTAAGAATTTGGTTGAAGAAATTATTCGCAATAATTCTAATATTACTAGAGAAATTACCAATCCCGCTAAACACGTATATACAGCATTTCCTAACATAAATACTTATACTGATTTTACTACGGATTTCAGTTCTTATCCTACTTGAGCCCAACTTAAGTCTTTTGTCTTACTTGAAACAGATCCAAACCAAGTTTGGTCTATTTTAATGAGTCTGAAAATGCTCCCGGTTGGGATAACATATCTACGATATTTTCAAAAGTAGCCCAGTCAGAGATAATACCTATCATGTCGCACTAGACTAATTTATATTCTCAGCAAGGTATTTTTCTTTCGGCATTAAAATTATCCATCATAACGCCAGTTCGGAAGAATGGCGCTATGAAGGATATAAATAACCACCGTCCCATATCGATCCTAATAGTAATATCAAAAATATTAAAAAAAATCGTAAATTCTAGACTAGTCAATTATTTAACTAATTTAACATTCTCTCTGATTCACAGTTCGGATTCCGACAGCAAAATTCAACTGAACATTTCGTTACTGAACTAATTAATGAAATAGTGGGACAAACTTATAAAGGTAAAAACGTATTGCAGTATTTTAGACTTGAAAAAATCATTTGACACAGTCTCCTTTCCCATTCTTATGCACAAGCTAGAAAAGTCGGCTATAAGGGGAATTGCCCTTGCGCTGTTTAGAGATTACTCACATGATCGTAGACAACGTGTTAAATTCGAAAACTACCTTAGTAATGAAGAAATAATATTATATCGGTTTCCTAAGGGAAGTGTTTTGGGAGTAACACTATTCTTAATATACATCAAAGATCTACGTAATTTAAATGTATCTAATGCAAAGATTTTTTCTTATGCCGACGACACTGTCATAATTTTTAGTGGCACCACGTGGAATACCGTTCATGATTTTACTGAAGAAGGACTAACTAAAATAGCTGCTTGGTTGGACAACAATCTACTAACCTTTAACACTAATGATATTTATAACTAATTATATTTATTTTTCTTTTAATAACAGAACGAAAGCAAGTAACGACTATTATATAAAGATAAATAAGTGTGAAAATTCCAAAAACAAAAATTCTTCCTGCATGGGCATTAAATAAATATTTAAAATGCTCAGACATGTTGGACGCAAAGCTCTTTTAAATAAAGGGTATATAATATTGGTCCAGTCTGTCTTATGTTACTATATATTTTTATGAGGAGGATCAAGTAAAATTAAATTTCTAAGCCTGGAAAGAGCACAAAGATGTCTGCTTAAAGTACTATACTTCCTGCCATTCCATACAGATTCTTTACAGAAGAACTTTATAAGTATACAGATCTTATAACTGTGAGAAAACTTTACATACTGACATTGATACTAAAAGTGCATATATCCCTAGTTTATAATCGAGATATTCCTGGCAAAAGAAATAACTATGATGTTGTATCTATACAAACTACGAAAACCTGCTTTTCGAAAAAACAGTATAGCAGACAAAGCGTTTACCTATATAACGCCATCAACAAGAAACTTAACATCTACTGCATGAATAACTTTAATTATAAGAAAACCTTAACTAATTGGCTTAAAAGTTTAAACTATAATGAGACAGAAAGTGTATTGTTATATATTACCTAATGTGGTTAATTGGTTACATTTTAACAAAACTATGAAAAATTGATAAGTTTGTGTGCGGGTAGTTGGGTGTGTGTATGCTGTGGCGTGGATTGATATACACGCGGCCCACCCACACACCCATTTCTCATCACACGAACACCACACACACACACACACACACACACACATACATACACGACACGCACACATCATACATACACGAACACGCACACGGATACGCACACGCACACGTACACGGATAGGCACACGCAAACGTACACGGATACGCACACACGCGCACGGATACGCACACGCGCGCACACACACAAACACACACACAACAGATACTTGTGTCGCGTGTGCACTTGGCACACCTAAATGCATATGCGCGCGCGTACTTTCGTTAATATTGTTTTGCTCTTACTTGATTTTATTCGTATTCAAATGGACATCGGAGGAGCGGCGCCTCCTGGCACAAGTATTTTTAATTTTACATGAAGTGTGCCTACAATGTAAGCTGTAACCTAGGTTAAGTTATTGGAAATAAAAATTTTTATTTTATTATAATTTTTTTTAATATGTATGCGTAATATTTCAGTTCTGAATATAAACGTAATTCGCTTCGCTTGCACGTTAACAATAGGAAGATGCGCTAGTTAGATACTAGAGTTTTCGCGCAAACGCGAACACAAATGAAATTCTTTATATATTTCCTTTTCGTTAGCTAGTTTCAGATAGACTAAAATGGCATGCGCGTCATACCTTTTTAATATCTTCTTATTAAAAATGTGGTAAAAGCATACTGTATCCACTTTAACTGCAGCACAAAAATTGGTCGGCTCGACCGATGAGATAACACACGATCACAATCCAGTTAGTGAAAGTTCCAGTGGCCCACTCTCCTTCTCCATCAACCCTATCCTCTTTCTGTAAGATATACCATTTCCTCCCAGGAGACTGGCAACGCACTGGTGGCTCCTCTAGTGTTGCGGATGTTCATGGCCAGTGGTGACCAGTTACTTCCTGATGGCTCGCCTGCTCGTTTGCCCCTTTTAAACAAAAAGACGTTGTTTTGAACTTGAACAATGTTCTATTACACTGCCTTGTCTCGCAAATAACCAAACATAAATTCTTCTTTATACCTTAATATCCTCCTCCCATTAATAGGTACATAAAGAAACCATTGATGTTATATCACTGAAAGCAACAAACTAGTTAAAAGTATGAAAATTTTTTTTAGAACGACATTGTCTTTGGCTATGAACTTGATAGTTTATTGTTCTTATAAATCTTATTATAAGTGAGAATGACCGAAGACGTGCCGTTCTTTTAGTTCATTCGCATTTATTCCATATTATAAAACAGCTTTTTCCGATGGCCATTGCTCCCGAGTTTGGTACGACAACTCGTTTTAATATTCAATGTGACGGGAAAATGTCGTCATAACTCAATATTTACTGACAGTATATATAAAGTTTTAGATTACTTTGCGCACAGACGATGTCCAGATCTATATAATCTTGTTTTTGAATCCTACCATTTCTTATGAATTTCAATTCTATTCAAGGTCAGATGAATGTAAAATGAACATAATTTTGAATGCAATTGAAATGATACGTTTCCCTGCATATTATAAATCCCAACGTGGAATCGAAAACGACTGCTCCAATTTATTTGTTTTCTCTATAATTTATGAATATTCTACTATCAGGCGGTTGGTATCGTTAGGTCAGACGAGGGCGTGCCCTCGAACCAGTTAGTGTAGGCTTTGAAGCTTAAGCACGAGTGAATAAACAGATGAGTTAGTCAATTTAAAATCACTCGCTTCATGCACCGCACAGCACATTAACCTTCGAGTTCAGGCGTTAGTGTCAGTAATACTCATTCCGCCAGATTTTAACACAATCGACTAATGGCTACTAACGGCTTCGCCCATACCGATGTTAAGTTCATGTTTTATCGCTGTCCATATCGCTCTCTCGATCCCAATCTCGATTCTAGCTATGATTCAGTTAACAAAACCTTCCGCAAATTCATCTCGTTGCAATTTCGATACTTATACATATTATCTGTTTTAATATGACTAAATAGAAGCAAACTTTAGCTGTCATGAATGCGAAACTGTGAGAATTCAGGATTGCGAGGATAAGTTTAAAAATAGAATTGAGATCGAAACCGGATTCGATATCGGATATAGAAGAAGGGAAAAGAAGTAGGCAAAATTTGTTAGTTTTGTTTGTTCGCTTTGCGTAAATATGTCTAATATTAATACGTCGAGGACTCCAAATTACACTAAAAAAAATTAACCAAGCATTCATTCGCTCTAATCAATGCCGGTTCAATAGTCTCTTATAATGTGCTAAGTTTCGATTTCGACGTACTATTTATTACATGGAGTTATGAATCACGAACAGTTTTTCAATAATAACGACGTCGGAAAACTGATATTACTGTATAAAGAATCCTGAATTGGAATAAATTTGTTTGTGTAGTATGATGAAATAAAAATTCAGTAAGGATTTCGGGGCCCGCAATGAAAATCAAAGAAATTCACTCATTTCGAGACTCCTTTGTTGTCGGTCTACCTGTCTGCTCCGAATTGATGTGAAACGTTAAGATCTACAGCGCCGTGGTTTTTTCTGAAAAAATATTTTTTTTATATCATTGCAACAAGAAAATATAATGTATCGAAAAGTAATATCATGTTAATTCATTGATTTATTATTGAAATACCTTCCGACAATAAAAGTTTAGGGGTTCGGCACACAGGAAACTTTAATTGGACAAGGAAAGGATTAAATATAAAAAAATAAAAAAAAAATACTTATACCACTAACCAAGTTAAAACAAAATGTTTTTTCAGATAAAATTGTGTATTTATAGTATACACTAATGCATATACAATATAGGCAAATACACACATACATAATTATTACCTGGGTTAAATAATATGCAAGGCGCGAAGCGGAGTGGGCATAGGCCCATTCCGACGGTGGAAACAGAAAGTCGAATTATACGAGTTGCAAACCTGTACTAATATTACCTATTGCGTTTAGATAGAGTATGTGTTGGTGTGGTGCGATGACAAACAAAGCGTTTGTCATCCCACATTCCGCAACATACCGACAACCAATGCTATACATTATATATATAAGAAAATCACTGACTGGCTCATAACGAAACTATTTGTTCAATAGACTTAAAATTTAGCATAGTTACTCCTTTTGAGACGTAGACGCTTAATAAGAACGGATTTTACGCAAATTCTATCCCATAAAAAAATTATGCCATTTTAAGTCTACCATGGGCGTAGCCGCAGGAAAAAGCTAATATATATAGAATAAAACGAATGTATAAAAGCACAGACCCCGTGAGTGATATAAAAAACAACAAATTGTAATATTTCTAGAAAGTATTATGAGATTGGTGAAAGAGAAGATTTTAAAGAGAGAGAAACGAATAGCGAGGACTTAAAGCGTTCTGCATCCGAACGCAACAATATTTACTTTTTTGAGCTTTGCTCAAATGAGAAATGTTATTAGAATTGAATTGGGAAAAGGATTTTACACTGATAACATTTTCAGTACGGAACTACATTCAAGCGATTCTAAATCTCACAACTATTTTCTTATTACGTTTGAAAGGGCTACAAGAATAAATCATTTTATTATTGGAAACGGATAACTTTTTCATTCCGTCGGATATATATCTATCTGCTTTCGTAGAAGGTACTTCGAGTTAGACGATTTTTCGGAATCGAATTATCCAAAGAACCTGCTATATTAATTTTATTAGGCCCAGCGATTTTTGCGCTCATAAGTTTTGAAACATATTTCATAAGAAATTTATTTATTCTCTACTAAATCTATAACTTATCTGAAAGACTCATTTATTAAACTTATTGAGAAAAAAATACATACAGGTACTTTATCTATTTTATTATTTGTTCTATGTATTATCTTTTGTTATAGAACGAACTTCTATTAAGTTTAGAGAAAATCCAAGAATTTAACGTTGTATAATTTTGAATTAATTATTAGGTATGAAGCATAATTTATTAATTATGTAATATAATTATTCTTTTTTAAACATCAATCATGAGTTTTTTTTCCTTTTATTCGTACAGGAAAAAAAACAGTAACATAGTATTTTCTTAACAACCAGTTCTACTTTACTATTTTATTAATTAGAAGGATCATATATTTGATAAATTTTAGTGAATTTTTATTTATAGATATAAAAGTCATGTACACAGTAGCCTATAACATATTTGATGGCACGCTTAGACAGTCATACATCTACAGAAAAGAAATAAGATAAGTAAATATTCAAATAATAAACGGTTGAAATAGGTGTAGAAAATGTTGGACCCAAGGATGGACATCCTTATCAACCATGTATTGATATCTACCTACATTAAAATCTATCTAAATTCAAAGAAGTTTTACTTTTTGATTTACATAAATCCCTTCGGTCTATAAAAAATTAAGAGGAAAAAAAGATAGGTTCGACTCAATACAAACGTCATGAGTGATTTTTTTCAAATAATTCGCGTCAAAGGCTTTCAATCAGAAATCAGAGCAGGCAATTTGATTAGACATCGTAGATCAGCTTCTTTAGTAATGTTTTCTCAATTTCTGATTCGTAGTTATTGGTAAAAGATTGTATATATAAGGTTGTTTTATGTTCTTTTTATACTTCATAACTCATTATCAGCGTAAGCTGTTCCACATGTTCCAAATATTCCACAAAATGCCTGAATATTCTACGCAAATTAAGTAGTCACTGACGTTACAGCATGTATCTAAGAGCTGGTTGTATTTAAGGAAAAGGCTAAATACTTCAGATGTTTATTGTAAAAATTATTTGAAAGCCAGCTATTACGTTAATTTACTTCGTCCCGGGACAAATCTATTCTTTTGATCAAGCGCTACTTTACGCTACTGGGCTCCAACATTATTAGTGGACGTGTTAGTACCTCGTATTAGTGGACGTATAGGAATATGAGGTCATTACGAAAGAGGACAGTAGTTACGGTTGTACTCGGGTCGGGGAAGGCCTCGGCCGTAGAACGCGCTCTAGGAATTTTCCTCTCTATTAGCAGACTATTGATGACGTACGAATGTCATTTTGTCTCACCGATGAGAAGAGAGACAAGAAAAAGGTTTTTAGAAGGAAGTTATAGTGTGCGTTCAACAGAAGAACGAAAAATACTTCTTCGCTTAGTTTACTGGCCCGCCTTTTTTTTATTTTTCACTTCTTTCAAATTGCTGTTTGTTTATTTTTTCGGTTGGAATTTGGTAATTGATTTTTAACTTGAGATAGAGATTTGAAATTTTAAATAAAAAATATAGAAAAAGCTGAAAATAGTAACTCAAAATATAAAAATTGCTAATATAGGTAACGCATTTCTAAAACGGACTAAAAGTATAAAATAATTTCATTCTTCGAGTATCATACAAATTTCGAACTTCGTATAAATTGCCATGAAATCGATGATTTTTTTAACCACATTTTTCGTTTTAAATCTTACAAGTATTTTCATTGCTATTAAAAACTCACAATCATAAATTTTAATGTCGATCTGTATGAAGCTAAAAATTAGTGTGACACGAGGAGAAATTATTTTTGGTTTTTTGTCTATTTTGGAAAGACTGTATTAACATTTTTATATATGAAAAACATGCGATTGAGCTCTCATGGTGATACCTTTTTTTGGTTATATATCTTGGTGAAACCACATGAAACATACGAAGGGAAATACACCAGATGTAGATTGACTATCCTAGCTCGCACCCATGAATACTTACTGAGGCACAGGACCTTGCATTCTGAGAGCTGCTTTTTACTTTATCATATTTGCCAAGTAAGGGATTCAACATTCCTTCTGACCTCTGGATTTACATGCAAATTAATCATCAATTCGTAGAGATAGATTCTAGTATAACAAAATGGAATACTGTAATAGAACCAATTTATAACTACCCGAACAGATTACACAAAACCTGAATGTTATAGTTCAATGTCCCGCGAAAGGCAACATTAAAACAAATGAATGCAATATTGCTCAGTTTTAATGTGTCCGTTTTATTTATTTCGTGTTTCGTTGTATTGTTTATTGACGAAATGTAATTTTCGAAAAACAAAGGGGAAATATTTCCTATCATCCGTAATTTAAAAATCTATGTAAAATTATAATAAAATAGTAAAATTATAATAAGAAAGTACTTACTGTATATCATTATATAAGCTTCAACAAGAATTACCCGATAAGAAATTGTTAACATTTATATACATTGCTTGATTTATACCTAGTTAATTTATACTTAAACAATGTAAATAATAAGAGTACATAATTTTTTTCGTAGTGATAAAATCGTTTTGTTTGTCTTTTTATATAGTATTGGAATCAAAATTTCCATTTAACTATAGTTAAAAAAAGATTTTCCTCTACCGGGTAAAGATTTTGTTTCCTCAATAACTTTGTTAGTGTTTTGTCCGTTTCGTTAATTATAACAGAGGTAACTCCTTAACCTTAACTCCTTTCAAAGATAACTCTTTAGAGTTAGTTACCTTTGAAAATTAACTTTGATTATCAAAATAGTTTTTTATAAAAATCATGTTTAATTAAAGTTAACAAGCTATTTCTATACACCAATATAATATAAAATTTAACTTTTTGTTAAGAAACTCCAACAAGGTAACAAAATACATTTGCTTAATAAGCATATACTAATTTAAAAGATAAAGTTTACTTATTATATGTACTATTACAGTAAAGGTGATGAATATGTAAACAAATACTGCATTTATTGTAATAATTAAATGTACTGTTTTAGTAACATTTAACGAATTATTTTGATTGTTACAATATTACTAGCACTATTTTTAAACAAGCATCGATGTTCACTGTAATTGGCGACAACACTATCATAAAAAAGTTATCACTTCGAACTAAACGAGAATTTATAAAATAGCTCGTGTTTTTAGAAGTATTAAGTTTTATTATTCTTCATGAAGTACCTTAATGATTTACTTGTTATGTATCGTTATTCGAATTTTAAATGCAAATTTATTAGATTTAAGGCAGTAGAAATAAAGTGTATTTTAGAATGGCAAAAACATTAATGACGTGTGATATCTTTGATATTTTGAGGTCGTTTCGCTGCGTCACAAAATATCTTTTTAGTATAATCCTTGACTAGACGAAGATACGATCTCCGTTCGAATTTCAATCGTCATTTCTTATCAATGTCTGTCGATTGTGTATATAAAATATTAGTTAAAAGAAGTTATAGCAAATATACATATAGTTAAAGTGAAAAAAATTGTAATAAACAATATCGGTTTATAATCGTTAAAAAGGCGAATCAAAAAATATATAAATTGTATACCGTTGGAAAAGGCTTCTCAAGAACAATCCAGGAATACCCATAAAATAGTACTTGGTTACCGGGGACGTAAAAGAGTAATGAAAGCGTCCGAGCGGATCAACGACGGCGCCAGAACACCCTGTGCTGGGGCGACTGCGGCTGTGCAAGTGGACGATGCAATCGCGTCTACATCAACGCTGGACTGGATAGACTTCGATTATTATAGACACATTAAGCAGCTAGTACAAGTTTGCTACTACGTTTAGAACTACACGAAATCTAAAGAACTTCTTATATATCAAAAATTATTGAATTATTTTTAAATTAATTTTGAATACGAATATATAACGCGCAAAGAAAATGTTATTCGTTATGTACACGTATTCACGTAAAATAATCGGCCCTGGTCATAATAAAGGCAAATCCCGATTTTTCATAAGCAATTTTATTTTATGAAACTTAACCAGTTTAGGTTTATTTGTGGGTAATAAATAAAATCTGTTTACGTGAGAGTTCGACGACCCCAGTTTTAGTATTTAAATGAAAATATAACATTTCTATTCTCTCAAAGAGCATATATATCAAAATATATTTGAAAAAAATTTGTCCTTTGGTAATTTATGTGGAACCTAAAATACGTATACACATTGCTAACCATTGAATTTATTTAACAGGCGTGTGTGGGCGCCTTAGAGCGCTTAAAAAGTAGTTTGAAATTCTATTATCGTAAATACTGAATACTCGAACGCAGTGAACATATGACATCTTTAAATCTTCGTTTGCTCGCTTTTAGTAATTATAGATTTCCACCCTCTATTTACGACAATTACAGAGAGAGACAGAGAGACTTTACAAAACGCCGGCAATATCAAAGTGTACCTCGGGGCTCATGGAGCATTCGTGACGACTCGCTAACCCGACGAATCAAACGCGAGCCTTTGAGTAAAACCGCCGATGTTAATTCAAGGCTACAGGCTATTCCGCGTTATATAATTTGTTGACATTACTATTAATAGGCGATAGCGCATGAGAAAAGTAATTTGACTTAAAGAAAATTACACACTTACTAACTTTTACAAAACTTAGTACGAATACGCCCTTAGGACTTAGAGCTGTATAATGATATTTCTCATCGCTATTGTGGTGAGATCAATTCTTTCGTGTGAAACCACATGTTTAAACATAAATCTTAGTAAACGCGCACGAAATTTGTTTTACGGTTGGTGAATACTGATTTATCTTACTAATAAAATTTAGTTATAAAAATAACCTATTTAACTAATAATAGTCCGGTTAAATAACACTAAACTAATAAAAGAAGCCAAAAATTAGTACTATACAATATTGTAATCTTATGTCATGCCAATCGATTGTCCAGGCAAATATAGCATTTAAATGCGATACTTTTTGCTTAAAGATAACGTTGATACAATATTATCTATTAAAATTTCATATTCTCGTATTTGGATCACGCTTTTTTTCTAGTAGAATCTCTGTTCCGAAATTTTGCGTTTTGAGACTACTAGTGAAAAACAGCTACTATTAATCTAAATTTCAGTAGTGTTAGTTCAAAAGTAGTTTTCCAAGGGGAAAGGCCCAACACCAACATGAACTCGAAGCCAGTATTTTTTCTTACTTCTTTTCTCTCTTTAGTTTCTAAAATTTTGATACTTCATAATCATACTTACTGCTCGGTTCGTCGCATTGTCTGACTTGTCTTCTAATCAATTATTATTATTGTCTAATCAATTATTGTCTACCTCCCTTGCTTATACGCAACAGGTTTGGTAAGAATAGTACATATTTCAGCCTCTGCTTCCGTTTAACTAAAAAGTTTAATAATATATAGAGTATATAATTAACTGAACAATGAAATTGAAATTTACCCTTCGGGTCGGCGTGGTGACTGCCAATTAAACTTTTCTCCAGAAATTACTTCTCGACGACCTCTATTGGACGTTAATAAAATTAAAAGGAACTTATACAGTTAATTACAAATAACGATAAAGAAAATGTTAAGTACAATTTGATTTATGTTTAAAAAGTGAGAAATTACTAAAATCGAAAGAGTAAGCTTTCATTAGTAAGAACTACTTTTTACCACCAAACCAAATTTTTAAAAGAGTAGGATATGTTGACCTTACAATATAGAAACATTAACTCGCGTGCAACGTAAAAAATATAGGTTGACTAGCCAAATACATTTAAGATAACTTATATGTGAAAATCGGCCATGTCAATACCTGAGGTTTAATTTATCCCTAGTGAACTGTATTTGTAAATAATTCGACTAGACGAATTGCAGAAATTATATTTTAAAATAGTAAACATTTCCGGACAAAAAAAAAACAATAATTTGGTTTTTTAATAATATTTTAGAATGTTGTATATTCTTATAAATAGATTTCAGGATTATCTACAGAACTTGGCATCTGTTTAGATCTCAATTCTTTTGTCGGCAAAGTCAACGCATATCCTTAATATTGAACTTGACTCCCATTTTCAAATTTATGTTTTTGTTACGATAACGATTTATCTGGTAAAGGGGGACATGATTCTAACAAAAATAATTTAAGCTTAATATTTCGCAAACGGATGCCTAAATCGAAAAATGGTTTTCAACTACGCACGTTATTTTTGAATAAACTATCCTATGTTACCCCACACCCTGGTAAAGATGAGAAGAATAATTCATCGCCCCACTTTACGTGTAGAGAAGGTATCCTAAAAACTATTTTTTCAATATTTTATTCTACTACTTTTTCCATGTGATTAATTAACTCCAATACCAAATTACAGCTTTTTAGTACAAAGAGTCTCTAAGAGCTAGGCCGCGGACAGACGGACAAACAAATAGACGGAAATGGCGAAGCTGTAAGGATTAGTTATTGACTAAGAAACCCTAAAAATGGTATTGTCTAACTCTTTCTTATTATTATGATAATAAATATCATATTGAAAAAAGTCTGCTTAGACGGCTAAAGACACAGTCAATGCAGTTTTGAAATTTGAGTTGTTTTTATACATCATATAAAAGACTTTTAATACTGTTCGTAAACCTTTTATTATTGATTTCATAAACCTTTATTTGATTTCTGAAATGCAAAAGATGTCGGCTCTCACATCAATAAAAAACTTTTGAAATTTTAGTCAAGGCTGACAAATGGCTGATAAACATTTTATGTGGAGTTCGGGCAAACAGAGGATTATTACTGTAATAAAACATTTTATGAGAAATCAAATTGCAGAGTTTTGCTAAAAGCTTCCAAAAAGTTTCAACTTCTTCTGTGAAAAATAACTTGTTACTAAAAAAACCATATTAAGATCTAATTTATATGGATTCTTACAATTATTATGTTTAATATATTATTAAAAACATAATAATAGAATACCTCTCATTAAATCCAACTGCAATATTACGTTTAAAGCTTCGAATACAAAAGGTAAAGCGATGACGAAATCGATTTCGCGACGAAAATAGTCTGCGAATTAAACCAGAGGTGAAGGCCGATAGAAAGTGGGAAAAGCGACCAAATGCGAATCGTACTTGCACACTGGGATCGGTATTACCATAGAATTCAACAATTTATGTACTTAACAAAAGTGCTTCGGTTTTTTAGGATTCTGTTTCTCATAAAGATAAAGGCAGACAGACTAAATATCTATCGGTCTGTGTGTCCGTTTGTCACGGTATGGTTTTTGAAACCGATACAGATATTATGTGAATTTATTTACAATTTATTGAAGAAGTGAAGAATTCAAGCTTTTAAATCAAAGCCATTTTATCACATACTTTGATATTCGTAAACTCTTCAAAATCTACAGAATGTTTCCCAGTGACGTAGAATCGTGACATTTGGCAAAGAGCAGTCTCATAATAGTATTGTATAAATAAAGGCGAACATCTGGAAAAGCTTAACTGTAGTTACAACCCATAAAAAAAATTTGCGAATGCAAATTGAAATAAATTGGTAGTTTTAGTTTAGACGGCTCATAGATCATTCCAAAAAAAGCATAAGCGAGAATAAAAGCGGTGAAAAAAGTTACTATTTTAATGCATTCACCTAAATTCATAATTATGTATTAAATTTTAAGTGCATTGAAATGTAATTAAAACACTTGCTACAGTCTCAAAATGTAAAAATAAGATGTGAAAAATTGCACCAGCAAAAGAGCGTATGTTAATGGCACTTACGTTATTTTATTGCGAAGAGCAGTTTTTTGTCAATAATTCAAAAACTATATATCCGATCATGATGAAAATAATTTAATGGAAAATATTTATTAATCGTTACCTTTGCAATTTTTCATATTTTTTTGGACATACGCTTTAAAAATAAAAGAAGATACACAAAATCTATGCTATATTTAGAACAATCATTTTCGAAATTATTCAATCGATCAAAAAGTTGTTTAAAAACCTTAAAGTATTTTAAAGTTTGTAATCCACTTTTCTAAACATTCTCAGAAAACTTTGCTGTTTCCAAAAGAGATTTTTTTCAGCTTCCATTACATGTACGGAATGCCGCCGGCCCGCCACTATAAATATTTTATCACTATACTTGTACTTTTTGCGTAAACCCCTGTGACATACGAACGGATGAAAGAATGGATATAACTACATGATAAGGTTTCTGTTTCTGTCATTTCGGCTACAAAACCCTAAAAATCAATATGAACGCCTTTTCCTTTGGGAAGTTATTATTTTCCCACTGTAAACTGGAAAAAGCCACGATATCAAAATAGTATTCAACTTAAGCGTTTACCATCCAGTCTAGAACTACTACATTAGTATATATAATCTGGCACTAGGACCCGAAACTAGATAAATAATTACTTCTCACGTGGGTACATAGGAACACAAACGGTTTTATAACTTAATTATTACTATATATATATATATATATATATATATATATATATATATATATATATATATCGTAGTAACTGAGTTATATAGGTAGTTTATGAGCATCCGGCCTCCGTACTGAGTCCCGGGAACACGGGTTCTATTTATTAATTCAAAATGTAAAATGGAGTAGAATATTAGTCGGGGCGAAAAAAAAATACGAGAGTTAAAAAAAAGAGTTGATCAAGCTCCAGCCTGGGTGTGCGGTCCTCGAGAGTAATGAAATCGACAGAGTTGAATGTAAATTAGTGCGATAGTGAGTTCATATAGAAGGCGTGAACAGAGAAAAGATAAGATAATCAAGTGAACTTGCCTTGTCGCTGCTAAGGATCCCAAGTACCGCAAACCGACGAAGGGTACATTTGTGCTCCAATATATGTATATATATTGCAGCACGGATGGTAAATTATTATGGTTAATTAAAAACGGCAGGAAAACAACCATATTTATTTGATCAGTTCTTCAATTTCGCTGTTTATGACATTTATGTGTTTATGAGTAATCACTCTCAGACATTAAACATTTCAAGTTCAGCTTTCTCTTACTATCGACGTCACTGTACGTGGGCAGAGGAGCTCTAATCAACTTTTTTACTGCACACCGACTGTTTTTGTTCCTCGTCCTGACTGACCTTACTGCATTTAAATTCAAATGCAAATAGTACCCACGTTCGCGGGGCTAAGCACGGCGGCCGGATGCCTCACATTCTACCCACACCTAACCCAGTTACTACAATATATCAGGTTTTGCCTAGAACTCTGTCGTAAAGAGGGATTGTCCCTGTCTATACGGGCAGTATGTGATGGTAGATGGAAATTTTGTTTTTTTGGATAGAATTTGCGTAAAATCCGCTCTTAATAAGTAACTATGCCAAAGTATATCGGACCTATAGTTCCTGTGATCTCGTAATGAGTCAGTCAATCAATGAGTGTTATTTCGTATATATAAGGTGTAGTTTATATATTACCTATAAATTCAAATATTATATTTTTTGAATAATAAATCAGTTCTTAATGTGTCCTTTCCAATAAAATAGGATGACGTATAGAGAAATGTCTAGGGCACATTACTCAAATTCATAATTGGTGAAAATTTGTTCTTTGACCAACCTTTCGCTGCATACTGTGAATGTAAATTGTCGATGGCAGAATTCATCTACGCTACAATGTTCTATAAATAAAAATATACATATATGTATGTAACAGATTTCTTAAACGACCCTTAAGGCCAACATTGAAAATTTAAACATAATCGTATTTGCTTAGTTAAATAAAAAAAGTGTAAGTGTAAATTAAAGTAGACAACAATCTAAATTCATCTCATAACTGACTGCCTTAAACTAACCATAGCGCAAAAACTGGTGACAATACAGTCTAAACGGGTAATCTATAAATAGTAGCCCGCGTGGTGAGCCTGCGCAGGTAACGCAGCCAGACAGTCGATGCGGCGTGGGGCGGCGATAAAGCCCGACACACACCTAGCTATAACATATATTAATATGAGCTATAGCTATGTATGTTAGTATGGGTTGGTGAAACATATATTACAACTGCGTGTGTGGTCACTGGAAGATAAATATAAAAAACATATCGTATATAATATGAGAAGCTAAAATTTATACTAGTATAAATTGTAGCTGCGTCTGTGTCGGGTTTAATTGTGGGCGGATACATTACGACAAATGCCTGCCGTCGGCGTCGCAACGCCAGAACGACCTTCAAGGCCTTACTTCGTAATTTTCATGTTGTCAGAGATTTTAAGTTTTCTAGACCAGGTTTTTCTCCCTCCAATATCCAAGCGTGCCCTCCCACATTATTTCATATTGCGCAATTTCTCTGCTTCACTGCGCATCGAGAATTGCTTACAACCGAGGGGGAGTAAAGCGAATATTGCTGCGACATTAACCGGTGAGCGCTATGTAAATCAAACAAGTCCAAATCTAGACTTTTCAACTACTCTGCCTTTGAAATAAGTCCTCTAACTTTTCATCACTTTTTTTTAGCTATTTACACGTATTTCTCCATTATGCCTTTTGAATAACATTCATTTGTACAATACTTTGAAATGTTATTATACAAGGACTTATCCAACGTCAAATATTGTCTATATAAAAATATACGTATTTAATATGGAATAGCGAATAATTGACATCTTACAATTCAAACCTTATGCTAATATAATTTGAGTCAATGATACGTCATTGAGTCAATGAGTCATTACGTATTAATTTAATTAAAAAAAAATCGGGAATTGGCCGTGTTGTGGACGCGGTCGTATATTTTACGTGAATACATGTACATATCGAATATTTTATTTGAGCGAATCAAATGGATAATTATTTTTGAATACTAAGAAGTCTTTCGGATTTCGTGTAATTACAAACGTGTGTAGCGAAACGTGCACCAGCTGTTGCTTAATGTGTCTTAATGCTTAATGCCTCTTAATAATCGGTGTTCGCACATAACGAAGTCTATCCAGTCCAGCGTTGCTGTAGACGCGATTGCATCGTCCACTTGCACAGCCGCAGTCGCCCCAGCACAGGGTGTTCTGGCGCCGTCGTTGGTCTGCTCGGACGCTTTCATTACTCTTTTACGTCCCCGGCAACCTTGTACTGTTTTATGGGTATTCCTTGAATGTTCTTGACAAGCCTTTTCCAACGGTATACAATCTATATATTTTTTGATTTGGCTTTTTAACAATTATAAGCCAATATTGTTTATTACATTTTTTTATTTTAACGCTATGAATATTTGCTATAACTTCTTCTGACTAATTTTATATACAGAATCGATAGATTTTGACAAGAAATAACGATTGGAACTCACGAAGATCGTACCTCAAAATATCAGCTCTTCTCCAACGCTTCATGCGATGTTTAAGAGTTCTCACTGAACTGTTAAACACGAAGAACGAATTCCTTCATCCCTTAGCTATCGAGTGGTGTAATTAAATTCGGATGTAGATGACAGATATGGAGCTGCAGCATCAAGTTGCATTCCTCTAATTTGTTATCATCAGTTTCCTGAATTTCCTCTTACTATGGAAGCAAATTGAAAGACATATTCACATCAAAATATAATGACCTTTTTATTTTGAATTACCAGAACTTTTAATTTAAGTACTAAGCTATTTTTTTAATATTAAGCTATATTTACAATAACGTTTACGCATTTTAGTATTATACATTTTGTTACTGAATGTTACTTTATATTTTCGTTTTTAGTATATTTCTTTCAGTATTGTGATATTTTTTATTTTCTTTATTATGAAATTGTTTGGTAATATTTTACGTTACTAGGCCATTGTATATTGAATTGATTTGTACAAATTTGTTGTAGTCCATCGTGACATTTTTTCATGATTACCAAAAGTACAGTTATATTTTTACTGTTTTAATAATTTAACTCGCTAGTTTTAATTACAAAAGGCATTACATATAAATAAATTTTTAATAACTTTCATTCTAAATTGTTACTCCATATACATATACAGGATTCAATAACGATGAGTAATTCATATTTATTTTGCAGTTCATAAAACTGTATCATTTAGATACATTAATTTTATTTAACTAGGTAATACTAGGTATATACCAAAAAGCAAAATGTAGTCGCTCAAAAACAAGGGACAATTTACATTCACAGTATGTAAGAATTGTTGTAAATATTAGAATATTTAAATAAAAGCTGGGAATGTAAATGTACAGAACGAATTATACATACCTGACAGCACAGCAGTACATTGAGTGGACGCAGGCAGGCTAGGGCAGTATCAAAGCGGCACCGCTAGAGAACGCGCGCGTCTGGGCGGATTTCCCGCCCAAATTTGACGTGGGTGATTGTCGATAGTACTGTTTTTTTTAACATCGCATGACATTTCTGTGTTATTGGTGAGTATTTAATGGTATTTTTGGGATGTAAAAAAATGCGTTTCGTAAATTAAATGGTTTTCATAAAATAGGGCCTAATATAAATTAGCCTAAAAGAATCGTAGCTAAAATATAGCTGTTAGTGCAATTCAATATATGTAAAGAGTGCTATATGTTAGAATAAATTATATTTTTAAATGTAATATACGTATCATTATACGTGCGTCACATTTAAATCAAATTGATTATCATTGCTTATTAAGATATAAATCAGCAGTCAACAGACTTAATTGGTCTAGCAATAATTAATAAACTGTGTTTAGTATTAGTTGTTTATGCAACATTAATTATTAAAGCTATAAAAACGGAATCAAAGTTACAAATGTAGTGGTATTAAATAAAATAGCAGTAAAATGTTTTGTCTCTTTTAAATAGCTTATATTTTGCTTTGCAATATAATACCTAAATTTATTTTTGTGTCAACCTTACGATATTTAAAAAATAATATTAACGTTCAAAGCTTTTGCTTCTCCGTGTAAATTACAGCTTAAATAAATTACGTTGAATTTATTTTAACATCTCTTGTAAAATATAAAATAAATAAAGAATTTTCGTATATTTTTATACGGCGTTCAGTATGAAATTTTGTAAAAAGGAATATCAGTGCAATCTTATTTCGAGTCGTTCCGCTTAACCATCTGACAAGCCGTCGTATATATTTTAGAGACTATTTACATATAAGTTTTAAATTAGTTAAAGTCATAAAAAATAATGGTGAATGAAAAATAACATTTTAATAAAAAAGGTTTATGAGGTATTTTTCCTAATCATTATTTCGGCTGTCTATAATTTACTTGATTGTTAGTTAACATTTTTGTTAAAAAAAAAGACTTATGATATCACTATGATCTGTGTAGTACAAATTTGAAAGCATCGCTTAGGAAATTCTGCAAGAAAACTATGAAAGTTGGAAATAAAGATGCAGATAATAAATTAAAAGCATGCATTTTAAATAAGCATGTAGATATTCAGTAGGTATTCCATAATGAAATTCAAAAAAATTAAATGTATTTGTTTTCTATTTAAGTTGCATCAACTTAACTAGGTCATAAAAGTTTCGGAAACTTTAGGTTTATGTTTTAATACTGTAATAATTTAGTATTTAATTGCTTGATAAGTGAATTTTGTATGTGCATTCTTTGAAAAATAATTTTTTTTAAACCGAAATTGCAAAACAATAAAAAAAAGATTCGTATTCTTTAATGTTTTTTATATTACATTCAAAATGGGTCAATACAAAAATAACATTACGGTGCTATTATTTTTATAATAGCTTTGTGTTATTCTTCAATGGTTTTTACGACAGTAGACGTGAAAATGTGAAAAAATTATACTTG